>CM051259.1:56218295-56418295 GCA_027921565.1 Artemia sinica
AATCAAATATCTTTGAAAAGCCTGCAATATGAAAATAAATTTAATTGCGTAAAGAGCAAAAAAGCTGGTAATTGCAAAAATATTTGTATACATTTTATCAAGGGATTGCAACAATTCAAAAACCTTAAAAAATAAAACCAAAAGTTTGAAGCTTAGTAGAAATCGTTGTTAGAAATAGGACTTGCTGCAATAATCAAATATCTTTGAATAGACTTCAGTTTGACAAGACATTTAATTGCGTAAAGAGCAAAAACTGGTAATTGCAAAAATATTTGTATATATATTAACAAGGGATTTCAACAATTCATAAACCTTAAAAAATATAACCAAAAGTTTGAAGCTTAGTAGAAATCGCTGTTAGAAATTGTACTTCCTTTAATAATCAAATATCTTTGAAAAGATACAGTATGAAAAGAGATTAAATTGCGTAAAGAGCAAAAAACTGGTAATTGCAAAAATATTTGTATATATTTTAACAAGGGATTACAACAATTCAAAAACCTTAAATTTCAAAAAAACAATTCAAAAGAATTGTTCAAAAGAACAATTCAAAAAAACAAAAACCGAAAGTTTGAAGCTTAGTAGATATCGTTATTAGGAATCGGACTTGCTTTAATAATCAAATATATGTGAAAAGACTGCAGTATGAAAAGACAGAAATTTGTCTGCGGTTAGAAGACAAGCGATAATGTGAATCCATATAAAGAAGACAAGCGATAATGTGAATCCATATAAAGAAGCCTGCTGCGTGCCGAGTGCCGGGGCGCGGCGGCTGGTAATTGCAAAAATATTTGTTTATATTTTAACAAGGAATTACAACAATTCAAAAACCTTAAAAAAGAGAACCAAAAACTTGAAGCTTAGTAGATACCGTCTTTTGAAATCGGACTTGCTTTAATAATCAAATATCTTTGAAAAGACTGCAGTATGAAAATACAGCAAATTGTCTGCGGCTAGAAGAGAAGCGACAATGAGAATCAATGTATAGAAGCCTGCCGCGTGCCGGGGCCCGGTACTATATATATAGGCGTTTACCGAATGAAACTACCCCCACACGAAAAATGCCACCCCCACCGTGGAAAATACCCCCCATGGAAAATATCCTCCGGAAAAATATCTTCGCTGAAAGGAAATTATTCCCAAAAATTTACTACCCGCTGAAAGTTCCCAAAGACAATCCCTCCCCCTGCAGAAAACTCCCCCTAAAAAATGTCCATATCTTTCCCAATAAAAAATACTATCTATAAGCCATGGACAAATTACAAAACTTAAAAATGCAGATAAACTTCTACAATCTCTTATTATTTTGTAGTTTGGGATGGAGGGAGAGCCCTCAAAGGGTGCATTTTAATGCCAAAACACCCCAGCTCTCATTGAGCCATCAAATAAATACATAATTAGTTCTAAGGGAGAGACGAGGGGAACGTGGAGGTAAAAATTGATGTTTGATCCCCCAGGACCATAACTAGAATTTTTTTTGGAGGTGGGGGTTGGGGGGGAGTGTTTCAGCGGGGGGTACGAAAGAAACCTAAAAAACGCATCAAAATGTGAAATTGATATCTACCCCTTAGGATTGCTCGGATTATTTCTGGTCTACGCTGTTATCGTGAAAGTAAAGAGTAATATTAAACCCAAGATGAACAGATTTTATTCCGTATAGGAGGGGGACTACCCCTTCCTCGTCCATACTTCGCAGAAAATGGTCGCAGAAACTTCGGACGGTGCTTATTAGATCAGAAAGTTCAAGTCCTTTAGTTTAAAAGTCGAAAATGATGGGAGACCAACCAGCCGCGGGGGCTGGTATATATATATATATATATATATATATATATATATATATATATATATATATATATATATATATATATATATATATATATATATATATATATATATATATATATATATATATATATATATTATATATATATATATATATATATATATATATATATATATATATATATATATATTATATATATATATATATATATATATATATATATATATATATATATATATATATATAAATGTATGTATTATAAGCAGTTTATTCATGTTCAATTGTTTTTATAAGAAATTTGACTCATAATCAGCCAACCACGACAAAAACGAAATAGCAGAATCCTGCTGTTTTCCTGTAGTAAAAGTTATCCAAGTGAAAACGACACAGCAGGAACATTACTAAGATCAGGTAAACGAACTAATGAGAAGCACGACCATTTGCTAAAATGACCAATGCTCTCACAAGAAAACAAAATAACAATGCTTTGAAACTAACAATAGCTGTCTCGTCTCAGGTTATTGCAAAACTTATTTAACTAATTAGGCCTTTGAAACTCTGCCTTTCTGAAAGGATTTTGAAACAATTCATCAAGCATTTGAGAAAAAAAAGAAGCACACACACACCTACCTGTTAATTACACACTGATAAGATACCTAAAAGTAAAACTTACAAGTAATATAATGAAGAAGTAAACTATTCGACGTATGTGCTAACCACAGTTTATAGAATTGGTTTATAGAATTAACCAACAGTTTATAGATAATTCTATAAACTGTGGTGCTAACATACAAAAAGAAAGCCCTCAGTCACACATCTCTCCTGCCTGAGAGGTAGCTAGCCGAATATCTTTTTGGGGAAGGGGGAGGTTGGAAGGGTTAGGCAATGAATTTTACTGACCGGCCGGTCATATTTGTTGATTCGTTGCTTCACGCTAAGTTAACTTACTCATTTTTTCGACTGCTAGAAAAGAAATCCCCTCTTCGAGACTCCCCAAAGACCACATGCCCTGTTGGAGATTACTATTGATGAGAGCTGATTTAATATTATTACAAAAATCCCTGCCAAATAGGTAAGCAGCGTTACAATAAATTACCCTCGTCGTGTCGCATTGACTCTGGTAGAGATTATTAAAGGGAAAACGTCGGCGCCTGATTGACACAGACTAACAATCATTAGCCTGATGTAGGAACGAAGTTTCAACTTGATACAATTAGCCTTTACTATGACGCTGCCGATATGCCTTTGGATAACCTGTATAACTTCTTAAGATCTTCAGCTTAATGCTATTAGCTTAACAAGTAGTTACAACAGAAGTGGTAGCTGGAGTAGTAATAAAAATAGTAGCTATAATAAAAGTGGCAGTGGTAGTAGTATTAGTAGTAGTGTGCACATGCTATAATAAAAGTAGCAGTGGTAGCAGTATTAGTAGTAGCGTGCACATTTTGCATTTTGGACAATTCATCACCCCCTTTAAACATTCTCCGAACGCTCCAATGTAATAACCAAATCCATTCTTGAGGTATGCCCTTTTGACAATCTCAATGCACATAGTGTCTTTTGATTTAGTCCAAATTTCCCTTCAATGTTCTCTCAAATCCTCACCTTCATAGACTTAACCTTAAAAGTACTAGTGTCATAGTAGTAGTAATAGGAGCAGTAGCAGCAGCAATAGTGTTGCATTAGTAGTAGCAGTAACAGTAGTGGCAGCAGCATTAATAGTATTAATAGCAGGTACATGCTGCCTTTTGGTCATTTGAACATCCCACTCATGGTGCCCAGGAAGTTTCACCGTGATACGGTAAGCAGTTCCAAAAATATTGCTGATGATCCATTTTGACCCGCTTTTGACGCCCTTTTCATCTTAACGCTCTTAGCCTTACAAGTAGTTGCAATTAAGGTAGTAGTAGGAGTAGTTTAGTAGCAATAGTGGTATTAGTAGTAGCAGTAATAGTAGTGTTAGTGGTAGCATGCATATATTACCTTTTGGCCAATTGATATTCCCCTTTAAGCATTCGTTGAAATCTCTAACTTTATAGTAGAAGCAGTGGTAGTAGCGTTAGTAATAGTATGCACATATTATCTTTTGGTCTTTTGGTTAATTGATATTCCCCTTTGAGCATTCTTTGAAAGCTCTAACTTAATACCCAAATCCATTCTTGAGATCACCCTTTTGACAATCTGCATGCATATAGTGTGTTTTGATTTCAACCTCAATTCCCCCTCAATATTCTGTCAAACTTTCACCTTCATACGCGGAGTCTTAATAGTACTAGTATCGTAAGGTAGTGGTAGTAATAGGCGCAGTAGAAGCAATAATGGTGTTGTATTAGTAGTAGCAGTAACAGTAGCGACAGCAGTATTAATAGCACTAGTAGCAGGTACATGATGCCTTTTGGTCAGTTAAACATCCCACTCATGATGCCCAAGAAGTTTCATCTCGTTACGGCAAGCCGTTCCAAAAATATTGCTAATATGGCTTTATCAGCAATCTGTATGTACAAGGCATGTTTTGATTTAGTTCAACTTTCCCTTCAACTTTTCCTCAGATGTTCATTTCAATACCCTCAGCCTTGGTAGTACTCGCTACAGAAGCAGTAGTTTTAGCGGTAGTAGTAGCAGTAGTAGCGTGCAAAGATTGCCTTTTTGTTCAATGGGTCTTCTCCCTTATCATTTCCTGGAAGTTCCAAATTAATATACTTAGTCAGTCCTGAGAAACACCCTTTTGATAACCCGTATGCACACAACGTGTTTTGATTTAGCTCAACACTCCCCTCAACTTTTTGTGAAATACGCACCTGAATATCCTTTGTCTATTTGGAATATAAAGATCAAACATGCCCACCTTTCTCAGTAACATATACTATATGCAAACAATGAACGAATTGCCTAAGTTGCAGCCATTGCCCTGTGGGCTTTGAGAGGGTTGACATCCTCAAAGGCATAATTACTGGGCCTTTCAAAAATGCCGAACAAAATAGGTGTCTCAATATTTTGATTGGACTTGCTTTGGGATACAATGGGCGTGAGGAAGGAGACTGGTTACCCTCAAATCACTTGACTCTTAAAGAGGGCACTAGAACTTCTGATTTCCAATAAAAAGAGCCTCACCCGAAGTTTAGACGACAACCCATTCCACAAAAACCTTATATGCCCCCAGGGAATAACTTACAACTCTAGCCCCTGGACTCTGGGGGTTGTGTCAACCCTGAAGGCATTGTTATATGTTCTTTGGGCTATTTTGAACAAAATGGCTATCTCACATCGTTGCGTTTGGGGAAAAGAGGGCGTCAAGAGGGGGGGGGGCTAGTTGCCCTACATCACTTTTGACTCATACAAGGCAACTACAACTTTCAATTTTAAATCAAAGGAGCCTCCTCAAAAGTTTAGACAACCACCCTCCATAAAAACCTTATATGCTCCCGGGGCATAGCTTACAACCCTTGCCCCCAGGCTCTGGTGGGTTGTGTTAACCTCGAAGGTCTCGTTATTTGATCTTTGGACTATTTTGAACAAAATTGCTATCTCAAAATTTGTATCAGATGCATATGGGGAAAATATGACGTGGGGGGGGGGGGCTAATTACCCTCCGATCCATTTTGACTCTTATAAAGGGCACTGAAAATTCTGATTTACAATCGAATGAGCCCCTGTGAAGTTTATACGATCACCCCTTCCATAAAGACCTTATGTGTTAATAATGGGAAACTAGTTTAACTTATAGCCCTTGACCTGAGGGCTCTGGGGGGGGGGGGGGGGAGGATTGTCATCCCCAAAAACATAATTACTGTGCCTTTGAACTATGTTGAACAAAATAGCTAAAAATTTTGATTGGATATATCTGGGGAAATAATGGGCGTAGGGGGGGGGGCTGTTTGCACTCTAATCACTTTTAAATCTTAAAAAGGGCAATAGAAATTTACGTTTCTACGACAACTCCTTCTATGCGAAATGCTTTGGTTAGAAACCCCCCCCCCCAAAAAAAAAAAAATATATATATATATATATATATTATATATATATATATATATATATATATATATATATATATATATATATATATATATATATATATATATATATATATATATATATATATATATATATATATATATATATATATATATGTATATATATATATATATATATATATATATATATATATATATATATATATATATATATATATATATATATATATTATGCCCACATCGTTCTTTACTTAGGCAGCGCTAGCACTGCCTATGATTTCAAATATGTAAAGTTAATTAATTTTGAAATCATCTATAAAAGGTTGAGAGACTGAAAAATTTGAGTAGTTTAAGAAAAATGGGGACAACGCCCCGTAAAAGGGGCAACATCTTGAAGACAATTGTAGCATTATATTCAGCACGTCCAAGAACCGTACTACGAAAGATTTCAATCTCCTGTGCGAAAGATACGGAATTTTGCTTTTTTGGGGAGGGGGGCGGGAATTTAATAACGGGGGCGTCTTTTTTTTATTTTTCCCAGGCGCCATCATATCGAAGTAGTGGTCGTAGAATACAGAGGGAGAGATAATTCAAACAGAAATAAAAAGTTCTAGAGCTATTTTAAATAAGAAAAGCGATCATGCCCCATGAGTGTTGGTCTCCACCGTTTTGTGCCACAAGTCAAACCTTTTTACCCAAACAGTAACAACATGCAATCAAGTCGAAATACTGAGATTGCCAATTAGTTTAGAACTGCTTGCAAGGAATACCGCTAGGCTACATATTGCCTATCAGATCTTACAAGAGCAAAATTTCGATTTTCAGCCATTTTGTGCTGCAAAACAGGGCCAAAATCCTATCTATCGAAAATTTTGAGTTACCGAATCGACTTAGAACTATCGAAAACCTATATGAATTTTCTTCCAGTTTGAAAATCATACTGCCACATGCTGCCGCAGGACTTATGCACTGTCCATACACGATGAAAGGCCATTATGTTGGATGTATATACAGTATTACTAAGGAATATACAACACTCAAATATTACATATCGGCAGCTGGGGGAGGATGGAAGGGTAAGCGCAGAATGAATACCTTATTATCGCAACAATATTTCTAGAGAGAAGCAAAAAATACATTTATATGATGCTTTTAAGTGCCTGAGGAGACACCTCAGGATAAGTGCAAAGCATATCGAAAATTGCTGGGCATTGTAGGCTAGTTCTTATGTAAATTAATCTATACTGATAAGATGTTAATTTATTAATTATTTCTTATTACCTTGTCTGTTGCAATAGTTTGATAGCTTTTTGCATTCAATATCTTATCATTTGCTTAACTGCACCAAGGAGTAAGAGCTGGAGAGGGGGGTTCCCTAGATTCAATATTTTCCCAACAAATCGTCCCCTAAAAAGATGAACATCTAGCCTGAAAAATAGTTGGGGTGGAAGCTCCCTCCGTATTTGCATTACACCGCATATATTAGAAATGAACATAAATAAAATAGAAATAAGTTTTTAACGAAAGTAGATGGCTACATTGAAACCTGAAAAGAACATAGATTGTTCCATATATGAGGATGGCTGCCCCCCCCCCCCAGAGCCTCACTCTTTACATTTAAAAGCTTATCTAGCGCTTAGGAACAGAAATAATTCCGTATATGACGGCGGCTGCCCCCTTGCCCCGCTCTTTACACTAAAGTTTAATAGTACTATAACGAAAGCAATTATGATTGCAACAAATGTAGTAGGTCGCTGAAAGGGTTTTATTTACCAGCTATTTTTTTTTAAATATTTGAATCAAAAATTTGTTTCTAAAGGGAATGTGCTTCAAAAAGCTCTTCGCTCTTGACGCATTATGAAAAAATATTAATCCCATTCCAATCGCCTTTTTGAGCAATCGCTCATAAAGCATTGGGGCAAACAATTAAACTTTAGGGTAAAGGACGGGGAGTTAAGGAGGGAGGGGAATGAGAATTCATTAATGTTATGTAAAAGTCTATTTTTAGGCTCAAAATGTATATCCTATATGCCTTGATGGAAGAAACCAGTAGTTTCCAAAGTCGTGGTAATGTGGTCCCATAAAATAGCGGCACAGACTCTATCGATCAACTACCCCTCCCCCTCCCTCTCCAAAATAACACAAAAAAAACAATAATGTACTCTCAAGAGAACAAGGATGCGAATTAATGGCCCCAACCCGCCCTATCTGGCGTCCTAGAAGAGTTATTGACACATTCTGCAACAAGCGAGGCGGATTAAAAGGATTCAATATGTTAAACATCATTCAACGTCGGCTGACTGTTTCAAAGGCAAAGGGGCCCATTAGCGAATTCTCCCAGGGGAACTATTTATCATTGAAACCTATTGAGAATTTATGATTTGATTGAAAAGACAATCGAATTGTGTCGACCAAGTTTTCAATCAAACGCGATGAACCACAGAAAATTCAAAGAGCTGTCAAATTAATCAAATGACATTTCTTATGAGGTGATTTTGGGAATTTTCGTAGCAGGTATACTAGAACATTTTTAGAAAGTACCCATTCCTGAATTTTAAAACAAAAATTCTGCTCTTTTTGATCGAAAACACCAATTTGCATTTCCTAATGATATAAGTTTCCTTAAAAATAAATATCTCTATCTCCGGTACAAAACAATAGATTACAAGTTTTTTTTAAGATTTCAGGGAAAGTAGATCTCGGATTTTAGTGATCTGCTGTTTGTTTGGATCGCTTATCCAAGCTCTAAAAGTTATGGCAAGACCGCCCAAACAATTCTAAATAGATTGGCCACACAAACTAAAGAAGTTTATAATGGACGAGAAAGGCTGATTCTTTGCAATATCGAATCCCTTTAAGGAAGTAAGACAAATTCTTTTTATTTAGCACATGCTTCTTAAGGACATTAGTCAGACATTTTAAAAAGGGGAGGGAAAGCACGGGAGCGGTAAAATTATAACATTCTTACGATTCCCCTAATAGTTTTCTATATTTTCATACGATTTGGTGTCTGCGCTTCAAATTTGCACCTCCCCCCACTCCCGAGACAAGTTCCTACATGCGTGAATATCAAAGTATAAACACATACAACAAGTACTGACAAAACCTATCCTCTCCACACAAAAAAAGTGACCCTTTGTCCGCGTCTCCGGAGACGATTCCATACCTATGCGAACCTGGCGAGTAAATCACAAGTTCCGTAGGTGACTATACTTGTTCCGTAAAAGCTGTATTAAATTTAATTTATTGGCTCGGAGCGATTAAGTAGTACAATATTTACCCTCTAGAGGCGCTGAGGTAGGCGGGGTCACTTTTGGAGAGTTTTGTCAGTACTTGGTCAGTATGTGTATATACTTTGGTGAATATAAAAGTTTCTTGTGTTTGTCATTGGACAAAATCAACTAAATAACTAAAGTTAGGACATTTTGGGATAGACCCCGCGTATATCTCTAAATTTCAGTAACAGTAGGTGATTATTCCAGCCATAACAAGAATTCATAGCAGACGGATATGAGCAAAGCATTGAACGGAAAGAAAAGTCACACGATTAACCTCTCATAACAAAACCAAGCACACAAGTGCCGAATAGAAGCAATTACTAGTAACTAATTACACAACGAAAATGGAGGTCTCATGGGAGTTATTGTAGACAATCACCAGATTGCATCTGTTCTTCACACGGTAGCGCGATTGGATAACTGAGTCCAATCATTATCATGCAGATTTTCGGAACGTAAAGATTTCAAATCTTGCTCATTATAAAAGAATAATATGAGAATAATTAAGCGTTTAGTGATAGCATATAAAATGAATTTTTTACCACAATGAAAACAAAATAAGCTATTTTGAATTACCTCGAAATCTAATTTTCCATTTGTTAAACAAAATAGCAATAATAATGCAAATTAGCCCAGAAAAAAAAACATTTCTGCTGATTATTTTTTCATAAATAGATGATATACATGTTTTTGGTATATACTGATACATAAACAAGGATGTATCCAAGATTTTTGTTCGTTTTTTAGGGGGGGGGGGGGTAAAAACTTTAAAAACACCTAAGAAAATTTTATATGCATTTTTGTTACATTTTTAACAGCTGGACAAAAATTTGAGGGGAGGGGAGGAGGTTCAAACCCTGAATCCCCCCAAGATACACCCTTGCGTATAAATATTGGACATGAAATATGTTTGATAATATAGTTTTTTTTTCTGTTTTCTTAGCTTTTATACGTAGTTTTAATAGTTTCCATAGTTTTTCTGTCATCAATCGTTCACAATATCAAGTTTAGCAGTCATTTTAAGATGACATGATTATAATAAGATGAATAGGTAAGGGTTGAAAAGGTTAGCTAAAAATTTCAACCTCTACAATGTGGTTTAACCATTTAACTTTTGACGTGTGATATTGTGGGCTTGATCTGCGGAACACCACATACAGTGCGCATCAGGATGGATTGCAAACTACCGCACGTTCCAAACCAAAGATGTGGTTCTCCACAGACCAATGTGGTTTATAGCATATTCTGTCCAGCATAAGACAACTCTTGATGGCAAACCACATCACAAAAATTTCAGTGTTTTCATGGTTTTTCGCTGACGAGACAGAAATCATAAAAGATAAAAATTCCCACGCTGGAGCCAAAGGGAATTTGCGGCTAAGTAAATCACTGGACAATTAAATGAATAGTGGGAAGATTGGATGAAAAAATTAATTTTTACATAGAAACATGAATTTAATTCTCTGTAGCATGATATGCATCAACCTACTTTCAGAACTATGATGTCGTTCTAGTCATTGAGACCACAGGGTGGCCAAGACATAAGAGGCCTGGTGCATGGGCACCCATATAGGGGGGCTCCAGTCCCCCCCCCCCTGGCTGAATGACACTGCCTTATGTTTTTGTTTTGAGATTACTATTATACAGCATTGGAAGTGCCGATTAGACCAGATAAGCCCCCCTCTAAATTCATTTTGTGGGCACCCATGGCCTGGTGCAAACACAGGAGAACGGAGAAAAGTATTCAGAGAAAAGTAAACTATTAATTCTTTATAGTTATTATTTAAAGATGGTGTAATTCGATAGTTCATTGGAGGTTTTGAAATCGCACATCATGGACTTCGATATACATATTTGCACGTCTCAAAATGTCTCCAATGCTTTTGCCACTTCATTTGGTTTGATTTCTGCAATTGTATTGGGATTAAACTCTGAAAACACACGTTATTAGTCAATGCATAATCCCAAGGGAGACTCAGAAGCGCCTAGGCATGATGCAAAAATAAGCTTTCGGTGTGCAGTTTTAGATGTGCTAAATTGTGCATTGACATTTATGGTGAGTACTTTCAAGAACTCCTCAGAGCTATTGAATGTTCATGTTGTTATTCAGAATATTCCATATTTACCACCTTTAAATAAAAAAATTATAGCGCATAGTTATGTATAATAAAATTTCACGGTATACTAATTCACTAGACCAATGAAACTCAAACTGTGGTACGCGTACAAAAAATTTTTTAGGGGTTACGCGGCCGGCCAACAAAAAAATAAAACAACCCTTTAACTCTAGGACTGGCAAATTTATTTATATTTTAGCTATAGTTTACTTAGTATCGGTAACTGAGAAGGCCAGAAGGGGTACCTAAAATGTTTTATAGGTAATAAGGGGTACGGTGTCTAAATAAGTTTGAGAACCACTGAACTAGATTACTCTAAAATTATTTGCGCTTGTGGAGTCACGCCGGGCCTTATTTTATATTGGTCACCATGTACGCTGTCAATTATCACCCCAAAATATTCCTACAAAACTTGGTCTACCAATACCCTCCAATTCTTTGATGTTGTATATTGGTCATGTCGAGTTCTCAACATGACAAATTATCTCAATGAATTCTGATGACCGACTTTAACTTGAATTGAATTTTACGGGGTTGAAGTTTGTGCGAGTTTAACGTCGCGACTTTAAATTTTCTTGGGTTGTTTTGCTGAGTAAGCTCTGGCGGAGGTTGAGTTTTGGTAGAATTAAAGTTGCCGGGTTAGATTTTGCCAGGTCGAGTTTTACTGGTTGATTTTTGTTCAAACCTGAAAAAGGTACTACGTTTTGAATTGCCACCACTAGTTCACAGCGTCAATACTGATTTTGACGATTTTGATTTGAGATTTTGACGTCAAAGCTTTATCAAGTGTATCAACTTGTTTGTTACCCAGAGTAGGAACATCACTTACAGGAAGTGTGAAGATCCTCTCCAATCAAACCATTCAGTAAAATATGTTGCTCTTCCAAAAATGTGTTGCTAGTGGCGCCTATAATTGGCAGCATTTCATAAATTCGGTTTTGTTTATACATACCCGGGCCTTTCGTTTTAATGATACACAATCTTTACTTTCCCAATAACATTTATTTTATTTTTAAAAAGATTGAAAGGGTGCAAAAGGCGGCAACAAGACTGGTTATTCATGGGTGGTTTATACCAGTGAACAAAGGGTTTCAGTCATCGGATATTATTGCATTCCAACTATGCAATATTATCGCTTCTTAGCTTACTGATATTTGTCAAGCCACCCCTGTTCGAGCAACAGCAAATAGCTGTATCATGTTGCAACACAGATCATAACGCATACCAACAGACAAAAGTAACCCAATATAATAAAACCAAAAATGAGCTTGAAACTTATATCCTTGACATCCCTGATATAACTGAAACTTATATCCTTAAACTTAAGTCCTTGGGTCTGATGTAACCATCCCTATGTACTTTGTGTAAGTTTTTGTTCGAGGGGCTTGGAAAACTACTTTCGTAAGTCGCATGACCAAGGAAAGCCTAATTTGAAAATACATGTTTAGGCTGGGGCACACCCCCTCTCCCCAGAATGGGATCAAAAATGGTTAAAAAATACTTTTCCTGATCAGACCAAAACTTTCGCGGATCATTCCCACGTTCGAGAAAACCTACAATTTTTCTAGGGGAGGAATACCAAATGTACCAATTTGGTACATTTTTGGTAAATGTACCATTAATGTTACCAAAAATAATCCAAAATGTTTTTTCTCTTTGGTCGGTTTATAATTAAAATCGGTAAATCCCCCGAGCAAGGGGGCCCTAATCTGCAAAGAAAAATTAGGTTAGGAGTGACAGGCACCCTGAAAATGGGACCAGGAAAGGTCAGCATGATCAGCTTGGAACTCCCCATAAAGTCTTAGACCAAAAGGTCCCCAATACATGGCAAAACATAAATAAAATATTGGTTTCCAGCAAAATGGGGCCAAAAAAAGAACAAAATTTTTTTTCCCAATGACTTCAAACTCACATTCATAAGTTTCTGTACCACGGAGACCTTAATCCACAAAAACAAAATTAGATTAGGGGAACAGGTCTCTTGGAAATGGGTCTGAAACCGTAATTTTTTATTCATAAGTCCTTGGTCAAAGGAAACCCCAGTAAAAAAAAAGAAAATAAAGTTTGGCAAAAAAGTGGGACCAAAGAAAGGTCAAAATGATTTTCTAAAAACGACTTGAAATTTACACCCGTAAGTCCCTGGGCCAGAGGAACACCCATATATGAAAAAATCAAAAGATACCATGCACATCTGTGTTGTCGAAAGGGAAAATCAGCAACATCTAAAGAATGACTATCGGTATGAAATTGAAACTATGAGGGGATGTTGAACTAAATTGAAAGACACCATGTGCATCCAGATCACTGTATATAAATTATGTACAGTATAATCACGACTCAGTAATATTTGGCTACTACAGTCTTGGCGCGTATAAGAGCTCCGCCCATATCATCGTCCGTTCTCGTCTATCAACAATTCAGTGCATATTACCCTGGAACACGTATTTTTGCAGAAACTTTCTCAAAATGCCTTTGAAACCAGCTCGAGACCTTGAAACCTACTTGTAATTTATAAAAAAACATCTAATAATAACATTACACTACTAAATACCGATTTTTACATATGTATTGGAAGAAATTAGTTTAAAATTAAATTCTTTAAAATTTAGCGTTACAAAGATGAAGCTAAGTTTCACATTCAAGAGAAAACTGATTTGTCTACCCGTGAAAAAATCTAATGCGGCTTATGATTCTACGTTCTCCGGAGCATTTGCATCTTGGTACGGCTTTGTATAATGGTTGAGATAGGGAATGATTGTACTGTCTAAATGTATATACAGTGATCCAGATGGTCAAATGGGGTTATCTACAATGTCTCAGGTAACGGGTAATGGTATTAAGATGAAATTTTAGGGAACGTTGAGGGGAATGTTGAACGAAACCAAAATATTCAATGTGCATTCAGGTTGTCAAAAGACATACCAACAATATTTCTGGAACAGCTAAAGATATTAATCTGAAATTATAACAAGTACTGAGAGTTAAGGGCAGAAAGAGGTTTGAAGATTAATACAAAAAAAAAGTAAGTAACATAAATTAAGAGTACACGAGATTATGTTAGGTACCGAGAAGATCAACGGAGTGGATAGCTCCATTTATTTAGGCGTTATTATCAAGGATGGTGGATGCGATGAAGAAGTAAAAAGAAGAATAGCTAGAGTGGAAGTTTTTTTCCTCATTTGAAAACAGTTTGGAAGAATAGGAAGATAAATCTTCAAATCAAGAGCTGGATAGCAGAAGCCAAGATGGTGACAATGGTCAAGTATAGTTATGAATTGACAGCGCTTCCCGTGGGTTAGGAAAAATGATGATGACAGAGTGATGCTAGGTAACGAGAAAATTGACCAAGTTGATAGCTTCACTTTTCTAGGTAGCGTTATGAGTGAAGATATGGAATGCAGTGCAGGTGTAAAAAGTAGAATAGGCAAGGGGCAGGTTTTTTTTTTTTTTTTTTTAATTTAAAAAGGTTTGGAGAAGTAGTCTTAGGTCCAAGTCTTACACGTCTTAGGACTAACGTTAGGATGGTTGGGCCATGGTAACAGGAGTCAAATATGGCTCTGAAACCTGCGTGACTTTAAGTGTCGAAGAAGGTATGCTACATAGAGATATGTTTTAGCTACTCTTTTGAATAACCGTATATCAAACAACAAGGTGTGCAAAAAATGTGGCTCAATCCCATTTCTTAGGGCTATAATAAAAGAAAGGTTGAGATAGTTAGGTCAGGTTTTACCAGATGAAGAATGATAGGTTCGTAAAATCGTGCTTTACGAAAATCCATCTGGGGCCAAACAGAGAGTAAGACCTGCTAGAATGAGATAAAATATGTCCTAAGAAAGGGTCTAAAAAATAGGATCTTCACAGGTAAAAAGTGAAGCTTAAAATGGATTGAGTAAGAGGAGGAGAAGCGTATACAGATCTCTTAGCCTCAGGCGGCTTGGGGCTGCAAGAAAATTGTTATACCCAAGACAACAAAAAACAGTTTCAGTTATAGACGTCAATCCTTATGCGCTATTAGATAAAATTATAGAAAAAACCTTTTCAGGCTTTTTTTATGCAAAAACCATTTCAGATACAGTAAAGAGCAACATTAGACTTTAAAACGAGCAAAAATTATTCCGTTTATGAGGGGGTTACCCCCTCCTCCATCCGTCACTCATTGCGCAACAGTTTTTTTGGTGCTTTGAAAAAGCTTTTTCTTCCAATTTGCCCTTGTCTTTCAGCAGTCCTCTTAAAGAAATACGAAAAAAGTTCAACTTTAGCGTAAAGAGCGAGGGGTAGAGGAGGGGGGAGCCACCCTCATATGTGGAATAATTCTGTTGATTTTAAGTTTTAATGTTGCTCCTTACTTTTGGTTGAATTTTTTTTAAACATAATTTCTGATCGTTTTTCAAATCTTTCCGAGAAATCCCCCTCTCTCCCAGTGGAAAGTTCAATCCGGAAAATTTCCTCTCCGCGAAAAATCCTCCTCATGGAAAATCCCCCACCACAAAACCCCCTTTCCCCTGTAAAGTTACCGTACATTTCCAATAAAAAATACTATATGTACCCATTGGGCAAATTGCATAGCTTGCATTCCTTTCCCTAGGGGCTTTGAGGGGTCATGTCATACCCAGAGGCATATTTGTTGGACCTTCCAACTATGCTGAGCCAAATGACTATCCCAAAATTTTGATCGGTTGTCTTTGCAGAGAAAAGGGGCGTGGGTAGGGGGCTAGTTTCCCTCAATTCTTTCTAGTCACTTAAAAAGGTCGCTAGAACTTTTTATTTCCATTCAAATGAGTTCTCTCCGGATCTTCTAGGACTATTGGCTCAATAAAATCACCCCTGGGAAAGAAAAAAGGCAAAAGAAAAACAGACAAACACGGATCCGGGGTCTTTCTTCTGGCAAAAGAAAAATTTAAAGTTTTGAATATATGAGCTTGAAACCTCTACGGTACAGTTCTCATACATGCAGAATCTGATGGTGTGATTTTCCTTCAGATCATTTGACTTTTGGGGGTGTTTCACCCCTTTTTCGAAAATCCGGCAAATTTCCTCAGGCTCGTAGCTTTTGATGGGTAACATTGAAATAACTGTTAGCAAAATTCCTTTTTTTAGAGTTTCGGTTACTATAGGGCCGAAACGGTCCGTAGTGACAGTTCGTTACCACGAAGCGTTTGATATTACAGCTTCGGTTATGCCGTTGAGAATTCCTTAGATCGTTTAAAATAGATTTCTTGCCGTTTAGAGTTCAACTTTTTCCTAAGGTCCCTGTTTTATTGATTCAAATTTGCAAGATACCGAATTTTCTTTGAAATTATATTGAAAAATTTTAATCAAAAGAGAACTGCAAAACACCTTCTCTATCTTGGAAACGGATGATTTCTGGATCTTTCTTTCATTTTTTTTTCTTTTTTTTTGAAATAAAGAATTACGAGAAAACTTACCGAAAACAGGAAACACCAATACTCATTCCCACTTCTTGTCCAGACGTAGATGCTCCTACCATGACTATTAAAAAGTCTCTCAACAAAAAGGGCAAATGGCTCGAAAGTTGACCTTGCTTTTCTGTGTCTAATAAACAAAAGGACCTTGATAAAAATTATTTTTTCCATAGAAACTTTTTACTAAAATTTCACAGAGCTTAGAACAAAAGCTAAGTAAGCGTGAAAAAAGAAGAAAGAGAAATACTTCATTCATAGAACAATCTTTCCTTGAAAACATGAAATATAAAACCCAAGTAAACGAAGATACAAAAAATAAGTTAAAACAGAGAAGAAAAAAAAACTGCTACCATCAACAACTCATCACAACACCAAGTCGCCTAAGGCCAACATAGCTGTACACACTCCTGTTGCAACCCACCCTACTTACAGCTTCGCTCTTTGCTACTTCCCATCAAAAGTCTCCCTTTCTTTAATCACTTTCTTATAGCCTCGATCTGCCTCATTCGAGGACGTCTTGCAATATACACAACTAGATGTGAAATTAGAATTCTGTCTACAACTCCTTCCCAACCCAAATGAAAATTAACTGTTTTCCTTATTAGTTAGAACTCCTATTCCTTTCTGACTTTTTAGGAATCGCTCATTTCTCCTGTCTGAATAGGTAAAGTCTATAATATCTGACTTCACGATTCCTAGCCATTAGACATGTTTCTTAGATCTTAACATGTATAGTTCAAAACTTCTAAATCAGTTAGCTAAAATGTTAATAAAGTAATGATATTCCAGCGTTATAACGTCCCAAGTCGTTATATAGAGTTTGGAAAGCATACGGGCCTGAATAAAAAATGTTCCATCGGTGAAGGATGAGGACAAATTTTCATTCGACCCAACACACATTGCTTAACACACATTGCTTAACCCAGCTTACGACCAGAGATCAAGAAGTCCATGGGAACTATAATAATAATGGTAGGGCGAAAAACAGAACAAAATAGAAGAGTCAGAAGAGGCAGGTCTACAATCTGCTTCTCTAGTTTAGCTACTTTTTGCTATCTTGGAAAGGGGTTAGGTTAGGGAAATGAAACTTTCAGGGATGGGTCTACAGACTAAAGTATGGATACTGTTCTAAAATCCAGAACACATGCGAGAAGTGAAGTTTTATTAATGCTAATGGAATAAAACAAAATGGGAAGAAAACATAATATTTTATGAACAAATTTGGGCTATATAATTGCACATTAAGGGGGGAGGGGGTAAAGCATAGCATATATTAAATACATAACCTAATCTAACCTAACCTAGCTACCTTAGACCAAATAAAGATCCAAACCAAGTCTGATTTTTCATTTTTCAGCTATTACTTATTTTTACGGAGTTTTTGAAGACTTACAGGTAGAGAAAGGGTGGAGCTAGGGTCTTGAAAACTTCTTTTTAACCCTTATTTTGTCTGTTTGCTTAACTGAGACTTTCATTCGCACAACAGAAAATGATGCGGGGAGGTAGAAGCATAAAATCAAAAATGCTTTCTCATGCCCTGATTTTCTGTCTGGAATGTACTGAGTACAAATCCTTGATTTGGGAGGTTGATTAATTCTTTTAGGTCTATTATATTCACGTATTACTACAGGTTTTAGCGTTAGCGGAATTTGTTCTTTCAAACTTTCACCCGGCATTGATACGAAAAGCTCTATTTCCCAATTCTTAACGGAAGGTAAAAAGGAGATTCAACAGGATTATAAAAAGATATACATACAGAACCCACTAATTTTCTTGAGAAGCAAGAGAGAGGAATACAGATAGACCCAATCGATTGAGCGCACAGAGGTCTTGCCGCGTTTCCTCATGTTACATAAAAAAAGTTTTCGAATGGGATTTTCCAACACGTTTTTTCAGCAGTTTAAGCACAGCAAATCACAATCTTGGTGCCGATTAATTACTCTAGGTGAAATTTGGATAAATACCTATATACCCCCCCCCCCCAGAAAAAAACAGCAAAACAACACAAAATCAACAACAGTAGACCATAAAGGGGAATTGGCAAAATAAAGAGAAAAGGCTGGTTTTTGTTTCGGTTGGGAAAGTAAAGGCGATTAGTATTTGGAAGAGCCATGGAGCTATAATAATCTTTTATCTCCGAAAAGGAAAAACCCTTACTGAGGCATACTAAGCATCATTACTTGGCAACCTGAAATTAAAAAAAAAATACTTATAACAAATAACCATACAACAATATAATGATATATAATATAATATAGATATATATATATATAATATATATATCTATATATATATATATATATATATATATATATATATATATATTCATATATATATGTATTCGTCTTCTGAATTGAAAATTTCATCTTCTGTTATACATTCTCCTAGAAAAACATAGATTTTTAGGCTGTGTTTACACGGCAGACATGAAAATTTTAAGCCAGGAGTAAAAATACATTACATTGAAACTTTTATTTTCCAGTAATACTTTACGCCAATGGGATGGAATTCATGCATATATTACCTTTCTTATCGGCATACATATGAACTATAATTTCAGAGGTTTGTGTTGCCATCTGCTTTGATAATTGACAGCTTATATCTCTTTGCATTGTCTCCTGAAGTGTCGGTAACACGCAGAATCGAAGAGTTGAGGAGACTAACGTGTTTTCTGAAAGAAAGGATATTTTAGTAGAAAAAAACAACAACAAAAAAAACAAAGTTTGCCTTACACTAGCCGCAACAAGTAATTGAAGACATTTTGAACGAAAAGAAAATAGGATTACAAATAAATTGCTTTCTTTCGCCGCAGGGCCTAAACAAATGAAACATAATTAAAACTAAAAGCACGTAATATGACAAAATAATTAACAGCAAGAGAAGAAAAGGAAAACAAAGAAATTCAATAAAAAAATATTCAATTTTTATTGTAGTAAAGTTATGTGAGAAACTAAATTTATAAAAAGAAACAGTTTTTCTTTTTGTAGTGCAACAAACGTGTCCTTGAATAAAGAATGTACATTCACAAAATCAATCAGCGCCAAGGAAAAGGAGATCTTCAACAAATATATTAATTATATATATATATATATATATATATATATATATATATATATATATATATATATATATATATATATATATATATATATATATTATATATATATATATATATATATATATATATATATATATATATATATATATATATATATATATATATATATATATATTATATATATATATATATATATATATATATATATATATATATATATATATATATTGGTTGACGATTTGACATATTAATCCTGACCTTATTTTTATGCCAAAAAAAACTAGACTAATCAAGCTATAAGCTTAAAAAATTTTCAAATAATTTTGGAATTAAGAAATGAGCCAAGGCTATAAAAATTCGAGAAACATAAGCTCAGGGGCGGATCCAGGATTTTTTTAGGGGCGGGGGGAAATAGGTTGATACGATAAACTTACGTTAGGAGCAAGTTTAATTAACGCAGTATTGTGTTAATTAAGAAAATTACACTACTTTAGACTATGTTAGGGGGGGGGGCACTTTTTCGTCCCCCTGGATCCACCACTGCATAAGCTTAAAGAAACAAAACACAAAGAAAACGAGAACAGCAATGTGACTTCATAATGGCATGCGTGTGAGCGTTAAGGGCACAAACAACAGCCAACCGAGGGAAGAGGTTCAGAGGCCCAAGCGTATTAGAAAACATGTAGGCCCAAATTGTCTTTCGTAGCGAGCAAAGTGAGCGGAGGGCAAGAGCAGAGCCAATAAATCTAGGACTTTTCCAAATACATACATTAAATTAGCAAAAAGCCAGCTTTTTGCTTTATCGGTTTCTTGTCGCCGTATATAAAAATAGCAAAAGTCAGATTCACCGCCTTTTTTTCGCCCCCACTGTGATTTGTAGCAATTTCTTTTCGCTTTAAATTTGAATTTATTGAAGATATATAGTGCATGTATGGCTTCGGGTACTACTAATCTATGTTTCAAAAGTTTTATTAATTAAAAGAAACTAAAAATTTGAGAGAAATCGGTTTAAAGACAAGAAAACATTGATAAAAGTAACTGCCGTTTTAAATTGAAAAATTAGATTAATTGTAACAAGATGATTTACGTCGAGGATTTTTCCTATAAGGCTTGACTGATTTGAACAGCATTTAAATAATTTTTTTTTAATATTAAAAAATGAAAGTGTTCAAAATTCTTATTCTTTAGTAAGACACAAATGGCAATCTAGCCTTTTGAAGAGTTTAAGAGGCACGGCATGACCCGATTATTTGTGATAGGTTCTGTGCGCTTTCAATTTGTCTTCACTGTTCGTTGTAATTTATGTTCACTTTAGGTTGCATTTCTTCAGTCACACCAATTTCAGTATATTTTAAGTTTGACATCTTACATATGCATGTTTTAAGTTTTCAATTAGCTCTTTACTTTTCGTGGAAAAATTGCGGTTTTTAAAATCAATTTATGTTCGTTTTTCAATTAACATACTGTAATTTGTCGCGTCTACATTTGAAAATTAGCTTAAAGTCTACTGTCAGTAATGTCAGAAAATTGTTCAATACCAACAGCGGTGGAAATAGGAAGCCATCTTGTGACAAGCTGCTTTTGTTTCATGACAACTATATTGTAACCTCACACTTATAATTATAGCCTTCAAAACCTCTAATTAACAAGGGGACTACGAGTGGGCTTGAGCCCCAGAGACCTCCTTTCAATTCTCCAACCAAGGTCTCTAAATGACCCCTGAACGATCATGATTCGAAAGAGATGCACCATACCTAATACTTACAAAGTTGAAGAGGAGGAGGGGTCCTTTTTGGCGATTCTGGTTTCAAGGCGGCAAAACATTCTCACCACTAAATATCCGCATTATTTATGAAGCATATGTGAGGGAGCAATCGCTCATGGTTACAGACTTAGCCCATCGATTATACCCCATAAATGATCCCTGAAGGATCAAGGGTCGAAAGATGTACAAAAAACCTATAATTGTGAAGCTGGAGAGAGATTAGGGAGAAGGGCATGTCACGAGGATTTACAATCAAATAGCCACCTTTGTAGAATCCTGGTCCCAAGTAGACATGGTATGTCCACGGTCACATACATGAAGTTGGGGATAAAGGGATTTTCACCCAAAACTTAAATGTTGGTCTCCCAATCACAATAACCTACCGCGTCGAAACGGATAGAACAGGGAACTAATTCTGAAATTAAAGGGGGAAGAGGCGGCTCAGGTTACGGGGCCCTATAGTTATTTAAAAATTTCGATTTAAATTTGGTATATCGTGTCCATCTTTCTAACGAAATGCATCCATGAAGCTTCTGTTCTCCATGACCAATTTGCACATTTTTCTTTACATGTAATTTTTTGATATTATTTTACAAAATATGCCAAGAGAAATATTTTTTTATTGTTTTGACCTTTCTGATTAAAATGACTATCCTGAAATTTTAATCCGACGTCTATGGGCCAGAAAAGAGCGGTGTAACGGCGGTTGGTTGCCCTTCTATAGCTTTGACCTTTAATATGAGCACTAGAAGTGAGAATTTACAATATAATCCTCCCCACTCAAGTCCTCCTCAACTCTCTACGACCATCCATTGTACATGATGAGACCTGGGAGGAAAAATATACGGAAGAAAACATCATTTATTAGTGACACAACAACATTACGTTTAATATGAATTGTCTTTTTACGGTAATAACTCCTACGTAATAAATTCTTTCGAGTAAACACGCTCAGCTTATCTTAAAGTCACACTTTTCTACAAGGAAATTGCCACACGATGCATTTTTGACATCTCGTTTCGTTTACCATTTTGTTTTTTTATTATAGATTCTTTCAATCATTTCTACGTTGTCGTTACGACCTTGACGAAGAGAGCACTAAACGAGCTTCGACGTCATTATGGGGTTCATCAAGGCACCGAGAAAAATAAGCTCGAACCATTTTTTTTCATTTTCCTCTGCAGTCCCGGTCACGGAAGGGAGGCAACAAGCCCCCCCCCCCCAAAAAAAAATGCCAAATCTTTACGATTATCCTCATTTTCTTACTTTTTCACATAATTCGCCTGTTTCTTCCTTTTTTTTCGGATGTATCTCTTACAAATTACTAAAAATTACAAATAAATTTAAAGACCTCAATAAGATAGGATTAATGGCCATCAAAATGATGTTTTTCTGGAGTCTATCAGCTTTATTGACATGCGTTTCTTACATTACGTAAGAAACGTAAGACATTACGTATACATTTCTGACATACGTTCGCAGCCGACGGTTGTAAATTGTTATACGACCGTTTGTAGCTAAGTTAAAACTAAATTCAATTTCTGCATTAATTTATAGAATACTAAACAGAAAAAAAGATCTCTTTACCATAACAGTAAAATATCCAATAGGTGTAAATCTACCCCAAATTTAAACATTTAAATGTAAAAAAAAGTCTTGAAATAAAGACGGTTTTAAGAAAAAGGTTTTTATAGTAAAATCGTACCTCTTAGGATTGTTTAAGATTACAAACGAAACCAAAGAAATTTTGAAATCGATAGAATAGACGGCTGCATTAAAATAATGTTTATACGAGCATCACTGACGTACACAAGGCAGTCCAAGCCTGTACAGAATGGTTCCCACTCCTAACGATTTATCATTACTTCTGGCGATTTTTATATTGCCTAAACAACAAATTTCACTAAATCAGCACATTGATCACTACATTACTGAAGAAAATCACTAAGTCAACCAAAAATTTACTAAAACTCTAGTGATTTCTTGCTTCACCGGGTGGCAAACCTGCTGTACAGTACTATGTGATTATAAAAAGTAAACCCCGTTTATGTACTATTTTCTAGTACATTAAAGAGGGACTTAACTAAAACTAAAGACTAAAAAAAATAAATATTCAACAATTCCAAAACAAGGAACTAAACAGAAAGCATAATTAACTTACGTCTCCATTGAAACAAAGAAAGCGGGGAAACAATTTTTGCAGTCAGCCTATAAGCAGAAAAAAGACGGAATAAAGCTAAAAGCCAAAACAAACACTCAATAAAGGCAAATAGAAAAAAAATAAAAGAAGCAAGAAAAAACAAAACAAAAAAAAATATCAAGAATTGGCCCAGCAAGAATTTTGAACAAGGCATATGCTTCAAATTAATTAGTAATTACATGATTCTAATAAAAAACTCATATTGAAAAATTATTTATTTAGTGTGGGATGTCAATTATTGTGGATACATCAACATGAAAAAATAGTATCAGTTTTACGTTGATGCACCGAAAACTAAGGAGATAGAGAGGGCCTCTTGAACTTATTTAGAAGACCTTAAAGACTGTCATCACATTTGACGTTCGTTAATGTAGCGCAAAAAATTCTCCTTCGACTTTTGCAAGAAATTAAAAGGGTGGAGAGGGGACATTCCTCCAGGCTGGTTTGAAAATAACAAATAGGTAGAAATTATATTTAAAGACATAAAAGCTCGGAAAAGTGATTGGTGTGGGCATAAATTCTTGCGAGTTAACACACTCAGTTTATCTTAAAATCCCAGTTTTATACAAGGAAAGTACCACACCAGGCATTTTGACATCTTGTTTCGTTCCCCCCTTTTTTTAAAGTTTCTTTCAATCATTTCCTCCTTATCGTTACGACCTTGAGGAAGAGAACATCGAACCAGTATCGATGTCATTATGGGGTTCACCAAGGCCCCAAGAAAAATAAGCTCGAAAGTATTTTTTATTTTCCTCTACAGTCTCGGTCGCAGGAAGGAGGCAACAAACCCACCTTTCTCCATAGAAGATAGAGTTAACATACAATAAGGAAAATAAAAACAGAGAATTTCGGCTGCCTTAAATTTTAGAAGGCCGGTTGGGTAATATAATCACGGAGACCACCATATATTTATAATGTAAGAATCATAATAATGGCTTTTAAGCCATTTTTGGTCTCTGATATTTACTTTATCCCTGAATTCTCCAGCCAACTAATTCAAATACACCAGAAGGACGAAAAAAAGCACTGCTTTACATCACATAAGATAAATGGCGCTCTGGAGATAACCGATTGCTTGAATTTTGATGACTGCGCAACAACTAGAAGAAGTTGGAACAATTCAACCAAAGCTCAAAATAAAGCCCTCAGGGATTATATGATGTCATATTTATGTAGATAAAAACTCAGGATTCTGCATCTTAATGACCATTTTGCATCAATAAAGACCACCCTAGGTTCATATCATCAGGAATTTTACTAAAAGGATGTCTTGGTTCTCAATAAAGCATGGTGTGATGTAAAAGCTGGTGTTTTAGTTGTTTCTTTTGAAAGTCAGGGCCAGATCCGACCAACCTGTTATTAGTATCTTCCAGAAACGGTTGTCAGATTCTGGCCAAACTTAGTGATAACAGTTGATATGCACTTTTTAAGAGCTTGGTACCAACTAAGCTTCCGTGGAAGAAGGGTCAATTAATTTTTGTCATAGACATACCTACAAGAAGCGAACGTCAGATTCCGACCAAATTGAGGAGTAAGAAGTAGGTTCATACTTATTCCTTCCTAAAGTCTGGACCGGATCCTACTAGAATATTAAAAACTTATTGTCATCAGCCTCATTGGCCAGTAGAATTCCGCCGAGTCTGATCAACAGAGGCAGTTATGATTTTGGGCGCCCGTGCTCGATCCGTCGTCTGTGAGGGAAAAGCTACATTGTTTTCATTTGCATCCCTCAGCTTTTCATTAAATGTGAGAGTGACTAATTGCCAGAATTTCAGTTAAGTTTTGAGGGGGCTCAAGTCCAGTCCTAAGGCTTAAAGAGGATTTGCTTCTAAAAGCAATAAGTGCTATATGAACTGTCAAGTTTTTTTGCGCTTTTTGGTTAAGATGTATCTTCACGTCCTTAAACTATCAGTTTGACGAAAGGCTCATAATACCAGGAAATTGTTCAACATAGCCAAATACAACATCCTTAAAACAAATAACCTTAAAACCCAATTTTTAGTGAATCTACTTTATCATTACTTTAGAGTTGTCTATTTCCAAGCCAATTACATACATTAAAAGGAACATACAAGTTTTACTAGGAAGATACAGTCGCAAGTGATGCTCCCAACTGTGGGGTAACAGCTGCTAAAATACTTCAGCATATCCTAGCATAGAGGGGCTAGATTACTTCTACAGCCACAAATTTTTAGTTTAATCCTTCACTTTAACCAATTAACAATATGTCTTTTTAAAATCTTCACCAAACCCAATTAAAAACGATGACAGCATAGTTTTCTGTTACACGAACGAGGATAAACTATTGTGAATCTTACATACACAGCTACGCTCATCTGGGTTTCTAAATCCAAACTAGGCAATACAGTAATATAACGTGGAGTGTTAGTTTTTTATAGTTAGTTTCATTTTTTTATAGTTTGGAGTGTTAGTTTTTTATAGTTAGTTTAATTTTTTTATAGTTTGGAGTGTTAGTTTTTTATAGTTAGTTTAATTTTTTTATAGTTTGGAGTGTAGTTTTTATAGTATTTTATTTTTATAATTTGGAGTGTTAGTTTTTTATAGTTAGTTTAATTTTTTATAGTTTGGAGTGTTAGTTTTTTATAGTTATTTTACTTTTTTTATAGTTTGGAGTGTTAGTTTTTTATAGTTAGTTTAATTTTTTTATAATTTGGAGTGTTAGTTTTTTATAGTTAGTTTAATTTTTTTATAGTTTGGAGTGTTAGTTTTTTATAATTAGTTTAATTTTTTTATAGTTTGGAGTGTTAGTTTTTTATAGTTAGTTTAATTTTTTTATAGTTTGGAGTGTTAGTTTTTTATAGTTAGTTTAATTTTTTTATAATTTGGAGTGTTAGTTTTTTATAGTTAGTTTAATTTTTTTATAGTTTGGAGTGTTAGTTTTTTTATATTTTTTTATAGTATACCTGACATAGGAAAAAAGACGTAAAAGTTCTTTAAATACAAACTGGGCCGATCTGAGCTTCAATTAAAATTCCTTTTTTAATATAAGGTGACAAACAAAATACATAATTTAATTATTCTTTCATAATTATTGACAATACGAAAACATTATACTATTGTTTTAATAACTAACATAGAAAAGTGTACCCACAGAGGGCATACACCCCAAGGGTCTCTTGCATTACAAGAAATTGTCGTGCGTTTTGCTAACTTTAATGCTCTATCCTACTTTTTCAGAAATAGTAATGTGTAAAATGAAAATTTACTAATTTAAGGCATATTGCTGTGAGTTTCATTTCATTTTTGTTCACAAATTCATATAAATGCAAATGAAAGCTAAACAAATTTAAGCAAAACCCCCTTCTCCCCTCTCAGAGAGAGTTATCAATGCTAGTTTAACTAGGTAAAATACCTAAAGCGGGGGCCCTTATGCTAATTCTCATAGGTATCTTCGAAGACCACACTGCCTTTCCATGTCGTATAAATAACAGTTCAATAGGGAAAATTCTTTTATTTGACAGTGAAACCTCCCAAAAAATATCTCTGGATATTTCGGACTCATAAACGGTGGCCTTCTTCAGCAGATAAACTCAGCTAAAGCAGATAAACTTTAGCAGTTTATCTGCTGAAGACGGACACTGTGTATGTGACCGAGATATCCAGAGACATTTTTTTGGGGTTTCACTGTCAAATAAAATTTCCTCCTATTGAACTGTTATTTATACGCTAATTCTCGTATTTTCACCAATATGTTTTTAGACTTTCTTGAACTTTTTTATTTTAGCTTAAACTTCACAGGGCCAGCAGTAAAAGAATGTCCAATTTGAAACGACTTAAAAACAGAAAAATTAAGGCGAACAATTTTCAAAAAGCTAAAATCGATGTTTTGACTCGGAGGCACAACTGCACACATCATCGTAACTTCGTGCACTTGTTCTACATAGTATTAACTAACTACACATAAACTCTTTGCCAAAGCTTTGTCACTCCTATTGTTCGAATTTTGAACTGATCGCTATCTAATTACCCACTGCACTTACCATTATACTTTGTGAGAGTCCATAGGCCCTGGATTAGCGTAAATACGACCTGATCGCTGGGAAAGACGAGGAATGACTCAGTAAGTTTCAAAAATAAAGATAAAACCAATTGCGTCGAATTGCTGGGATCTTCTAAACGAGAAGACAAGTCTTCTAAGATTGCTGAAAATTCAAATAATTATAAAATGAGAGAAAAATGTTAGCTTTGTCTGAAAGCAGCAGTATATTTAAATGTTAAGACAGTAAATGGTACACACACGGTGGCGGATCCAGGGGGGCCCACCCCCTGCCACTTAGCGTAGTCTAAAGTGGTGTAATTTGCTTAATTAACTAACTCATGTTTGCGTTAATTAAACTTTCTCCTAACGCAAGTTTATCGAATCAGCCTATTTTGCCCCCCCCCCCTAAATTTTTTTATCGGATCAACTTATTTTGCCCCTCCCTCTAAAAAAATCCTGGATCCGCCCCTGTACACACAAATGAAAAACATAAAAAATCGAAAAATATGACTTCTTGACCCACCAATAGAGTTAAACTAAGATGCACAGAAGAAAAATAGAGAAAGAAAAAGACAGAGAGAGAGGGATAGAGGCAGAGAGAAAGAGGAAGGGAAGGAAAAAAGAAAGGGAGGGAAGAAAGAGGGAGAGTCTTTCCCATGATAGCAAAAAAAGGAACAACCTCTTTTTATTTTCCCTTTTGTATTGTTGGAACTATTAGAAAAATAATCCTGTCTATTTTTATTAGCATTTTTTACCTTTACGAAAAGCTATTGATTAAGAACGTGAAAAAAGAGATTAAAATAAGATAAAGCACCACTGTGCGACCAAAACACTTGGAATTTATTGTGGTATCAAACTTGAGTGAGGGTCGAGATGAAAACAAAACATGATTTTTCTCCTTATGGCATAGTCTTTAGCAACAATTTTCTATTCTGCTGTCCAAATGTTTTGGCATTTTATGTTTCTTATTTTACATTGTACAATAGCAAGAAAACTCGCTAAACATTAAATTAAGCGTCTCAAATCACCTGCATTCTGAAATGCTTTTTAAAATGTACTTCAAGCAATTATGACCAATTTTAAAACAATTATTATTTATTTTTCGTTTTTCCTTTTTTTTCGTTGCCCAGTCAGTCAGTAAGTCAAAATTGGTCACTTATTGAATGTTTTCTTACTTTTTCTGTTACTTTTATAGTCTTACAAGAAATTAGCTAATCATTATAAACATTTTTTAGACCATTAAAATGTCTCCGGTATGGTATATTAGTGTTTTCTCAAGTCCTCACTAATAATTGTTTCCGGTTAAAATTGCTGAAAATTGCTAAAATTGCTGAAAGACCAATGCCTTAACTATTAGAAGTTTACATTGCTATTGACTTATTCCTACATTACGGAAATTCCCTCCAGTTTCAGGGAACTTCAGAGCAGGGTTGCCACCGCTGGTGATTTATCACCAGATCTGGTGATTTTTCCTCCTCCTGGTGATTTTTCTGTAGATTTTCTTGAATCAGGTGATTTCTGGTGATTTTCTTTTTTAATCTGGTAATTTCTGGCAAGGGCGGATCCAGGATTTTTTTTTTTTGGGGGGGGGGTTACTAATTTTTGACTCAGTTTCCGACTAATTTTACTGATTTTTACCTGGGTTTTACTAATTTTCGATTTATTTTCAACTCGGTCAAAAATTTCGGGGGGGGGGGGGTCAAACCGGGTAACCCCCCCTCCCCTGGATACGGCCTTGATTTCTGGTAATTTTCATTTAATTTGGTGATTTTTTTTTTACAAAATTGGTTGGCATTCCATGCATGATTGGTTTCGCTGTCTTACTGAGGTGAAATAATAAGTGACTTTTATATTTTATGTCTTGTTTGTAGTCGTTATTTCCAAAGAGTGGCGTTATTTTGGGGTTCTGTGTATCCTTTTAGCTTGGCAATCGACTTCCCCATAATTACGAATCTTGATTTATAAATACATACTTGTGTGTCCCATGTGTGATAAAAACGGATTGAGGCTCAGAAACAAAAAACAAATCTCAGATAAAGAAAGCGTAGTCCACATAAACATAGATTCAGCAGCCTAGGCTAGGTCTTTTTCAAGGGACTTAACAGTCTCAAGAAACCAGGGAGCTCAGTCTCAAGGGGCTCTCGTCTAAGGAACCAGGGAAATAAGATTTATCACCGCTTGTCTGATATTTCAGCTTAGACTTGACCTACGACAATTTTCCAGAAGTAAAATAAATATATAAGAAATTGACACCATTTGAGTCGTCTTTTTCAGAGCTAAAGTTTACCACTAAGGATACCATCTATGGCAGGGGGATTAAAAACACTCATAAGCAAATGAAATTCGATTTGAACACAAAAGAGGGTTATTGGGGTTATTCTTTTCAATCGAAACCTAGAAAAAAGAAAATGAAAAGATTTTGCAAAGTAAAGACAAAAAAAAGTATTATAGTAGTTAAACAAATAAAGGCTCTTCATATCCAGTAACAGGATTTTAGGTAACAATTTCAGTCTTTGCCTGGAATTCTGGTTTTAGGTATAAATTCTCTTCCTTCTTGAGCAGTTGAGGCCTTTGAAAAACATAATGTCTTAGCTCAGGGTGCCCAACGCGTCTTTTTGGCGTAAAGCTTATCATTAGTGACCACCAATTTCTGGTGATTTTTTTGGTGATTTTGTGAAATACTGGTGATTTCTGGTGATTTTCTTGGTGAAAATCTGGTGATTTCTGGTGATTTTCTTGGTGAAAAACCGGTGATTTTTATTTGGTTGTTGTGGCAACCCTGCTTCAGAGACATGTGAAGAAGCCTTATCTACCAGCACAGGCTTTGGGCTAAAACAGGCTTCTTTGTGGTATGGTAAAATTTGTAAAGAGAAAAGTAAAATAGAAATACAATCATAATTTGAACTTCTCGTAGAAACGGAGTCCCTAGTACTGCGCATAAAGTATAAAAGTAAGGGAAAAAATACGTTCAATAAGTGCAAAAAGTAATGAAATCAATTATCAATGGAAAAATAAAATCAGAAATGGAATAAGACCAAATACAAAGGTAAGGTAAATAATACGGCATTGGCAGTGCTGATACGATCTCTACCGGCGGTGCTGATATTCTTTTCATGGTACTTCAGCGGAGGAGTGCAGATGAGAGGTTGGTGGCCAGCCGAGAAGTGCAATGAGGAGTTGAGGGCTAGCCATCCTTTGCTTTCGCACACCCTTCCTGTTTACTTTCCTCAGATTTTTCCAGGTGCCCATTTAGAACTGGGTCGATTCTGCCTGAGATTACAGTCACTCCACTGACCCCCGTTCCGAGTCCAATAACCTGAGACACCAGGACTCGAAACCCTGCCCTAAAGGATAAAGGTTTTCAAATCTAGTGTGCAAACCAATCGGTTAGGACGGATATGAATATAATTAATTACGACCGAATTCACCTTATTAAACCAAGTTCCACTGAATGGTAAAATTGTGAATATGATTGTAAAGCTTTGAATTCCATTGATAGTTTTATAATCAGATTCTTGGTTTGATAATTTTCCTAGTTTTTTTTTTTTTTTTTTTTTAATTTAAATTAAGTTTATTCATCAACCAAAAAATAACAAAATCCTGAAGCTAAGCTTGTACAGGAGATCACTACCCCAACTAGGCCTAAAAACATCAAAAAAGAACTATCATATAAAAATCACTAACAAGCGACTATACCACCCCTAGTCATTAACAACTCATCAATCCTCAACATTCAACATGTTTAACCTTGTCCTTCTCTATCCATCAACCAAACACAAAAATCAAAAAAAAAAAATTAACAAATTAAAGGCAAAAGAGACCGGAGAACTGACTCACTCACCCCCATATACCCTATAACAATGTTCTTTTAACAGACTTCTAAATTCAGAGACATCGATCACCTTCTTGATCTCATCTGGCAGACTATTCCAAGCACGAGGGCTAACATGGCGGATACAAAACATTGACTTAGTTGTCACAGGCTTAGGTGGTCTAAATTCATTCTAACGTCTTAAACTGTAAGAATGTACACTAGAAACAGGCATAAAAAATCTTGAAAGCAAATTGGTAGCATTTTATTCTGATGTTAAACATAAAAAGAGCATTATAAAACTTAATCAATCCGAAAAATGGAACAATATGCAGTTCAGCATGCCTTGCTCTAACCAAGGAACACTTATCATCTCCGGTAAGTACTCTTACAGCTTTATTCTGTAATACTCTAATCTGCGATAAATGACCCACAAACGTTGAAGACCAAACCAATATACAATAAATCAAATACGGAGGAAAAAGGGAGAAATAAAGCATTCTGAGAACCGGTCTTCGGAAAGTACGCTTTAGCTTCCTTATAATTCCCACATTTCGGGCAACCTTAGTCGCAATTTGACTAATATGGTCTTTTAAACTCAAGCACTCATCGACTATCTCTCCAAGAAACTTCACCGCTCTAAAACGTTCTATAGCCTTCCCATCAAGTTCTAGTTTCTTAATCCAGGGGTAGTAATTTACGCTTCTCCCGTAAATCACAAATTGACTTTTCTTATGGTTTAATTTCAGTTTATTAACTCTCATCCATGTTTCTATTTGTTCCATTCCCTTTTTCAGAATTAATAGAAGTTCACTTTCCGTCCTCGCAGCAACTGTAAAATGTGTATCGTCAGCAACACTAGAAATTATAGTTCTGGAACCGCGATCCTCTTTATCCGAAATCGTTATATCTTCAATGCACCGGTAAACATCATTGATGTAAATCAAAAATAAAAGAGGTCCCAAAACTGACCCTTGAGGAACGCCAGCCTTCACTCTCTGCGGGCTAGAGGTCTCACTTTCAATTGGCACAGTCTGTATACGTTCACTCAGGAATGATCTAATAAGTTCCAAAAATTTTCCACGGATACCACAATTATCTAACTTCTTTACTAAAATTTCTTCCGAGCTATATTATTAAACACAACTGGTCACTTGGTGCTACTTTTATTTTGATTTACAAAAATACTTCTTGGAATTAGAGAAGATATCATGCGAATTCACTAGTTTCCCTACCCAAAACTGTGACTGCTGCCAGCGCTGCAGGGTAAGCTAGAGGAGTGCCTCCCTTGAAGAAACTCTGGCCTAGTAAAACGACAAAGCATTTGCACTGGATTCTGATTAATGTATATTTCTTCTGAATTTGGTCTGTATGGTGGGCTTTTTTGGGACTGAAAAGCCTCTGCCTATCTAATTTATCTATTATGGGTTGCCTCCCCGTAGTAGCGTAATATTTGTAGGCATGAACATATAATGAGTCAGAGGTAGTCTTGAGATTTGCTGTGTAGAATTTCGACTCTAGTTGATAGACATCACCAAGTGTAAAAAACCATGTTGTGACAAAGATGGGCCCAGGATTGCACAGGGCCTCCAATCAACTGGAGGTCCCAGGGACTTCTTGTTGTCCGGTTGTAGGCTGGCATAAGCGTTTTGTGTAGACTTAAGAATATGTGTTAGTCCCCGTCCTGCACTGGTTTTGGGACCATTGCTTTTCCTGAGGCCAAAATAATTTCAATAACTTAAAGAATATGAAAATTGTGTCTTGGAATGTTACAACGTTAAAAATAGCTATCGTATCAACATTCTGACTGACAAATTTAAACGTTTCGAACTAGATTTATTAGTAGTTTCAAAGACTCATATCTCAAAGGTAGGAAACATGGAATTAGGTGACATAGAATTTATTTACTCAGGCAGGAATATGGGTATATAGACAGGGAGTAGGGGTCAGGATGAAAAAGAAAGCTGCTAAGTCTTGTTTAGGTTTGGAAGGTATTAATAATAGAATGCCAGTCGCTCATTTTTACTAAAAACTGCAGGATATCAGTCATAGTAGAATAAGTTAACATGGTATTTGTGTGATGGTGAGACAGCTAACCTTACTGATTATGTTATTGTAAACCAAAGAGTGTCAGGATCAATACAAGATACTAGGGCATATAAAAGCTCTACTATTGATGTTAAAAAGTAAAGATTACCATCTAGTAGTGTCAAGGGTTAATTTAAAGCTAAAATTTAGGAAGTGTAAGTACCTTCCAGGAAGCTATGGCGTTGTTAGATTCCAGGATGAGAATTTGAGAGACACTTTCCAGGAATAGTTGAATACTAAACTGGAAAGTTTAAAATTTGAAAATGTAGAAGATGGATGAAATGATTTTAGAAAAATGGTTAGTGAAGTCGCTGGTAGTGTCTTAGGGACGAAAGGTGAGAACGCAGCTAGAAGTATTAGTGAAAATGATATATTTTTAATACAGAGGAGGAGGGTCTTGTACAAGAAATATTTGAGTGATAGATCATATGAAAATAAAAGGAATGTAGAGAAAGCGAAGCAAGCATTAAAATATGAACTAAGGGGGTGTGAAGTAGAGGCCATGGCTAAAATTTCCGAAGATCTGAAAGATACTAAATTTAGGCATTTTAATGGATTGAGAGGGAATAGCCAATCTGGACTTGTTTCAGCTAAAGATAAGAACGGAGCCACAATTAGTGATAAGGAAAGAGTTAAAGACAGATGGATAGAACATTTTGAGAATGTGTTAAGCCATGACAAAGTTATAGGAAAAGATATCGAAAAGGACGAAAAAGTTTGTCGCACTTTGGATGTTAAGGAAGATTTATTTTGTGAGGAAAAATAGTGACAGCAATAAAAGGATTAAAAAACAATAAGGCTCCAGGTGCTGATATTGCAGTAAATAAGTTTTTTAAATATGGTGGTTATGAGGTTAGAATTAAAGTTCCTGAAGATTATGAATATGATTTTTGAAAAAGGGGAAGTACCTAGCGATTTAAGAAAACTCTAACTAAACCCCTCTATAAGAGAGGTGATATGAGTGAATGTGGTAGTTATAGAGGCATTAGCCTGATTCCTATCGGTAGCAAATTATTTATTATGACGATACTTTTTAGACTTAAAGATGCTGCAGATAAAGATTTAAGAGAAGAACAGTGAGGTGTTAGGAAGGGTAGAGCATATGTCGACCATACACCTTTAGTCCTCAGTTTTATAGATTATGAGCAAGCATTTGATTCAGCTGATAGAAGAGCTTTAGTGAAGGTCCTATCCTTGTATGATGTACCAGACAAATAAATGAAACTGATTAGTGTTATGTACAAGAATAACAATGCTACGGCTAAGGTAGGAAATGAGGTTAGTAGCTGGTTTCGTATTTAATCAGGAGTTAAGAAGAGTTACGTTCTATTCTAATGTATATGGATCATTTTGATGGACTTTGTCTTAAGGAGCATAAAGAAGGCAAAGGAATAACACGGAATCAAACGGGGAAGTAAAACTATCCAGGGCTTAGATTATGCTGAGGATTTAAGCATCCCAGATGAAAGTATTAGCAAAATGAATGAGCTTTAAGAAGTTTTGCGAGTTCAGGGTGCAAGAATAGATTTGAAAATTAATATCAAGAAGACTAAGTCTCTAAGGCTAGGAATAAGCGAACATGAAAAAGTGACGTTAGGTAACGAAAATATTGATCAGGTGGACTTACCAAGATCACACTTCATTTCACTTACCAAGTGAACTTCACTTACCAATGTTATAGTATTAGTAAAGACAGTGGGTGCAGTGAAGATTTTAAAAGTAGAACAGCCAAGGCACAGGGTGTTCTTTCACAGTTGAAAAAAATTTGGAACAATAGGAAGATAAGTCAACGAATCAAGATTAGAATATTGGAAGCTACAGTGATAGAAGTGGTCAAATATGGTTCTGAAGCGTGGGCTCTCCAAAAGAAGCAGAAGAAGATTTGTTAGATGTTTTCCAGAGAAAATGCCTACGGATTGTTTTGGATACCCGACAGACTAACCGTACCTCAAACAGTAGGTTGTGCGAAAAGTGTGGTTCAATCCCGCTTTCTAGGGCTATTAAATAAAAAAAACAAACAAGTCTTTTCAACAGAGAGTAATGAACAACATTAAACTCAAAACTTACAGAAATTATTTCATATATGAAGGAGTTGCCCCCTTCCTCAATACTTTGCTCTCCACGCTAAAATATTTAGGACTTTTAAAACTGCTTCCTATTCTAGGAATAGGAATACTGAACAGTATTCATTCAGCTCTCAAGCAGTGAGCATTGATAGAAGATTATGTGTTGGATTATTTCACGACTGCATTGCGTGGACTTGGTATGAAATTATGGCTTCCGATCAATTTTTGCATTGTCCTACACTGAACTTTATTAGCCGATGCATGTATGCTGGAGTAAAAACTGATAAATTTGTCAAGAGTAGTGTGGAATTTTTTCCTAAAGAAACGATTCTCGAGGGGAAAAAGTTATTATATGAAGTAATGGCTGTAATGATAGATGCGTAAAGTACTTTAGTGATGAGGATAACATCATGGATATTGCAAAAATATTTCTTAAATACTCAAAAGAGAAAAAGACACTTCCCAAATTTATGATTTGGGACCCTTCATAAGTCCCAGCAGGTACTGAACTAGTTTCGGCGTGCATCACCTCTACGGTGAATCAAATATGTAGAAAGATGGAAAAAACTCTAACCGAATTCAGACAAGGGTCAGTGTGTAAGGCTATCCCTGATTTGGATAGAAATACTGTTGTAACCCCTCTACTATATTCTGTAGTGGTGAAAATTCCCCCTAAATCCTTGTTGACTCCTGAAGCTCGTAAATTAGCTATCGATTCAGCATGTAATACGGATCCTTCAAGAAATAAGATTGAAGTTCGTCGTCGCAAATCAGAGTTTAAAGTTCTTGTAGACAATGTTAGAACGGCTGAGAGAATTGCAGTTTTCGTTTAAAACTTCGGACGATAGTGTAGCTGTAAAAATCAAAGCTAAACAGTTTATGGGCATCTTAAAGCAGGTACCATTCGAATTTCATGATGGATTACAAACCTTGATTCCTAACTGCATCAAGGCCGAACGTTGTGGACTTTCACTAACTTTTAAATTATCGTTCGCTTCTCAGAATGATCTAGAGATTTTTTTGAAAAATCCCCCTAAACTTGGATACGAGATCCTCCACGTCGAAAAATATCGGTATCTACCCCGCAGATGCTATAATTGCCACAAAGACGATGGTCACGTGGCAAAAGATTGCAAAGTTCCCCAGATATGTGGACACTGTGCGCAAACTGGACACGGACATACCAAAGAATCCCCTTGCACTAATAGTCTTTATTGTGTATCATGCCAATCTAGAAAACGCAGCTGTTACTCTTTCAGCTGTCCCAAAAACCGAAAGCAAATAGAAACCCAGCTAATTCGTGGAAATGGCAACTAACCACAGTTCTGTATCGGTGTTATCTTAGAACATAAATGGTGGGGTCCTGAATAAACTTGCCCTGCTTGAAAATATAGTTGAAAAATATGACATAGTGTGCATACAAGGACACTTTTTACTACAGGATCGCAAAATATACTACAAATATCTCGTGCTAATTCTATTTTTCTACTACAGTCGAGGCTACTGAGGGAAAATTCTTTCCCACCCTAAATGCTGCTCTACTCTGTTGGGGCCTCCTAAAAGGCCACCTTGCTTACCAACCAAATGATAGTAACTGTATTTTGCTTCTGAAAGAAAAGATGAGAAACAAGTTTGACTTTCGCTTCCCATCTCATGGTGACAGCTGCACTTTTGAACTTTGAAAAATTCAAAATAAGTGAAACTGATGAGCATCTGACAAGAAGGGAATTCTTGTTCAAAAGGGTTAAGACTCTAGTGCATGAGACTGACATAAAGTACTTTATCACATCTCCTGTGAACCGAATTTGTCCAATCAACACTCCAGGTCCCTCCAGTTCAACCTGTGGTGTGCATTTTAGTGCAGTAAAAATTCTTTTGTATAAAGGGGAGAGGGTCCTCGAAAAGCTTGAAAAGGAGGCTGTAATTGCTGGTGCTGTCAGTGGATCAGCTACCCCAAACATTTGTGTGAATATGGCTAGTGGATTTTCTCAGAAGAGCAGACACTCTAAACATCTTCATGATCATACATAAAAAAGGAGGCTGCTTGATCAGATAAATGTGTGAGAGCGATGATGCGGAACAGGATGAAAATGATGATGTGATTTGGCGTAAAGTCGATTTATATCTGGCCTTGGCAGCCCATGCCAGGAGATCAAAAGATCCTGTCCTAGTTGATGCAATCAATCCAACCATTGCCTTCTGAAAAATATATTCTATTCAGCTGTCATGGATTGCAGCTTTGGCAAGAAAAGTTATATCGTTATCGGCAACAAGTGCCGCAGCAGCAAGGGTTTTCAGTGCTGCAAGACTAATTGTCACTACTATGCGTTCTATGTTGGCTCCATACCGTGTAAAATTAATTTTTATGTAAGTTTATTTTTATACATGATAACTGCAAGCTTGTCAAAACTTTAAAGGAAAGTGCTAGAGTTTATTTCTAGCTAAATGTTTTGAATTTTTAATTCTGGCTCCTTAAAATGCCTGAGAATTGACAAAACAGGGACTTTGAAACTTAATTCAAATTAAATTCTGAAACTTTAAGCCAGAATTAAAAATTTAATAATATGTTAATAATACATTTAATAATAAAATTATAAAGAATGCTTTTCTTTATAAGATGTTCCCTCTTTTTATATAAAAGCTTTTCTTTACAAAATGTTACTTCTTTTTCTTAATACACCTGGGACGAACTGTTCTTTAAAAAACGACAGGTTAACTTTCTAAAAATTGGCTATGTAAAAAAAAAAAAAAAAAAAAAAAAAAAAAAAAAAAAAAAAAAAAAAAAAAATTAATAATCAACTATTAAATCCTATACACTAAAGTAAAACTTTGATCATTTGATATGCCATGTTCAAACACGTCGACGACCAGAGTACCTTAATTGTTGAGATGAGAAGGAGAAAAAATAAACTCCTTCATTCTCAAAAAAGTTGGTTAAAATAGTTAATTTTAAAACTTTTATTTTGTCACTCTTATGTGTTAGGATTCAATCTTGAAGCAATGAGAAATAATAGCTTCTGTAGCGCAGAGAGTGAAGGGTAAAGTAGTCAAAGGAGTGAAATGCAGGTTGCAAGACCAGGAAATTCGGACATAAAGTAAGATATATACATCAGATTCCATTGATGTTTCATAAATTAGCCATGGGTTTTTGGTGCAAGCAAATTTGTTTAATTCAAGTTTTAGAGCTTAATTTCAATTAAATTTTAAATTACCTATTTTGTCGGATTCACTCAATTATCAGGCAGTTTAAGGTCTCGCTGTCGATCATTTGGATTAAAAGAATGTTTTTGTGAAGTTAAGATTGGTGTCTCGTCCTTATTTTGTCCGAGTTTTGGTCATGGTAATGAAGCTAAAAAGTAATTGTGGACCGAATTCTGATAAAAACTGATACCAATTAAGTTTCCAAAACTTTTTAAAAGTAGCCAAAAAACTCTAAAAATAGAACAAACGCCGATCAATTGACGGAGCGCCGCAGATAATTTTTCGGTGGCACACCACCAAAAAATTTCGGCGTCGCCGGCGGCGTAATTGTATCCACCACCGCCAATTCTTTTTTCGGCGCAACTTCGGGGTCTATGATAGAGATCTTAAAAAGCTATTTATTCGAAATAGTCACAACGTCTAATAGCTAAGCCTCTGGGGTTGCCATGCCGCCACAGCCCCTGGGGCAAGGAATATAAATTCTGCAAGTTGTCCATTTGTTACATGCAAAATTTATCATCAGGAAAGGTGGGAATACTTGATCCTAGATGTGTCCGAAAAGGCTAACGGTATCGAGGCAAAATTTCGGGAAATGTAAAGGGGTATGTTGAGCTAAATCAAAAGAAAACTATATGTATCCAAGTTATCAGAAAGGCCTATCTGCAATATCTTAGGAACAGGTAAGGGTATTAAGTTGAAACCTTCAGGGCCACTACTACTACTGCTTTCATTGCGGCTGCAAATGAGACTGGTTGTGACTGCAACTGTGATTAGTTCATACTGCGATCATTTGCAATTGTGACTATGACTGCTTACAACTGCTACTACATCTAATTGCGACTGCGACTACTCAAGAAATATTGAGGGAGATGTTGAACTTTGAAACTTGAATGTTGAATAAACATCACTTTGATGTTTTGATACCTTGATGAAGCTACGCACTTGAAAAAAAAAAAAAAAAAGATGTTGAAATACAGAATGTTGAAAAACTTGAAACCTTAGCAATCGAAAAAGAACCGAAATTAATAAAAAAAACTTTCCAAAAAAAAGATTTTCAAAGAATAGGAAAGAGCAATATTAACTTTCAGACCGGCAGAAATAAATTCCTATAATAATTCAAACTCAAAATGACCAGAAATTATTATTAAAGAATAAATTAAACCTAAAGCGAACAGGAATTAAATAAAAATCATAGCAAACGAACATACAATGGGTACTAATATAAATGAATAAATAAATCTGAAAACGAGTAAAACTTAAATTGAATATTTAAATCAAACTTAAACTAAAAAAAATCACCATAAAAAAGAGTTTGGCTACTACCTCCTTCACTAACTGTAAAAGTCTAGAGCCTACTGCTATTTGCGCTTTGCTGAAAACGAAATATATTACAAATATTTTATTTAGCACGCACAACATTGAAAATAAAAATAAAGATTACAGTGAAATAAAATCTTTAACTAATGCAAGGGCGCCGGCAGAAAATTTTTCAGGGGGACCAAACTCCACAATATCCGTGGTGGTTGGGTGACAGGGAATATGTTTCAGAATTTGTTTTTCGTAGGAATAAGTTTATTTTTAAGTACTTTTACGAAAAAACTCACAAATCAAATGAGCAATTAAATTATATGCAAATGAAACAAAATACAGTAAAGTTTAAACAACAAGGATTACTGGCAAAGGGGTCAATTTATTTTTATCAATAATATATTTATTTATTATGTATATAATTTTAAAAGAAAATCAAACTCAAACCAAAATTACAGTAAAAAACTGTAAGGAGCGACCTCAGTAGTAATGAAAACATTTAAAAACGGAAATTCGATGCCAATAGATTTATCAAAAGAATTGGCTTATTATGCTGATTCCAAATATATAATATTCATTAAGTTTAGTCTTACCCATCAAAAGCTACGAGCCTGAAAGTATCAGATTTTCGAAAAAAGGGGGCAAGACCCCCTCCAAGTGATATAATTTTAATGAAAATCACATCACCGGATTCAACGTATCAAAGAACCAGAGATTTCAAGCTCACATCTGCAAAAATGTGGAATTTCGTAATTTTGGCCAGAAGACAGATCACGGATGCGTGTTTATTTATTTTTTTTTTTTCAGGGGTGACCGTATCGACCCAGTGGACCTAAAACGTCGAGAGGGCTCATTCTAACGGAAATGAAAAGTACTTGTGCCCTTTTTCAGTGACAAAAACAAATGGAGGGCAACTAGGCTCCCTCTCACGCCACTTTTTTACCCAAAATCGTCTGATCCAAAATTCTGAGATAGCTTTTTTCTTCAGTAAAGTTGAAAGGCCTAATAACTATGTCTTTGGAGACAAAATGATCCCCTACGGCCCCTGGGGAAAGGTTTTTAAGTTACAAAATTTACCCATTGTTTTATTTGCTATTGGGAAGTATGCATACATTTTTCGGGTGGGGAGAAGAGGACGAGTTTCTGCTGGGAGGAGTTTGCACGGGGAGAATTTTCCATGGAGAGGGAAGTTTCCAGGGGGTGAACTTTTAAGGGGAAGTTTTACACTGGGTGAATTTGCCAGAATTCCAATAGGAATTTTTTTTATGTCTTGCTTTTTCTTTACCCATTCGATTTTAGGGGTGGAGATGTTAAGGGTAATTGTCCGGGATAAATTTTTGCCAGGATTGAATTGCCCAGAGAATATTTCTGTGGGGAGGGAGATTTTTCTGTGGAGGTGGAGCCAGGTATCCTGGCGTCATTTAAAAAACGATCAAAAATTAAATTTAAAAACGAACAAAAAATTAAATTTAAAAAATCGACCCAGTGGTCCCAGAAAAAAAAAGATCAGAGAAAAAAAAACAAGTTTTTTCAACTGAAAGTAAGGAACAACATTAAAACTTAAAACAAACAAAAATTATTACGTATATGAGGGGGTTTGCCCCCTCCTCAACACCTCATCTTTACGCTAAAGTTTAAATTTTGTCCCAATTCTTAAAAAACAATTTTGGAAACACAAGGGTCGTATAACTAGAACAATAAGTAACTTTTTTTTAAAGTGCCGAAAAACTGTAGCGTGAAGAGCGGCGTGTTGAGGAGGGGAGAAACCCCTTATACACGTAATAATTTCTGTTAGATTTAAGTTTTAATATTGCTCCTTACTTTCTGTTGAAAAAACTTGTTTTTTTTATTTACTTAAGCTTAGAAACAAACATTTTTCTAAAGGCAATGGAAAAAGCATGTCAATTAAAGTAAAAGTATATAAAAATGAAAAAAAGCAATTAATTAAAAAAAGAAATATACAAAACAATAGCCTACTTACAAAAACTAAGATATAAACTCCCAATATTATCCCAGACGGATATTTTTTTTAAAATATCGACAGTCTTGAACTTGGCACTTGAACTTGAAACACCAAAATATTTAATGCCTTTAGAGTCAATTGTTTATAAAAAGTAACGGATTATCAAAGTAGTTTGTTCAAAGTAAAACATTAAAACTAAAATAAAGAAAATCAAATAAAAATTTTAAACTTTAATATTATTAATCTAATTTTGAATATCAAAAACCAATATGTTCGACACCTTTATGCTTCATAACTGTAAAAAAAAAAAAAAATCTTTTTCAAAGTGATAACTAGATAAATACAATCACTCCTGAAAAATGATAATAAAAACAAAAAAATGTATCTGTTCAGGGGAAAAATACAAAAATTCCCAGCATTCCGTTCAGGGGAAATGTTTCTGATTATAGTGGCTTCATATATCAGCTCATTGGTACTCTTGCAATGCAAGCAAAAGTTGACGGCATATGTTTTACCGAAATTACCCCTTATTAAGTTGTTTTCCTTGTGTTTTCTATAATTATACGAACTTTTTGTGCACTAATAACTGCACTAATTACTAATAAACAAATACATATTTAGGATCACCATAAAAAGCTGATTCTTTGATTGAATGTTATCAATAGTTAGGCTCTTACACTTTCGTTATTGACAAGGTTTGTGTAAAACTGGAAAGGGGTCACTCAATCACAAATCATAATTTAAATTTTCCTTGTTAAAGGTCAAAATCTATTGGCAGGCAGCTAACAATGGGGCAACACACATCTTTTCCATGGTTTTCCCCTATTCTGCTTTTTTTCCTTTGGTTTCCTTATAATTACTTTATAGTGCTAAATTTCCAGGGGGGGGCATGGTCCCCACTGCCGGCACACATGAACTAATGAGCTTTCAGCAATTAAGATAATCATATATCAAATATTCAGTTTAATCTTATTTGTTCTTTCCAAGGACTGTTCAAGACATATATAGTTTTCAATAAAACGCATATGACACAGTAGGCTTTAGACTCTTACAGTTAGGGAAGGAGGGACCAGCCAAACTACTGTCATAATCATTGGATCAGAGTCATCTACTTTGGCGATCAAAATATTTCTGATGTTGGAATTTTTATTGACAAAAAGAGTTGTCAAATTTAACTTATTATTTTACTTATCCCATCGTGACAACACAGACTAAAATGTGAATTGACCTAAAAAAAACTTCATAATTTTGAACAAAAAAAAAAAAAAACAATAAAAATCTTAAGAAATCGTTGCTTTAAAATCTTAGAAAATCGACTAAAGATGGGCCCAGGGGATCAAAAATGTTTTATTTAATGTCGTTGGCACTTCACATCTATGGACTAAAACAAAAAAATATAAGATTCGACAAAGAAAAGAATATAAGATTAGACAAAGAAAAAAAGAAAGAAAAAGGAATTTTAAAAAGAAACAAAGAGAGAAAAAATCACAGCTCACAATTGTTTGCGAGGAACTCCAATGCATGAGAACTTGACTGATGGAAAGTGAAATCCTCAAACTGAGCACTGACACCAGGGGATTCTGCAAACTTGACTAACTTGTAGTTTAGCACAGAGGAATCAACTTGGCAAAGTTGCGAAAGAATTGACTGCCTACAAAAAAAAAGAATAAGCTATTGAAAAAGTTGCCACAATATCTTGATTTTTTTTAATCAGGATATTTGTCTTAGTTCTGGCTCATTCAAATGCATTTTCATACATAGATTTACATTCCTGCGTTCTGCTTAACAGCGCAAGCTGCCACTGACGCGATAAATGCTCGTTTTTGTAATTTTAAATACTTTAGAAAGTAACATCCTATAACTGAAAATGAGTAAAAGTAAATGAGAAAAAGCAACGAAAAAACGAGCTTAGTTTTCAAGCTCAGAAGAGAGGGAACCGTGGATTCAACAACGAAATAATGCTGATACTAAAGAATCTAAGGACGGATGAAGGATAATGATTAATTTGAATACGAAAATTTTCATTTAAATGTCCCTTTGTAACATATACTGCTTGTAAAATATAAGATATAAGCCGGAGCTACTTAGCAGCAACAGTTCACCTCCACGCTGGACGATCCTGAACTGAAGACCAGATCTCGCTGAGGGATCTATATAGACCTTTTGCCTCAGCTTCTAAGGAACGATCTTTCCTTTGTCTACACCTCTTCCCGAGGCCTTGGGGGTTCAGTACCACACGTCATATAGGTCAGGGAAAGCAGCTATTTCATTCCAAACTTTATGGTAAGTTTATATTGCCTTATTTTGAGAGAAAATAATTGTCAATTCTCTATTTCCAATGACGATGACTAAAATCATCTTCATAAGAAGTAAAGGAAAAGCCAAGGATACTTCATGGGGCCCTTTTATAAATATTCTTAATGTAAAATGCTTTATCTTTGGTGAGCTATGTATGTTAAACGGGACAAACGTGTTCAAGGGAGGGCCACACATAAGAACTAGTCAGCTAAATACTGAATCTTTTAAGTTGGGAAAAGGATTTTTAATGAAAACATAGTAGATTTAGTTTTTTTTTTTTTTTTTTTTTTTACATAAATGAGTATCAAACTTAGGGTCACTGTCTAACCAGTGTCTAACCAAATAAATAAGAGCTTTACAGAATTTTTGGTACTAAGTTCTAAGTCCGTGAAGTTAGTCTTATTGATTTTTGAGAAGGAAATTGGCGTAAAGGAACTTCATCAAGGTCAAGTTTCAGTGTGTTAAGTAAGGAGTCAATATAAAATTCTATAATAACGATACTAGCCTGCATCGAATTTAAAATGATCATGTTTTATGCAAACTTAAAATGATTTTGATAATTGCTTATAAAACCATTAAAACCATTAGAAGGGAAAAGGGGCTTAATCGAACATGGCTTAATCTAACATGGATCATTATCAATAAAAAAATGAAACTCAAAAGCAACCGAAATTACAATAAATAATATTCTATACCTTCTAAAGACTAGAACGTCATTCGCTTTCCACTGACAACGAAATACATTTTTAACGTTTTCTTTTGCATAGCATTAATAAATCCCAAATTGCTAAGACCTTTGAGAATAAATATGAATACATATTAAACTATCTACATACATTTCATTGCTTTTTTTCTATATTATTGGCTATTACGGTGTTTTTTTTTTTTTAAACACAGCTCGAAATAAAGATCGTTTTCAGTAAAGCATAAATTACGTTTTGGTCTTTAGAAGACATTAGCACTTCTCCTATTTGTCGCAGTTTCTCGTCGTTTTAAATTTGACTTGATTTCTTATTACAATTTCTGTTCGTTTCGGGGTATCATCTATTTATTGATACTGACTTATGTTAGTTTTACGCTTGAATTACTATTGGACTTCATTTCTTCTCGTCGAAAGCTTAATGTAGCTCTTTACTTTTCTTCATAAGCTTCCTTTTGTGGAAAAATATTTTAAAATTAATGTTCATTTAAGTCCAGCACTCAATCCAAATTGAAGCACTGCAAATAAAGAAAATATTTACAAGAAAGGAAAGGGCATCTAAAAGAAAGAAAAGGCCACACAAAACCACTAGAAATCCACAATTTCACCGGAACCCAATGATCGCCAACTATGTTGAGAAAGAAAATACGGAACGTTATCACCCCCCCCCCCCCACCCCCCATAAGAAATACTCTAAAGTACTAAAATCTTATTATTTTAACTATTTTTACCATTGTTTAATTTTAATAACTAAAGGTTATTTCGTGAATAGCGCAAGTTTCGCGATTTTTATTAGCATTTAAAAACTTTTTAAACGAACTGTGATTTGAAAAACTAGTCTATACAAAAAATACTTACGGTTCTGATACACGAAAGGAAGGCAGAATTTTGCTTTGATGAGACCTGACAACATACTCCAGAAGCTGGATGATATACTTGCCACTCAAGGACGGTAGAGTGCTCGAAGAAAAATAATCTGAAATTAGGGTATTATAGTTTCACAAACATTTTTCAGGGTGAAAGTTTTGCACTAGAAATCATAGTCAAAGCAACAAATCTTTTCTTCTGTTGATTTCCAGTTATTGATCCTTGCGAGGGAGCCTTAGTAGTTCGATCATCAATGCAAGGTTACCATTCCTAGTAAATAATTACTGATTTGATGAAGTTCATTTTCTGCCTAGTGCCACTTCTTTTCTATGGTAGTGACACTACTGCTTTTTTTAAAATTCGCGTCACTGCCTTATTGAAGTTTTTCTGGAATTTCTAGTCTTTAAAGAACTTTCAAGGCAAGAATGTAAAAAACAAGTTAAAATTGAAATCACAACGAAAAAAATATAAAGTAACAGAAATTAAAACCCAACATCTTCAACCTTCGTGATGGTTTCGAGAATATGTTCAAGTTTAATTTCTTCCACCAGTAGGTTTGTACTAGGCATGTGAAGTGAACAGATTATAAGATAGGAGGCGCATAGATTGCACTTAGAACATTCGAACAAAAGGTTTGTTCCGGAACAATTGTCATTAATGATAATTAACTATTTTTATCATTTCGGTTACGAGATAACAGATAACGAAAAAAATAGGCAATTGATATAGCTCAGCTAAAAGTGTTAAACGGGCTACAATTTTAGTCTATAATAAGCATTTCCGGGGCTAAAGTCGTTGTTATATCGCATTTTAGGCGGAAGGTTATAATAAATAATTAATGATAATTGAGTTTTAGAACACAACCCAAGCATTGGAGAGAATATTCTACCTTCTATATTTTATATAACAATATTGTTGGTATCTAGATGACAGTGTGAATGATAAACTAAGAAATGTCAAACGCCATCAATAATATGGTAATTCTAGCATCTATTCACGAAGCACCTCGTATTTGTTTACGTTATGTCTAGATGACAATGCGAATGATAAACTAAGAAATGTCAAACGCCATCAATAATATGGTAATTCTAGCATCTATTCACGAAGCACCTCGTATTTGTTTACGTTATGTTTACGTTATGTCTAGATGACAGTGCGAATGATAAACTAAGAAATGTCAAACGCCATCAATAATATGGTAATTCTAGCATCTATTCACAAATCACCTCGTGTTTGTTGACGTTATGTTTACGTTATGTCTAGATGACAGTGCGATTGATAAACTAAGAAACGTCAAACGCCATCAATAATATGGTAATTCTAGAATCTATTCACGAATCACCTCGTGTTTGTTTACGTTATGTTTGCGTTATGTCTAGATGACAGTGCGAATGATAAAATAAGAAATGTCAAACGCCATCAATAATATGGTAATTCTAGCATCTATTCACGAATCACCTCGGGTTTGTTTATGTTATGTTTACGTTATGTCTAGATGACAGTGCGAATGATAAACTAAGAAATGTCAAACGCCATCAATAATATGGTAATTCTAGCATCTATTCACGAATCATCTCGTGATCCATATATAGCGCTTTTACTGATGTTATTCAATGTAATCCGAAGATCGTTAGATAAATTGCCAACTTTTGTCTCTGGGCCCGATGGCACCATAAAAGTCCCTTAAACAATTTTCATCAGCATAGCAAACAGACATAAAAGGAGTTCGTTTCATTTCCTTATAATTAGGACTTAAGTTAAGTACGATGATTGATTAATAAATGACTTATGGCTATATGAATAACGTTTTGAACTTGGGCCAAAAATGATCTTGAAACAAAAAAGAAAAGAAAATATTTTTAATAAGTTTAATACAATTTTTTGTAATATTTCTAATAAGGAAAGACAACCCAGGTCTGCAAAAGATATCTTCAAGGGATCAAGACCATCGGTGGACAGCGGAAACTTGATACATTTGAAATGTATCAATATTTTCAGGGATAATAGCTTAGGACCTAAGAAGTCCACAACAGGAATCGTTGGATCAAAACTCACATCTGAAAACTAACTGACAGAATTATAAAGAATTATAATTATAATTTGGATAATTTCCGGAAAAAGTGAGATTTTTTCTGTCCACAAACATTTTTTCTTCTCTGCCTTGTCTCATTAAACAATCATTTTTTAAATGTTATTATTCAAAAACTTCCCATTTAAAGACCAACAATGAACGAACTTGTCTTTAAATTTAGTTTTAAATGGGAACCTTCGACCTCTTTTCATATACATGACCAACAAAAAAAAAAAGAAGAATAAAGAATTTCAAGGCGATAACAATACCTTTTCCAGGTAAACCAGCGTTTGGCCATCTCAACCCAGCAAAAAAAAAGCTTATTTCAAATTCACCTTTAGGAAAAAAACTAAAACCAGAAAAAAAAAATAAAAAAAGAGTTAGACGCGAAACTTTTTCTCTTCACAGGAGGTGAAATTTTTTGGTCCTTTTGCAACATTTCTTAATAAATTGAGGTATAAAAGTCCATGGTTATCAGCTATAACCCTTCAAGCCTGTATGAAACTCCCATTTCAGTAAGATTAGAAATGAATAGAAACACCCAGCGGCATAAATAGAAGTTACCTTTAAAGAACCAAACCAGTGTGCTAATCATTTCAAAAAGGCAATCAGCTATAATATGAACATCATTCAGATTCAAAAATGTTCTTGCACAATCTTCTAAAGTCTCACTTAGAACATCCAGCGATTCAATTTGGGTAGGAGGTAGTCTCAAACTCCTAAAAAGAGCATTCCACCCAGACTTGATTTCCTGAATACCATGATATGATATTAGGTCTTTGATTGACTCAAGTACCTGAAAAGTGGTATAATACTGATCAACTTTCTATTTGGCGAATTTCTAACATAAAAAACAAATTCTAATTAAGACAAAAAATAGCTTTAAAAAGAGCGGGCTAGATAAGCGGTTTTTTACCAGGGCGAAAGTGTCAGAAGAGGGATTAATGTTACAACAAGTTTGCATTAACAGTAATAGATACCAAGATAGATTTACTCATATCTGTCTTTTCTTCTGAATATACTTTTTTTTTCAACGGGCATGTACAAATGCTTTATATTGAAGTTGCTATTTCGCTTAAACGTTGATGTCATTCCTTGCCTTAAATCAAATTTTGCACTATCATTTGTTTATTTGTTCTGTTATTTTTGTGACAAAGTAATTTTCAAATGCCTCTTTCCAGTAGCATTTTCAAAAAAGAACAAGGCCCCTGTGTGATGAAGCTAGAAATCAGCAATGAAAACTGTAACATACCGATAGCACCTCTTAGATATCCAAGAAACACCAATAGATTACCCATTGAAAAAGGCGCATTCATAGGTAGAAAGAGATGTTCAGGGATTCAAGCCTCAGTAGTCAAAACTGAAGACATGCTCATGATAGCAGTGTTTTTTTTTTTTTTTTGGGGGGGGGGGGGGGTAGAGAAATTCTCCTTCTTCCTTTTCACTTCTTGTAATGTCTGTATATTTCAAAGCTAAATATTCAGGTAAAGTCCTTTTTACTTTATAATAAAAAAAAATATTTTACGGATTCACTTATGCTTAACGTATTGACTTTATTTATTCAAATGGTCTTTTTTTCCTCTCTTGAACCATGAATTGCAGTTTATACTTTTTTAGACTTTCAAATAACCAAGTGACTGTTACTGAAATTGTCACCAAGCTAGATTTGAATCCTTTGTCCATGAGGACAGAGGTCCATGAGGTCCATGAGGTGTTTAAGTCCAGGTGTCACTGGTTATTTGCTTTGAAACGGGGTCAGGGGTGCAACTCTGTAATTTCAGATAGAGTCAATCCAGCTAAATGTGTACCTAGAGATATCTGGGGAAGGTAAACAGGAAGGGTGTATGAAAGCATAGGATAGCTAGCCCATAACTCCCCATTGCACTTCCTGGTTGAAGGCCATGAAACATAGAGCAGCACCGCCTGTAGGGACTGCATATTTTAATGCCGTATTCTTTACCTTTTTTTTACTACTGTTAGTAAAATATGAAATTAAAAAGTTCTAAAAATCATTCTTGTTCCTTCCTTTACTGCGGTACTTATTAGTATGGTCTAAATTAGCTTCATCTGCCTTCCATGGAATTAGGAAAAAATAAACTTATCATGCTTTGTAAATGGAATACTAGGGTACGGGTTTCTCCATCACATTCTTACTTCTTACCAAGACAACTTAGAAACCAAATACCATACCAGACTAACAAGAGAGAATTGACATTTTACGTAGACTTTTACTTGAAGAGAATTTTACTTCGGGAACTGAAAGAAATTGTAATTCCTTTATGCAGCATATTATTCGTCATTTTTACCGACGATATTGTTCCTGTACGTTTTCTTCAATCTTAACGTGTTGACCTTGAAGTAGTATTTGCTACTTCAGATTTTATTGCTTCTACTTGGACCTCTCTTACATTATCAACACCATATTAGAGGCAACACTATAGCGTTGCCTATAGCAAAGGCCATGCGGCTCTAATGTCATACTATTATTATTTTTTCCCCAGATGCACTTAATATGGAAGGGATCGTCGTATAAACTTCAAAGGGGGCTCATTCAATTGGAAATTCAGAGTTCTAGTGACCTTTTTAAGAGTCAAAAGTGATCGGAGGGCAACTAGCCACCCAACCCCACCCACGCCCTTTTTCCCAAAACACATTTGATAAAAATTTTGAGGTGGCCATTTGGTTAAAAATACTTCAAAGATCATATAACAAAAACTCCGGGGTCAACACAAGCCCCAAGGGCCCGTTGGCGGGCATTGTAAGTTATGCCCTGGGGTAAAATGTGATTCTTACAGAACGAATGGTCGTAAAAACTTCAGAGAGGGCTCATTTGATTAAATTGAAAGTTCACTTTTTAAGAATTAAAGAGATCCAAGGGCTACTAGTTCGCCCCCCCCCACTCAATTTTCCCCAAAAACCATCCGATACAAATTTCGAGATAGCCATTTTTTTTTTTTTTTTAAGTTCAAATATCAGATAACAAAAACTCCGGTATCAACACAAACTCCCAGGGCCCGGGGACAGCCGCTGTAAGTTATGCCCTGGGTTCATATATGGTTCTTATGGAAGGGATACTTATATAAACTTCAGAGAGGGCTTATTTGATTGGAAATTAAAAGTTGTAGTTCACTTTTTAAGAGTCAGAAGTCATCGGAGGGCAGCTAGCCCCCCCCCCGTCTTTCCTCCAAATGCATCAGATAAAAATTATGAGATAACCAATTTTTTAAAAATAATTCAGGGGTCAGATAATAAAATTTCCCGTGTCAAATCAAACCCCCAGGGCCCGAGGGCAGACGTTGTAAGTTATGCCCTAGGGGCATATATAGTTCTTATTGAAGGGATGTTCGTATAAACTTCAGAGAGGGCTAATTTGTGTGAAAGTTCTTGTTCACTTTTTAAAAGTCAAAAGAGATCGGAGGGCAACTAGCCCCCTCCCCAACCCTCCACACCCTTTTTCCCAAATGTATCAGGTAAAAATTTTGAGATAGCTATTTTGTTAAAAATAGTTAAAAAGTGAAATAAAAGAAACTCTGGTGTGGACACAGCCCCCCGGGGTCCGAGGGAAGTCGTTGTAAGTTATGCCCTGGGCAGTTAGCCTTCCCCCCCCCCGCCCTTTTTTCCTCAAATGCATCAGATCAAAATTTAAATATAGCTATTTTGTCAAAAATTATTCAAAGTTCAGATAACAAAAAATCCGGTGTCGACACAACCCCCCAGAGCCCTGGGGCAGGCGTTGTAAGTTATGTCATGGGGGCAAATATGGTTCTTATAGAAGGGATGCGCGTATAAACTTCAGAGAGGGCTCATTTGATTGGAAATTAAAAGTTCTAGTTCGCTTTTTAAGAGTCAAGAGAGATCAGAGGATAACTAACCCCTCCCCCCCCTAAACCCATCCAATAAGAAATTGACCTCCCACTGCCTCCAGGGCAAGGGCTGTAAGTTATGCAACCTGTCCATTGTTCATATATAAGGTTTTTATCAAAGGGGTAATCGTATAGACTTTGGAAAAGGCTCATGCGATTTAAATCGAAATTTCTAGCTCCGTTTTTATAAGTCAAGAATAATCGGATAGTAAGCACCCCCCACCCCATGCCATTTTTTTTCAAATGCTTCCGATCAAAATTTTGAGATTACTATCTTAAATTGCTAAGATTGTTTGTACCATCGACGTAGCTTGAATAACTTACTTTAACAAGCCCCTTAACTAAACCTCCCTAGGATATTCACATGCAGGGTGCACAATAGGTAACTGTGATATACAAATGCCTAAAAAGTAATCGGTCACTTTGGAAGTGTAAGAACAAAAACTGAAAATTATTTTACCTGTTTCAGAATTAAAGGAGAAATAAGTGGGTTTTTCAATAGCTTTTCGTACGGCAAAAACAGTTTTTCATTCATTCGAAACAATGGAGATTCAGAAATTTCTGCTAAGATAGCATTAATCACCAAATGAAGACTAGTCAAGGCTACGGTAGTACATTCACCCACAAACCGACGACACACCTAAAACGAAAGAAAAGAGCTATTATTCAAGACACCATAGTTCACGGGTATAACTTGTGTGGCGCTAGTAGTATATGAGCCTTTCACAGTCCAATCTAACTTGGTCTACTTTTTATATTTTTTTTTAGCTAATGGTAAGGATCTGCTTCATTTCATGGCCCTTTGTCCCGAATTACAGGATTTAAGGAAAGAATTATTTTTTGATAGTGTGGGGACAAGTGAGTGGTTGGTTTCAGTAATGAGATCAAAAAATTACGGGACAATAAGAATGATAGCAAAATGTATAAAATTGGGTATGTCACATAGAGATATATTTTTGTAAAGGTGGTGGGGTGACGTGTTGAAATTATTGTTGTATATGTGTAAGTTGATTTCTTGTTTGTTATTTTTTGTAGTCATGGCCCTTGATAGATGTAACATACATCTATCTATTTATGTTAGTTTAATGGTATTGTGTGCTTTATTATGTTTTTGTTTTGTTTTGTAATTTTGCGTTGTTATTGTTATGTAGGCTACTATACTTTGCTATGAGTGTTATAATCATATGCTATTATTTTGTGTGATTTTCCATTTTTTTGCCATGGCCCAAAGCGGCTTTTATTGCAATAAATATCTATCTATCTATCTATATTGTCAAGACACTCAATTGAATCGTAAACTAAATACAACGAGGATATTTCCTTATTGGCATAAAGTTGAACGTAAATATGTGCATGGCCAGACAACATTACTGGATTGCACAAAAAATATCAAGAGTAACATGATACATACACTGAAAAGATTTCGAAGTTAACAAGAATAAATCCAAATCCTTACGTTTAATTTTATAAACAGTAGCCGTTCTTAATGTAAATATTTTGTTCGATTACCACAGCCAAAGATAAATTATTAGCGGATGTGTTTGGTAAAATGGTGGGCGCGGAAGGGGTGTTAGTTGCCTTCTAATCCCTTTCGACTATCAAAAAGGGCACAAGCCCTCCCAATTTCCAATTGAATGATCTCTTTTCCAAGTTTCAACGACATTTTCTTCGATAGGAAGTGCCCTGGTCTAAGACTAACCAAAAAAAAAAAAAAAAAAAAATAGTACATTGTGCCAACATCGTTCTTTACTTAGACAGCGCTATTGCGCTGCCTATGATTTGGAAAACGAGATTTTTCAAATTTAGTTTGATTCAGCTCAAAGCTGCAAGACATGTATTTGTGGTCCAGAATAAACGTTTACAACATTTACAATGTCCTGGCTAAGTGATTGTCGCTCTGTTTCGGGAATTCTTTGTCCGAGGGGCACGGGTTCGATTCCTGGCGAGGCCGGTTATTTGGTTTAGGACGGGGGTCAGTGAAGTGACTCTGTAAGCTCAGCCAGAGTCAACCCAGCTCTAAATGGGTGCCTGGAGAAATCCCGGGCAGGTAAGCAAGAAAGGTGTGCGAAAGCACAGGATGGCTGCCCCCCCCCCCATTGCACTTCCTCGCTCAGGGGCGACGAGACGGAGATCAGCGCCGCCGGTCCAACTTACTTACCTTTTTACTTTACAATGTTCAAGAACATGTAGAGAAATTCGTCTTCCTGATGAAAAATACATCTAAATGCATATCCAAAAAGTACAGTTCGTTCCCTTTGGGGGAACCGAAACCCGAAAACCCATTTTATTAGAATATTCCATTTTTTCTAATAACTTGAAATCTACCGGAGTGACTTATTTTTCATTTTGCGTTGGAAGGTCCACTAACATCTATCTTACCCCAAAGAAATAGAAATACTATATAAAAAAATACTATATTTGGAGGGTGGAGGTTTTAGCAATCTGACTTTGGATATATCATTCGACATCTTTTTTTGTGCGTCAAATTGTTCCGGCTTCGTCACCGTTTAATTATTGTCCAAGGAATTAAGTATACGTAGCTTTCCTGTTATATTTGTTTGTTTTTTTTCTGAAAAGGGAGGGGGGGTATTATCTGTTTAGTTAAATTGTTTTTTGTTTATAATAAATAAAATTGGCCGAAAATTTCATATAAACCAAAAATCTAGCAATTCTACTTATGAGAGCTGTTTTAAAGAAAAACAAAAAAAACAGACTATTTATTATTCTAACAAAATGTTATTTTAGGGCAACCATTACTTCAAGAAAGGGAAAAGGTAAAAAACTCTTACCGTTAGAACATGGTTACTGAAAATCATCCAAACTCTCAATACATGCAACAGGGGCCGGCGACTTCTGATTACCTTCAAGGTCACATCTCCGGTTTTCCGCAAGAAAAACAACGAACCTAGATTAACAATAGGGTTACCTCCATTTTCTAAATATGTCGTCTCACATAGCACATTTATGTCGTCTCACTTAAGTATGACATATGCCTACTTATGTCACACTCACAAATATATAAATAAATCAGAGACAGGCAAAAACTCAACAAATCTATAGATGAAGGAATTTGTAAATAGTTATAGTTAAATCTATTTCTAAAACTATATATAAATCTATAGATAGTTAAATGTGTAACCATGAAGAATGTTAAGTTCTAATTCCCGTCTTAAGAGAAAATAAATGATTCACAACTGAACAATATTAGAGGAAAAAATATTTTTCAGGCATCTTTCTCTCCTTTTTAAGATAACCTTACTTTTAAGATTACCTCTCAGACCAAATTACTAAGCTCCTTGTCCATCTCATTCTAAAAAGCAATGTAAAAGTATTTCCAGAATCCATGAATGTCATCTTAGGATCAGTTCAAGTTCAAGATAGCAAATACAATTCTCTTCAAACAATGGCGAAAGTCTATACTACTGAACTTTTATCAATATTCCTCAAATCTTACAAGCATTAGATTTACCATAACTAACACTAATAAGATTCTGTTTAACTTCTGTGTTTTTCTTATACTGATATTTGCGGCACAATCAATTACTTGATGGTATACCACTAGTTTCTGTAATATTATACTTGCCAGCTGTTTAACCCATAGAACAGAAAATAATTCTCTGCAGACGACACTGCTCTATAAGATAAGAAGCAGCATATTGACCTAAGCCAATCGTTTGTGAAGGTAGTGGCATTTCTTAAAGAAATCAGGATTCAGTGCCTCACAAAATTATATCACAATCAAGCCATGCCGCGGACTCTTCTATAGACCAACAAAATAAGAGCAGTTAAAAGTGTTAACCATAGAGGCTTTTTTTATAGTAAATTGAAGCTTCTATTGTTTTACGATTCACAGCTACTGGAGGGAAATCAGCCTCCTTCCAATACCCTTTTTCAGGTCCAGTTCGCTCTCTAAAATGTGAAGATTTTACTATTTATCTTATAATTTTCACTTAATTCGCCTGCGTCGGAAATTTCGCTATGAGGACACTGCATTGGAACCATCACGAAATACACAATGAATAGATTATGTTTGATTACTTAATAAGAATTATTTACATCAATTTGGATAAATTTTAAATGATAAACAAACTACATTAAGCAACAAATTAGCATAACAATAAGATAATTTTATTTGAGAAATACATACAGAACGTTTTTGAAGTACCTGCTAATAAAACCCCCAAGGGCTTGTTAGCAGCGGGGGAGAGTCTTTTCTATTCTATATATTCTAAAAACACTATTTCATATTCTTCTACATGGCACTGATGCCCGATTCGCTCATATACAGTAACCATCTTATGGTTACATCTACTTATCTATGGCACACACATAATTACTATTCTTTGCAAGGAAAAATCTTTTCGCTGTAGCCTTGAAAGATGCCAGATGACTTGCGTTTCGTATTGCAACTGGAATTGTAAAAGCATACACAGGGAGCAAAATTTCTTAATGCAAAGAAAGCTCTAGTTGTATTTTTAAATCGATGTATCAGATTCAATGCATCTCGTGCATCATGACGATGGAGATCACCATTAATAGAAAAAAAAAAAACAATCCAAAAGAAAAAGGAACTAAATTATAAAGACATTTATATGTGAAAATACTAACTTGATAATCTCTTGTTTTTGAAATATCAAGAAGTTGATTCTAAATTTAACATTCAATAATATTGTTAGCAATGAATATTTTAGGCAACAAAATTTTAAGAATTTTATTTTAGATTTTCTGGATTTTTTTTATAACATGACACAAAATTACTCGCCCATATAGAACAACCACAAAGCAATCGAAGAATTTTCTTCGAAAATAAGTTTTAACTCAGCAAAGCACACCCAGTTACCTTTTCTCTTTTTATTTGATTTCGTTTACTATTAGTTTTCAGTTAGTTTCAATGCTAGATGTCCAAGAAAAAAAAATATAATTAGTTTTTATATAAATTAATGTCAAAAGAATAAAATCTGCCCCGTCAATAAGCACAGTCGATGCCTTTCTGATTTTACACAAAAGTAGATTAACTGATGGGTTAGCATTAAGTAAAAGAGTATCATCTGCAAAAAAGTAATATACCAGCCTCTGACAAATAATACTTAATTCGATCAATAAAAATAAAAATTAAAGAGGACCTAGTATAGACCCTTGGGGTACTCCGCAGGTTATCCCATTAGCTACAGAAGTTGAACGACCATTCACCGCAATTTAAACCATAGGAAGCTCTTTCCAATCACACCGATAGATTTGTACTAGGAATAGAAATGAAGTATACTAAGTAAAGAACGATGTTGGCGCAATGTATTATTTTTTTTTTGGTTCTCGGTCTTAGACCAGTGCACTTCGTATCGAAGGAGTTGTCGTAGACACTTTGGAAAGGGCCCATTTGATTGAAAATTGGAGTGGCTTGTATCCTTTTTAATAGTCAAAAGTGAATGGAAGGCAACTAACAACCCTGCCAAGCCCACCATTTCCCAAAACAAATCCAATCAAAATTTTGAGATAGTCATTTTGTTCAGCGTAGTTGATTCCCAGATAATAATTATGTTTTTGAGTAGGAAACTCCCCACAGCCCTCAGGGCAAGGGTTGTAAGTTATGCCCTGGGGGCATATAAGGTTTTTTATAGAAAGCGTTGTCGTAGAAACTTCAAAAAAGGCTCATTCGATAGGAAATTCAAAGGGCAACTAAACCCCCTCTCACGCCCATCTTTTCCCCAAACACATCCAATCAAAACTTTGAGATAGCCATGTTGTTCAATGTGGTTGAAAGTTCTGGAAATTAGGCCTTTGAGGATGAAAAAGCCCTCAGGGCAAGGGTTGTAAGTTATGCCCTGGGGGCATATAAGTTTTTTTTTTTTTTTTTATAGAAAACGTTGTCGTAGAAACTTCATAAAGGGCTCATTTCATTGAGAAATTGAAATGGCTAGTGCCCTTTTTAATAGTCGAAAGTGATAGTAAAGCAACTAACACCGCTTCCGCGCCCATCATTTCCCCAAACACATCCCATCAAAATTTTAAATTAGTCATTTTGTTCAACGTAGTTGTTTCCCAGATAGAAAATATGTTTTTTAGGAGGACACTCCCCCACAACCCTCGGGGCAAGGGTTTTAAGGTTTGGCCTGGGGGCAAGAGGTTGGAAGGCAACTAACACCCCTTCCACGCCCACCATTTATCCAAACACATCCAATCAAAATTTTGAGATAGCCATTTTGTTCAACGTAGTTGAAAGGTCCGGAAATTATGTCTTTGAGGATGACAACCCCTTCACAGCCCTCAGGTCAAGGATTATAAGTTATACCCTGGGGCATATAAAGTTTTTATAGAAAGCGTTGTCCTAGAAACTTCAAAAAGGGCTCATTCGATTGGAAACTAAAAGGGCTAGTGCCCTTTTTAATGCTCGGAAGTGATTTGGGGGCAACTAACCCCCCTCTCACGCCCACCATTTCCCAAACAAATCTAATGAAAATTTTGAGATAGCAATTTTCTTCAACGTAGTTGAAAGTTCTGGAAATTAGGTCTTTGAGGATGACACCCCCCCCCCCCCTCAGCCCTCAGGGCAACACATCCAATCAAAATTTTGAGATAGCAATTTTCTTCAACGTAGTTGAAAGTTCTGGAAATTAGGTATTTGAGGATGACACCCCCCCCCAGCCCTCACGGCAAGGGTTGTAACTTATGCCCTGGGGGCATATAAGGTTTTTATTGAAAGTATTGTCGTAGAAACTTCAAAAGGGCTCATTCGATTGGAAATTGAAAGGGTTGGTGCCTTTTTTAATAGTTAAAAATGATTCGAGAGCAACTAACACCCCTCTCACGCCCATCATTTCCCCAAACATATAAAATCAAAATTTTGATATAGTCATTTTGTTTAACGTAGTTGAAAGTTCTGGATATTATGTCTTTGAGGATCATAAACCCAAAACGCTGATAAAAACCGATGATAAACCCATAAACCTTAAACCCAAAAAACCCACAACGAACAGAAATTACAATAAACAACCGAGTCAAACTCAAAACGAGCAGAGATTAACATGAGTAGGGCTCAAAACCCCTATGCTTTACCAAATCCAGAACGTAATTTGCTCTTTACTAAAAAAAATACAAATGAATGTGCATTTTCAGTTTAATATACATATACTGATATTCAGTAATGAAAATGATAATATAATTTGATTTATTAAAGTATTAAAAATAAAAAACATTTACATTTTTCAGTAAAGTGCAAATTTTGTTCTGGCCTTGGGAAGGCATAAGGGTTTTGAGCCCTACTCATGTTAATTTCTGCTCGTTTTGAGTTTGACTCGGTTATTTATTGTAATTTCTGTTCGTTTTGGGTTTCATTTATTTATCGATGCTGATTTGTGGTAGTTTCAGGCTTGGTAGATTATTTGATTGTATTTTTTGCTCATTTTTGGTTTAATGGAGTTCTTTACTTTTCTTTGAAGAACTTATTTTGTGAAAAAAGATTTCTTAATTAATGATAATAAAAGGAATATTTAGCCTGTATCCAAATAAGGCATCCTCTTTATAGAAAAAGTGAAAAAATTTAAAGCGAAAAAATTCATGAAGGAAGAAATGTAAAATCAAACAAGAATAGAAAAAAAATCCAACCAACATGTTCAACAATTACTCCATGTAAAAATCAAAGAAGTAGAATATACAATCAAAGCTACTCCTATCACAGCACAGAAACAACTCAGCTCTTTCTCTGGTTTTTGTCATTGTAGGCTAGCTCGCCTTTTGATCTTTTATTTGAATTATTTTAGTTTTAACAAGCATCTAGAGACAAACCTTTGGCATCATCAGATACACTTTCAAGTTGATGTAGACTGGCTCGGCATAGCTCCTTCATAAAATTGACTAAAGACAGCAAATTAAGCTTGGTACCAGCGTCTTCAAACATTCTGAAAGTATTTGTATTAACTTCAAAAATGTAAAGAGACAAGGAAAAAGATTGATTTAAAAAAAACAAAGTGTCCTTGATTTCAAATTGTTGAAATGCGAAGCATTATCAGAATCAGAATCATTTATTAATATAAAAGCTTTCGTAGTCAGGGTTTAAATCCCGACTAAATCGCGCTATTATTTACAAAGTAAACAAAGACAAAAAAAAAAAAAAAAAAAAAAAAATTAATACACATGTCACTTATTGTAGATAGAAACATAAAAAGGCACAAACGAATTGCTGAAGCGATTAGTGCGACACTTGGGCTGGGCTAGCTTTGTTGCCTTTGATCTTGTAGTTACTTTTTTTGTCAGCATTGGGGGTAATATATTTCTGTGTTTATCACTTGTCAGAAGAAACTGGCCAAATTTACAGATAAGTTGAAAACGGCGATCGTGGAGTGACGGCAAATTTAGTTTAGACAGTGCTGATTCGTAATTGGTGTACTGATCAGACAGTATGACCTTCGCCGCTCTTTTCTGGACTGATTCGAGTACTTCGCTCATATAGGCAGTGTTCTGAACCTGTGGACCCCATACAGGGCACGCATACTCTAATATCGGGCGAATATATGTCAGGTAGGCTGTTTTCAATTGCGGCACTGAAAAACCAAATCTTCGCATCAGTAAAAGGGTACGCATGGCACAGTTCGCCTTTTTCACTACCTCTTGGACGTGGAGGCTAAACGAACAGTCAACGCTGAACGTAACACCGAGAATAACTGCCGACGATACGCTTTGGTATGGTGGAGGGGGGCACTGAAAATTCCTTTTGAGAGGGTTAAATCAAAGAATTTTGGTTTTCGTTTCGTTGATTTGGAGGCTGTTTTCAGAACACTGGTCTCTAAAGTTGTCGATAAATGATTCACTGAACTGGGGAACGGTTTGAGACTTCTCAATGAGGTATTTTAAGAGGGTGGAAAGGTCATCTACGAATTTTAACCGTTCACCAAAATCTGCAAGGACGAAGTTGATCACTGCCAAGAACAACAAGGCAGCGAGTTTAGTGCCTTGTGGGGCACCACACGTAAGCTCAGACCAACCCGAATCAGAATCACCCGGGTAGAGACCATATACACTCCGTAGTCGGTCGCGTAAGAAATCTATTATTAATAAGAGAATATGTCTGCAAGCTCCCATAACCTTCAGATTGTTCACTGCAGTATAATGGCGTATCAAGTCGAAGGCTTTTCTATAGTCGGCTAGGAGGAGATCTACAATTGTGCCTCCTTGGTCAAGCCATTCAACAATAAGGTGATACAGACGCACAAGATAAACAGTTGTACTACTACCTTTCAAGCACCCGTATTGGTATGGATCAAGAGAGCCCTGGACTTGTGACATAAGTTCACGATATATAAATGATTCCGCTACTTAGAGAGGTTCGGAACTATCGAAATTGGGCGGAGTTGGTCGCAAGATTTCGGGTTTTTCACTTTTGGAATGACGCGCACATAAGCTCTCTTCCAAACACTGGGGAACGCTTGTTCGCGAAAACACTGGTTAATAATAGAGCTGAGTGGCTTTGCGAGAAAGATGGAGAACTCGCGTAACAACTTGACAGGGAGTTCACCAGGGTAAGACGCACAGTTTACTTTCAGTTTCTGAAGTTCCTTAAAGACGGCATATTCAGATACTTCACATATCTCATCAGTCCCGATGTCAGCAATGATACTCTCAATTTCTGAGTTTGTGATTGATGGGTATGTGGTGCATATGCCGGAGAAAAAATTGTTCACTTCAGTAGCTGATGTCAGTGTGCCGTCATCTTTGAGTAGTCTCAGGTCCTTTGGCGTTGATTTCCCTGCAAGGGTTTTGACCGAGGAGTGCCATTTGTGAGAGTCAGTGTGCAGTAATGGCGTTATTTTCTCTTTTACATACTGTCTTTGGGCTAGTCTGTTTAACTAACTTCACAATTCTGTTACGCAAACTGGCTGCAGCCGCTTGATCTCCAGCATTGTGGAGACTACAGCGAGTTTTTATCATCTGCTTGAGTTCGCGGGTGATCCATGGTTTGTCAGTGTCACAAACTGTAATAACTTTTATTGGAAAAAAATCGTGGAACTTTTCCAACAGAAGGCTGTTCAGCTTGCTGACTTTGACATTAATGTCGGCCTCTGCACAAATGTCCTCAAAATCGTAAGTACCAATCCAGCGACCGAATTGAGCTATTGAAGACATTGTGATGGGCCGAATTGTGGTTTTTGTTCGTTTCGGTCGTGGGATACTTGCTTGTGCTTCCCAGAAAATTATAAAATGGTCAGAATTCTGAAGGGGACCTAGAGATCGGGGAGCGTTATAAAGATCTGCCAAGTTCGTAAAGATCATGTCAAGAGTACTGCCACTTTGGTGAGTCGGAATGTTCACTACTTGTTTCATATCCAAAACGTTTGAGATATCCAAAATTATTAGGAAATATCGAACTAGTTACTCCAAGATTGTTTCATAAAAAAAAGTTGATATCAGAATAGAAACAAGACACCAATAATTTTGATAAAAATACATAAACATAATATTTAGTTTTCCATGATAATAAAGTAAAATTACAAAAAACATACAGAATTTATACAAAAATAATGATAAGCAGCGCTAATTCAAGAAAAACGTGTCGCTTATTTTTAATTAATGACCCCTCACAGCTAGTATAGACATTAAAAATAATGAATTTTAAAAAGTTTGCTGCAGAAGCTTGAATGACGTTCTTGGGAGGAAATGATTCCCGTTAAATTTTTATTACTCATTGTGTTTGGATATGTTTTGTTCAAAGCCCTTTTTATACTTTCTTATGTCTTTTTTGCGGCTATCATTCCTATCTAGTTCATGTCAACGATACATATTAAGAAAAGCAATAGCCTGATGGACCTTTTACCTATTTGGTACTGTGTAGAGTTAGTTTACGTTTCTCACACAACGTAGATAACAAAAAAGATAATAGCTTTCGATGCCGTGTGTCTAATTGTCGCGGGTAAGTTAGCATAACTTCGGCATAAGAAAAAAGAAAAACAGAATTAGAGATAGAAAATCAAAAAAAAGCTTTTCCCCTCCTCCTTTCCTGGTTCATGTAGGACGTATATGTCCAGTCATAGGAGCGCAATAACGGCGAGTTTTCAATTGCGTCTTAAGCCACCCAAGAGCTAATATTCAGTACAAAAGCCGGACCTAACTTAGCAATGATTCAGAATTACTAACCAACAAGACTTATGTTAAGTAGATAAGCACTTTTCAGGTCTGTTTTCTTTTCAAAGCCTCTCCTTTTTCCTTCTTTTTGCGGAAAACCCATTCCTCCCTTAGGAATATCGTAAGATTACTACCTAAAGGAGATAAGTATAAAGTAGATACGATGGCAGGTTGAAGGGACCTTAAAACATGCTTATCAGGTGAAAAAGTAGAGGAATTAAACGAAGTATGTTCTAACAGATGGACCACACTAATAAATGACTTCTAAAACAATAAAAAAAAAACAGTCAATTGAGCAACATTATTGCCCCACAGAACTCACAATGGTCGAAAATGGAGTACACACAAAAAAGATTAACAAAAAGGAAGAAAACTAAAACAAAAAAAAATACGGAACAAGCATAGCTTAAGTGTAAATTATGACTAGAAAAAAAATATTCAACTTCAACCTTCAGAAGGGGCTCACTTATCCCATATGCTGAAATCAGACGTTTATTACTAGCTCCCGAGGGCACAAATTGTAGGGACTTGAAGTACCGAAAATTTATTGAGCTAAGATTTTTCTCGTCGGTTTTAGAGAAACATTCTCCAAAATGGAGCCGGTGCAAGAACATGGGGCTTATCTAAAATTAGGCTTATCGAAGTGCACCCTTTTCTCTAAACACGACAGCATAGGTTATAGAAGCGCCAATTATGCAGCCATGCAACCATTAACTCAACAAAAATTTAGCTAAGGAATAGAAATTCAGAAAGACTTACCTTTCAGCAATAGCTGCAATGGACATAAGAGCCTTTTCAGCAACTTCTGAATCAAAACCAACTAGGTTACTTCTTGCATTTTCTAAGAGACTATCTACTTCAAAGGAGCTGGTAACTCTCGAAGTTGCTGCCTTGATGAAGCCGTATACATCGATACTATTAAATGTAAAATAAGCAATAACTTATCTAAAAATGCTAATGTGGCTATAGGTGCTCAGTACTTCTTGGGATCCGATACTGAAGAAACCAGAGGGTTACAGTAAAAAATTATATAGACCATACCTAGTCGGGGTAGGGAGGGGGTTGATGCAATCCAAAGCGTACGATTTTTTTTCATAGTCATCATCAGATGAATTATCCCGGCCCTATCTTTATCGATTTTTTGCACAGGAAAAAAGCCCAATGACAACTTTAATAAAGAAACCGACATGTGGCTCAATTGAATCAAAATTTACCCCGGGCCGTTTTAAGTGATATAGCCATACCTGTTGCACCGGAGCAGTAAATCACCGTTGATAACCGGTTGGATAATAAATTTGATAAAACGACTGTATACTTTAGCAATGCTATAGTTAAGAGAAATAGGAGCAGATCATCCTTACCATGCTCGAATAGGCTCAAACATAAATATTTAAAATACTAAAGGTTTATTTGCCTGAATTCCCATTTCCGTTCTGTGTGACTTTTGGCCATGAGCTGGAAATAAAGCTGAATGGAGTCTATCTTAATCGGTGCCGTTCTATTGTTGACCTATAGATGATGATTATGGCCCTTGGCAAAAGGGCTATAATCGCTTTTCCAACGGTGTCCCTGACAAAAGATTTAAAATATTTGAAGCTTTACCTGTTGTAACTTTACAAAGTGCTAGAGCTACCATTCCTTAGGACATTTTATATTAACAGATTTCATCGGTGTGCCAACAGGAGACAGCCCCTTATAATTTCGTATACTTTGTTTTATGCTGAATTCCATATTAAAAATCACTTGTGCTAGAAAAAAGGCCTAAGCTAGGTGTTGACCTAAGCTAGAAAATATTCCCCTTTAAATGGATTGTCCTAGTAAATCTAAGATTCATCAGGAACACTGCAGTCCGGGTTGCAGGGACTTCATGTCATTGGGTCAATTATCAACCTAGCAATTCCCCAGTTATTACGGATACATAGTTTTGATAACCTGGCAACACACAGTGTCTGAAGATTCACCTTACTACTTAATCATGAATACATTGAAGCCCCATAGGGAGATGTTGCAAAAACGATTAGGTGAATTGAAGACAAAACATTTTTTTATTTACAAAATGCTAGAGCTACCATTCTTTAGGATATTTTTATATTGAAATATTTGAAAGCTGATTTTTGATCATTAAATACATAAGTTTTTATCATAGAAATCAAATACTTCCCGATAATATTGACGAAAGGGTGTAAATCAATGCTAAGCTGAAACAAAATTATTGATGAGGGTGGACGTCTTATGTAAAAGTAGAATTTTTCCGGATAAATTGGTAGGAAATTTCTAGATTTTGTGGAAAAAATGGCACGAGCTGTTAAATTTATTACATCCTTATCACCTGACTTGAACAAACATTCATACTTGAAACACACACAAAATATTTTCAAGTTATGGAGCATTAGAAGTACATTAAATTTACAACAATACAAAAAGCCCGATTTCCGTCAAATATTGACACTTTGTATCAAAAGAGAAAGTAAGCTTTGTTATATCGCAGAGAGCCACTGAAGAAAATCGACTCCAAACAGTTTGTTGGTGATATAACAATTTTTATAAATTTTAATATAACAATTTTCATAAATTGCCATAATTTGTTTTTCAGAAAAAGAAAACTACAAAATCAATGTCGATATCAACGACCGACCGTGTACTTGCTGTGTTCTTATTTTGGACTTCTATATTGCATTATTGGACTCTGATTTCTCATGAATAAGCTCACAGATGTAAAATTATGTATAGTGGAGGTGTAAAACCATTTCTGAAAGATGTAGCCTACATACTATGTTTTATTTTATGACGGACAAATTTCAATTTTGGCATTATATTTGTGATTAATGACTCCAAAACCCCAAAATAAAAACTATGGGGGGGGGGAGGAAAAACCATTAGTAAAATATCTACTTGTGGCTTAATATAGGACAGTCATATCACTCTCTCAAGACGCTCTAATTACCAATATTTAGCCTGGTAAGAATGTTCGGTAAATGATCCCTGAATGAAAACGGGTCAAAAGCGATTCAACATGTCTATGCGTAAGAGTAATCAGACTGGAGCCCGAAGGCACAGAATTGACCTTTACAATTAAAGACTTTGAAAATTATAGAATCTATTTATGAAGTCTTTGTTTTAAAACTGGTTATTTGTACCCTTGCCCATGGGGATAACCTTATTATAGTACAGTTGATTTATGCTCTGCTTTTGCAATACAAGACCGAGGCTTGGATCCCCACTGCAGCAAGGTTGGACAACAGGCTTGTTACCTGTTCCTGTAAAACAAGACCCAGAGATTGAAACGTCGATTCTACGTCATATGTGTCAGCAATAGCTCTGGAGGATCTTTGTATATTTTATCCAGGGGCTGCACGGACTATTTTGTACCTAGAAGGATGTTTTTAAGATATTTTGACCGTTTGAATTGCAACGGTTCGAAAAATTGCTCCAGTCATGTATTATGAGCCATTCATAGAAATTAGATTATAGCTTCTAAGTGGTTTACCATTCATCTTCCTCTTCTGAGGCTTGACCATTGAGTGGTTTCGAACTGAACTTTCGGCGGAGTTTCTCGAATCTTGGGGTAATTTTTCCAGATAATTCCTTTGTTCTATTCGTGGAGACCCTTCCATTTTCTAATGACGAAATATACGAGCAGCACCTTGAAAGTGAATAGACAAAAATGTATATGGATTTAGAACTGAGTCTTGGGTATAAAATATAGCATAGTTCACTCAGTAATTAAAAATTTTTAAAAACACAAATAAGCGAATAAATAAGTATTCTTACCCAGGTAGGCTGAAAACTACGAAATCTTTAATAAAAGATTTTTACTAATAGCATCAAATCATAAATTCTATCTATAAGACATCTAGAAAAATTCGATATTTATTTCTCCTCTCATTTTAAGACTTAGGATTATGTATTCAGGTTAATTATTATAAAAATCAATAAAAGAAACATTATAAATAAGTAATTTATATTATATTTTATTATGTATTTTATTACATATATAAATATATACATATATATATATATATAATGATATATATAATATATATATATATATATATATATATATATATATATATATATATATATATATATATATATATATATATTAATAACTATATTAATAATTAATAATTATTATTAATAACAATAATAACTATTATTGAATATTGCCTAAATAATTGTTATGCATTTAAGCATAATTATAATAATCGATTTCATTTAAACATATTATTTTTTTTAAAGGCAAAATACCATTGAATAAAAGGGAACATAATTTAACTAGCGTCTTCTTGAATTTGGAGGTGTGCTCAAGCACAGCAATGGAAAAAGGACGCTTTAGGACGCTAAAACCAATGCTTATAAACCAAAATAATTTGGTATCGATTATTCTAAGAAAACCAAAAATTAAACTCACGTCATTAATACAGTTATATCACTACTTCAATTTTATCTCTTGACAGTCAATCGACAAGTAGCTAAAAAGCCTATTGAAAAATTACGAAGTTTTAAGTGAAAATGGTTTCATGTCTAAGACTAGCTCTTTTTTCCTAGCTCAAATCTTATTAATTCTCCTATGGGTTGATATAAAATTTATAATGCATTGACATTTCGTAACATATACTAATCAAAAACATTTTTACGGATCTTAAGGAAACTGAACAAAAAAAAAAAGAAAAACAAATCAATGTGAAACCAATATCAGCACAATCATAAGATACCATAGAAGGATATTTAGAGGTTTTTGGCATGAAAGAGACAATGACGTCAATTCAAGAGAATTTAGAGGATAGGAAATCTTTCTTTTTCGTCAATCTCTTCAATTAAAATACCTAAAAAAGGCATTTTCAATGAAACTACCCCTAAAACAGGCATTTTTCATAATCTAGGGGGAGGGGGCAAAAATCCCGCAGGGACATATACCCCTCCACGTTTTGACGCCACTGGAGAGAAAAATAAAACAATTCCACTAAATGGTGTCGGTATGTTTTGTTTGGTGGATGAGTTGTAGGGAGGGGGGTTGAGTTGTATGTTAGCTGAGTTGTACGGCAACTGTAACGGAAATGGTAGAGGCAAAATATTTCCTCTTGTATTTATTCTACTGTGTTTATCTCGTTTCAGCCATATATCAAACAGCTTTTCAAAAAAACTTGTTTACCGAACCTGAGACGCAATAACCTATTTCTAATAATATATAATACATGGCCAGGTATTTCATTGAGAAAGAGAATTAAGTTTATCAGTAGCTTTACTACAAGTAAAAAACACTGCGATTTTACCTTATTTGTGGGCATCAATATGCCTTTATTGGCATACTGAAATTCATTCAGAGTACCCACTTTGCTAGTGTTATTATACGCTTGGTATACACCATAAAGATATATCCCAATAAAATGTGTTTCAGAAATTCAGTATTTTAGCAAAGCTACCATTCCTACCTACTTCAAAAACATTCATCAACAATTTAGATGACCTGTAAAGAATGTAAACCTTTTTCATTGAAGAATAAGGAAAATCCACTCCTCATTTACTGTGCTAATCCAAAAAACTGTAATTTGTTACAACAGCATATTGCAAGGAGTATTTTAGAGAAGCAATCTAAATACCCCACTTACGACACTTCCTAATTCACTCATAACAACATTTCTAAATAAGGGGTGGCTTTTTTTTACCAAGAAATAAGATTCACTGACTCCATAACGTTTATAATATAGAGGAAAAACTACAAAATATACATAAAGATTAATTTTACTTTTACACACGACAGAATTCACTCTGTGAAACTTCAACGTTTGAAACAAAGAGCGTAATACACTGATAAGACAGGAAATTCAGGTTCACCTCTTGAAGAAAACAAACGCCATCTAATGTACCCCCGGAACAATCGTGGAGTGACCCTTCATATATCAGAGCCCTTCGAGACATGTATTCTAGTCTTAAAGTTCGCCTAATACTTCACCCATTATCTAGAACTGACGGCTCTCAAGTCTACACACCAACCCCTGATATTTTTGTCAACGTCGAAAAAGATACCCGTCAAGGTGCTGTTTCTTCCCCTTCACTCTTCAATAATGGAGTTCTTGATGCATAGTCAGCTGTTCCCACATCATTCATCTTTGCCGGTCTTGATTTATCTCTCGTATGTTATGCAGACGACATTCTGAATTTGAGCCGCACTATCCAGCGCATTAGCGAGACTTTCGCAACGCTACAATCTAAGTATGCAAAACTAGGTCTTCAGTTCAATGCTGGAAAGTCCGAAGTTGCATTCTTAAACTGAAAGCAAGCGTGGCCAGGGGATATTCCTCTCAGAAGTAGTAAGATTAAGCCAGTAGATCATTTCACCTACCTTGGTCTTCCTATTGGTTCGTCAATAATGCACACGCGACAACTATTAATAACTCACACTGAACGTAGAGTTGGGTTATCATATACTTCTTTTGTAACGAACAAGTTACGCTTCAACGCCGTCTTCTTTCGAAACTTTTCAACTCTGTCGCTCTACCACATTATCTGTACATATCGCCGTTTTGGAAAATGCTCACAAAATCTGACAAGTACAAAATTCGTTCAGTCTTCTTCCGGTTCACAAAATATCTTTTACATTTTTCCCATTGGATCCGCAACTCGGATCTAGTTAGTAAATTCAGCATTGCTGACCCCATTATAGCTGTGGAAAAGCAAATTTGTGCTTGTAATTCTCATTTGACAAATTTGAACCATCCTTGGTAGTCGGTACTGGCCCAGTAGTTTAGATGTATTTGTTGTCCTTTTTTTAGTGTTCGTTTTTGCAATTTGTGTAATTGTTGCAATTTTAAACTGATTGATGGTTTAATCTCTTTTCGTAAGAGTCCAATTTAAGTGACGCTGGTTATTCTCAATCTTGGTGTCAGTTTTTCTCTGATAATATATTGCGTATATGTTTATAATTATTTTATTTATTAATTATTCATTCTTTTAAGCATATGTGTTTATTAATGTGTAAGCATATGTGTTTATTAATTATTTATTCTTTTAATCACGGATAAAATCCGTGATTGAATAATCTCCTTATTTCTGATATTTATGTATATCGGAGTAAATGAATCACTTGTTGAGAGTGATCTGAATTCAAGACCAGCGGACGAAAGTGTCGTTTAATTGTTTCATCGTTTTCTTGTCATATTTAGACTAGTTAATATGATTATCTACCGTATATTTTTAATTCACTGATGATTATTTGGGTTAATTTTTTTACCAATTGCGGCTTGATGCAACGATGCTCATATTGCTTTTGTTTTTTCAGTACTTGGGAGTTTAAAAACAAAAATGTGTCACGTACCTTCAGTGCAGTGTACAATTGAGTTTTTTCTTTCTCGTCTTTGTTATTTGTTCTAAGAGCTGATTTAGATCTTAGCTCCAGCGTTCGTCACTAAGTTTACTATCACTGCTAAGTGTATGTGTATTTCTTCTTTTTTTCTCTCGTTTATTGCTCCGTTTTTTGTTTTTTTTTTTTTTTTTTTGTAGGACGGGTTTTCCAATAATTAACAATAATAATAATAATCATAACGTTAATATTAAAAAGCTAAATACTAACGAGTTTTCCCCAATCTCACTTTCTCTCTTACTCTCTTATTTATTTCCTCAGCTTTTCACTGAAAATAAAACAGACACATTTGCCAAAAGGACATAACAGATCTGTTGTAAGAGGATGTTTTTTAACCAGTCTATGTTTATAGTTTTTTAACCAACTATTTATAGTTTAGAACTTAAAATCTGAAAAAAATAACCTATTGAAAAAAAGCACGTTGGATCTAAGCCAACTAAAACCTTTACCTGTACTGCCCACATTTACCTGTATTGGGTAATGCTGCTTTGTGAAGTATTGAACAAGACACATTGAGTAATGCTGCACTTTCAGTGGCGCTAATATTTCTTTTTACTCCTCCTATAAAGGAGGAGTTACTCCTCCTTTATAAAATTACTCTAAAACCAATATTGAAGTACTAAAATTTTGTCCTCTCTCAGTTTTTAATATTTTTACAAATTTAAGTCTGAAATCAAACGCTACTTGCCTCCCTAGCTTAGGATTTTGAGAATGTTTGTGATTGGAAATTGGATTTTTTTTTTCATTAGCATATTTTTTTTTCTCCGCTGTTCTTTCCCGGTCATTGAGCCTTACGGGGAGACTAAGAAGTTGTTTTTGTTGTAAATTATTGTTGAAATAAACGAAACCTGAGCTCTGAACTCTTTAAGCATTATAATTTACAGCAAAATCTTTTGTTGTAGTTATACGTGCTTCCTATACTACCTTAATACTACCTTATACCTAACTACCTATACTACCCTATACTACCTTAATACGTGCTTCCAGCATCCAGGTTCTATACTTGCTAGTTCAAGGCCAGTTGTTAAGGTGACAGTAACACTTAAAGCTTGTGAATACGTTAGAACATTGGTAGATTTTCTCGGCGCATGAGAAGACCAATAAGACTTTTTCTTTCTTCTCCTTTTTAATCTTTCCATTATTTTGTCATCTGGAGAAATGAACACGCTACTAACAAGCAGAGAAAAGATCGCTTCGCATTTCTCATTCAGTTCTGAAATGAAAGCATGAGTTGTATATTGCATAAATAATAAACCAAAAAACAACTAAAGAAAAGTGAAAAAAAAAAACAAGTCACGGCACAGCAAGTGATGCAAAAGTGGAAAATAAACAGTAGCTTCCAAGCACAGAAAAAGGTTTTTAAGACTTTTTCAGCATACAATACATAGAATATTACTGAAAAATTAAGACGTATACAACTATTTTGGTCATCTTTAAATTTGAGTAGAAATATACTATACTCTTCTTCTTCATTTAAAGATTTTGACGGTAAATCAACGTGGTAAATCAGTCAAAGCCAATTACTCTTACTTTTGTTAAAAAGCCTAACAATGGTAAATTTTAAGCATAAAATTTTGCGGGATTTTCGGGATGGCGGACCCGAAAAATTCGGGTCCGCCATCACAGACTGAATCTAAAAATCTCTTTTTTGCATTTCTTTTTTCTCTCTTACTCTTCTTCAACTTCTCCTTCAGGTAAAATAAACCATCATCAACTGCGAATTGAACTCTAGTGTTCTTCATCTTAGACTGAATTTCTCTATTGTAGTCTCGTTTTACATTTCTTTTCTCTTTTAGTTTTCTTTTCTTTTGTCGTAGTATTAAATAAATTGTCCCTAAATGAAAACTGAATTCTTAAATTGTAATTTCGTTTTGCATGTTTTTCCTGTCTTTTCGTTCACTTTATCTTTACAGCAGAAAATAAATTAATCATCTTCAAATGGGAGTTGAATTCCAACATTGGGGTTTTCATATTGGACCAGAATTTCCCAAACTTTACGAGGAAAAGCACGTTTTTTAAATTTCTCTTCAATCTTTTCTGGCACAATACCTACCTCATATTCGGTATATATATATCTTGAATTAAGTTATTTTCTAAAACGTTTTACGAAAAATCATGGTTTCAGAAACATTTTTAGTCGCCGCTGGATTTTTAAAACGTTTCATTTTTCACATAAGTTGACTTGACCATTTCGCTCCCCACATCTCCCCAGCGTTATAGAAGTCACTTTAGGGATAGGAGATTAACGATATCTCCAAAGTCCCCTCCTATGAGGACATTTACTGCAAGAGAAGGTATTAAGCCAACCTTATTGTTTTTCTTTGGACCATGCCGTCTTTCTTTGCAATGTCTATTCCAACCCTAGGTAACGGACATGGGTGCTTATCTCCATAATAGCATACTGTTGAAACCGTATCCCTATAGTTTATCTCTGAATATAAATTTCAAGTGCCATTGAAAATAGGCTTATCTCTACGAGAGAATTTAAAGCCCAAACAAAACTTACCTTATATACCTATATATACCTATGTAAAAGAAGCAGACTTTCATCTGATAATCAGATTCCAGGAACCCCAACAATCATTTTCATAACCAAGATTAATGATGAAATGCTCTGCGTTAGCTTGCGTTGATTTGTTACAAGTGCCACCTCAACACATGAGGATAAATTATTCCCGATCGTTTGTCTAGCCCTTTTTTTTAAACTTGGGGTGATTTTTGCAATGGTATCAGTCGTCGAAATAATAAAAAAAGACTAATGTAAAACAATGTAATTCAAAAATACCGCAGCAAGTGGCAATCAAACAGGAACTCATGTCTATTGAAACCTGTATCACCATATAGGCAAAATGGAGGTTCATACAATTTCCAGAGTGCCACAATTTAAGGAAAAATTTTTATTAAAAACTAACCGGTTCTTGTGAGTTTGTAGGACTTATATTTACTTTGTATGTCTTAGAATCCAGCGACAACTTGCTCGAGAAAGCGGGGGAAATGAAGGGCTAACTTAGCTGCGACGCTCCCATACAAGAATCATGTTCTTTTTTAAAAAGAAACCAAAACTGGGTCTATTTTCGTCACAACGAAATTTGTTTTTTGCAAAGAAGAATGATACTTTTAATTGAGTGGAATCTTAAGTTCTAGAGACAGGAAATATAAGGAAATACCTCGTAGGACTAATAATTAAAAGTGATTTTTGTCCCAGTTTGAATACGGAATCTTGCTTTAGAGCTTATAAACTTGAAGCAGAAATAAAACCGGCACGGAATTGCGAACTAATAGAAAACAAATGTTTTTTTGTTAAATTGAATAGTATTTGGAACCATATTTGTAAAAGTCCTTTAAAATACAAAAATTTGCCTTCAACCCTAATGGCTCCGAGAGTGCAAGCAATGGTGCAAATAAAGCTTAAGCGGAGAGAAAATCAACTCAAACTTTTCTCGAAAAAAAAAGTCAATGAAAAGAGAATTCAATGGAAAATTACCTCAAAAATAAAAAACCAAAAGTAGTCTTTATTTTTCACAGAATCGAAGGTGTGTCAAAGGAGGAACCTCAAACCAAGCCTCATTAGATTGTAAACTGCTCGAAGATTGTTCGAGTACCAAGAAGCTTGGATATTCAAAGTCTGGTGTTTTATTGCAGTTTTGCAATAAAATATACTATATTTTACTTAACAGTAGATAATTCTTGATTTTTATACAAATAAATGAAGCCTTGCCTAGTTCACAGCAGAGGTTAGCAAGAAGATGTAAGGAGACAATAGCACTACTAATCGTTCCCGGAGAGAGGTTCTCGGTGTTGCCTAAAACCAATTCAGTGCCTTGATCTGGTGCTGACCCCATTCCAATGGCAAGGATACTAACTAGTTGAGTCCAAACAGAGGTGAGTATGTAACGTGCAAGCTTCTTGGCTGAAAGTAAAAAAAAAGGACTGAATGTGATACAGACAAAAAGTTAAAAAAGTGTTTGTCCTTTTTTTCTTGTTCAGAAGAATTTGGCCTATCCCAAATAAATAAACGCACAAGCGATAAAAATCACAATTTAACCATTTAAGAGCCTCCTTGCGGTAAAATTTTCTTTCGAATAGAAATATCGAAATGGAGCAAAGAGATCAGTTAAACTATAATTACAGTGGGAACCTTTTACATAATTTTGGTTGTAGTACGGTAACTAATGACGACCAAACGATGGTTTTAGAAAAATTAGCTCGGAATACATTAAAGAACTTAATTTGGCTTTCAAAATATTAAGACATCTGTGCTCACAAATTAGCCCTGATTTTTTACATAAAGATGTTTTTCTAACTACAAACTACATTATAAAATATGTACATTAATAAATTAAAAAAAGTTTAAAATAATTTTAACGAAAGTTGCGAATCCGAACAATTTATTTCCCTAAAACTTGTTACTACTTTGTGTTTTGAGGTATGTCAAAACTTGATGTCCAGTTTTCAGCTGGTATTTGGCAACAGTGTCTTTAAACATGGATGCTAAAAAAAAGTGTAAATTGCTAGTTTGCTGAAGAAGAGCTAAAGGTTAGCAAAACACCATCATTTAGCGGTGCGGTTGGGTATGTAGTTGTAAAGGTATCCTATGTATTTATTTACTATTTATTTTCGACTACAGCTTCTACTATGCTTTCCTTTTCTATTTGATAGCAAACATATATATATATATATATATATATATATATATATATATATATATATATATATATATATATATATATATATATATATATATATATATATATATATATTATATATATATATATATATATATATATATATTATATATATATATATATAATATATATATATATATAATATATATATATCTATATATATATTATAAAATAAAAATTAAATATATATATATATATATAATTAAATAAAAAAAAATTACAAACCGAAAGTGGTCTTATAGAGCAAAAAGCGTGGCAGCGCAAGTCTTACAATTTATGCGCTATTTCCTGATTCTGGTTCAAATGAGATATCACATACTCGTCTTTGTGCTAGAAAGTTGGCTTTATAGGAGGGGAGCCATTGGAAAGGCCAAGGAACCATTTTGATTTTTAACCATGCAAACCGAAAATTATTGTACGATAGAAACGATGTCAAAAAGGTACAATACGTCTAAGGTTCTGCTAAAAACTTTGAGAGGAGAAGACAGAGCAGTTTGAGAGGCCACAGGATCACTTAGTGCCTCTAATCACAAGGATAAAAAAGAATTGCTTGTTCCCTATTTTGAAATGGTTTTACCTGCCAATCTGCCTTCTAAAAACCGTCAGCAGAAGCGGGAGACTAGGTGCGGCGCGGATTTAAATTGTTTTTTATACCGAACCACGACTTATATCATTTTTGTGCCTAGTCAGGACTTGAATTCCTTTCTCTCGTGTGTTTGTCGCTTAATTAGCTCGTTTGTACATTGAGATCCTTTTCCCATTTCTTATCAGAATTCTGCAGCTTGGAAGGTTTATAAACCAATCGCTTTTGAACCCAGTACAGACTTAGCTCTATTATTCACTGAGTAAGGACGTAGCTTGCTTTAATACTTAACAAGGGCTTAACTCGTTGTCAAACCAAATCTTGTCTTAACTAATTTTACCACAAAATTCAGCCTAAACAGACTCTTTCACTGAGACAGGGCGTTTTCAAAACGCGTAAGGAGTAAGCTCTTTTTGCAGAGGACCACAGAAATCCTGCAGTTTTGAGTTAGGTTGTTTGTTTAAGCATCTTTCTGAGAACAGTCAGACCTCAGCTCTTTTCGGGAATCAACCGGGATTTAGAATATGTTTGCACAGGGTTACGACTTAACTTGTTCGCCAAGTTAAGCCTTAAATTTTTTCTGCCTGGAAGTGGCTCATTTTTGCATCAAGTGACGGCTTTAGTTATCCACCGTATCAGTCGATAATTTTGAATGAGCCCACTTCTGCACTGAGTCAAGACTTCCCTCATTTTTAGCCAAATCAGGCCTTAGCTTGTCTTTGCACAATTCATGTCTTAGCTTGTTTTTTTTTCGCAAATCTTCCGTAACTCGTTTTGGCACTGAGTAGGAACTTAGTTCATTTTACACTGCGTCATCAAAATTCCACATTTTAGGCTCAGTTTGTTTTGCACCCAGTTGGAACTTTCTTTATTTTGCACTAAGTCGGGGCTTAACTCATTTTCCAAGCTGGAGGCCAGCCCATTGTTGCACTGAGTCAAAATTTAGTTCCTTACTCCACTGAATGATTATACCGCTAGGAGTTAGTCAATTTAGCACTAAGTCTGACTTCACTTAATTCCGCAACAATGTCACCGAAAATCCAACGCTAGTACTTCTAGTTTTCGCATTCAATCAAGATTTACCTACTTTTTGCACCAAGTCAGGGCTCAGCTAACTTTTGTATTAAGTCAGGACTTATTTCGTTGTTATATTTAGTCGGGACCTAACTTGTTTTTAATCTCAGCAGAGCTAGACGCAACTTTCCACCAAGTCATTTAAATTCTACAGCTCGGACTTCGCTCGTTTTAGCAATCAGTCACGACTTCCACCCTTTTTGCACTATTTCAGAGGTTGGTTATTTTTGCACCACATCATCAAAATTCCATAGCTTAAAACTTAGCTCGTTCCGAAATCCTGTCAGAACTTGGCCCATATTTGCACTGGCTCGGGGATTACCTTTTATTTGCAATAAAATTTTGACCTCACAAAAAAACTTGATCTAACCAAGAAAACTCTATAGCTGGGACTTAACTTACTTCTTTCATCGACTCAGGACTTGTTGAGTCAATGTATAACTTATTGACAAACTGAATCAGTTCATAGCTTGGAGTTAGATCATTTTTGCTCTGAACATGGGAATCCTGCCATAATTTCGATTAAAATACGCCAACATTTCTGGTAATGGGGACGGTGGAGGGAGGGGAGGTAATGAAAGATTGTTGGGGACATTGGGGGCTGGATATCCTCCAATCACTTTTAATCTTTGGAAAAGGCAGTAGAACTTTTAATTTCCAATCAGACGAGCCCCCTTCCAAGTTTCTAAGGTTTTTGATTGTATACAAAGGGGTAAAAAATAATGCTGGTAAAAATAATACTAATACATAAAACACAATACATTGTTCTTTGCTTGGTAAAGGCTGCTACATTGATTTTGATTGCGTAGCTTTACATAAGTGTTATGAATTTTCATCATTAAAGGGCATTTTGAGGCTGAAGAAAATAACATGACTCAAACTTTAAAACTTAAGATCTTCTTTTTTATATTATATTAGTAACTTCTAAGACAGTAATTTTTTCAGAAATAAATTCCACTATTTCTGCATTGAATGAAAAGACAAATTGAGATTAAGAAATTATTAACTTTTGCTTCTAACTCAATAGTATTTTCTTTCTTTTTAAAGTTCATTATAACTCCAAGAAGACGATCTTTCCTTCTAGATGTTTAACATTTTGCGCAAAATATTTGTATTCAATATATTATTGTGTAAAATAAATTACCTGCATCTGCAGCGGGAGACCTTTCTTGAAGCTTCCCTACTTTATGCAACCGATCACAAACATGTAAATAACAGCCACCATTACCCTTGATACCAATGTCATGAACAAATGAGTCAAGTGAACTTGAGGAAGATAATATGCCCCAGTCATTTTCTACTGTGCTTTGATATACCTCTCCAAGAAAAACTGATCCTAATCCACATAGTCCCCAGGATTCAGCAAGCTCTATGAATCCAGCCTTAAAAAAGAGAAAATTAAGACAAATCATATACACAGCGTCACAATAAAAAAAAGCAGAATCATCACCTTATCAGAATCACTTATATGTATTCTAATGATGATGACTTTAGACACGTTTAACTGTCAAATGCAGATTTGTGTGGATGGATCCTCTTATTTCTTTATCATCATCAACAACTCCATTTTGCTTAAAGAAAGCTCGGCACTTCAAAGCAAAAAGAAAAAAAAGTAGATAGAAACACAGTCTTTTAAAGATTCATACACATAATTATTTTCTGGTCCTACTAATAAATAATTAGCGTTTTGAAACAAATGCTGATAGCGAGAAAAGGGGGTAGAGGCAAACCTCATCCGGACAACAGCACTGAATTAAGATTTCATCAATTCAAAATTTATTTTTTCTTTGAAAATCAGCAGCAGTTCTTACAAACGAATTTAAAAATAACACGATTCAAATGAAATATAGAATATGCTGGATTAAAATGAGAAATCGAAATTCCTTCATAAATTAAAAAGAGACATTTGAAAAAAAAATTTACAGCTATGATCTTCCTCACGAATAAAAACAATCTAGAAAAACATGTCTTCCCTTTGACAGAAAAAAAGATTTTCAAGTATACCAGCCAACAGAATATAGACGCGAACGTTCTAAAGCCGAACTTTCGAATGAAAGTTCAGTTTGGCTAGCCGATACTTACCTCATACGTTGGTACATCTATTAACAAAAGCTTTCTCCGGTTTTGCAATACAAAGACGGGGTCAAGACACCACAATTCCTCCGAAAAACAAACGTTTCCACAACGATCCAGTCCTCTCCATGGCCGACTCAGACCAGTTTCTATTTTGAACTAAATCCTTATAATTCCTTAACTCTCTATGAGCGGGGAGGAGGGAGGGACTCTATGTACCAACGTATGAGGTAAGTATCGGCTAGCCAAACTGAACTTTCATTCGAAAGTTCGGTTTTGGCGTCGCCATTACCTCATACGTTGGTACATCTATTAACAAAAGCTTAGATTCCAACCGATTTGGTGGTGGGTTCATAAATCAACTAATATAAAATATTAGTTTCAAACTCAAATATTCAAATGTATAAACTATAAAACTGTCTGAACCGCAACAAAATGTAGAGCATCGGTTCGGTCTTCTATTTCATGAAGATAGTGTTGTCTGGGAGTAGACTCCGAAGACCAGCCAGCAGTACTCATTATATCAGCAAGTGGTACTGATTTTGATCGCGCCCATGACGCCGTCATGGATCTTGTGTCGTGTGCTTTCCTTTTTCTACACTCTTCTTTTGCTGCCTCATATGCCATAGTTATGGCCTGCTTTATCCAAGAAGAAATGGTTCCAGCTGCCACCTCTCGTGGTGCTGTTTTAGAAAAAGGAATGAAGAACCTTTTTCTCCCTTTTCTGACCGCCACGTTAGCTGTTCGCTGTGCGTAGGCCGATAGTATTCTCATTGGACACAAAGCTGGATCTACATCTAGCGCGGGAAGAAGGATAGGAGAAGGTATCTCATGAGGCTTCACGGTTTCGGGTCTAAACGTAGGGAGAAACCTGAGAGCTACTGAATTATCCGAAAATTGTGCTGTACTGAAAGACAAGGCATGTATTTCACTCCTTCGACGACCAGATGCGATGGAAGTAATGAATACCGTCTTAAGAGTAACATCCTTCATATCCATATTCCATAAGTCAAGAAATCGTGAAGTTCTAAAATACCTTAGAACAAGGCCACGACCCAGGCAGGAATATCATGTTGTGTCCGCGGTGACTCGTGCCAAAATTCTGTATCATTTTCGTCAAACAAGTATCTTTGCTGATATCTGTTCCTGTAGCTAGAGCTAGCGTTCCGCATATTGCTGCTTTATAACCTTCTATCGTTGATGGTGCGAAGTTTCGACCAGTCTTTAGATATATCATGAATTCTGCAACTGTCTGAGTACTGGTTGCGAGAGGATTAATCTTCCTTTCACTACACCAACCTACGAACACTTGCCATTTTCCATTGAACAATTCAATGGTAGATCGTCGCTGGACCGGGCAATTGCACGGGCTGATTCTTTAGAAAAACCTCTCTTTTCGAGTTCACGCTTGATATCTTCCAACAGTGTAAATTTAGATTCCTTAGTGCTGGGTGGCGAAGTCGACCCTGCTGGAGGAGATCTGACTAATCTCCGAGGGGTATAGGCAAGTCTACTAGCAGGTTGAGAAGATTCGTGTACCAAGCTTGGCGAGGCCCTCGCGGAGCAATTAGCATTATTCGGCAGTTCACAGACTTTCGAACCTTCTCCAGAACCTTTGGGATCAGGGCAAATGGAGGGAAGGCATAGCTGTGTTTGTTCGACCAATCGTGGACAAGGGCATCTGCGCCGATCGCAAGAGAATCTGGAACTGGTGAGAAATATATGTCGATCTCGTCAATCGAGTCGCGAATAGATCGACTTCTGGCAGTCCATACTCTTTTGACAGGGCTCTGAAGACACTCTCGTTGAGACTCCATTCCGTGGGCAGACCTTTTCCTTCTCGTGACAGTGTGCCGGCTACTAGATTGAGTGACCCGGCGATGTGTCTTGCCCTCAAGTGAACGTTCAGGGCCATCGTAATCTCGAAGAGCTTTATGGGTTCCTCCTCTAGGGAGAAAGAACGGGTTCCGCCCTCTTTGTTTATGTAATTGACTACAGTCGAGTTGTCCGTCGCTACCATGACTACCTCGTTTCTTAGCTCCTCCGCAAAGGCTTTGATTGTGTTGGCTACGGCTCTCATCTCGAGGCAATTTATATGAAGAGATTTCTCTTCTGGAGACCAAGTCCCCGAAGTGTCTTGATGTGGGTCCTCTAGATAGCCACCTCGCCCGTAGGTTGAGCTGTCGGTGAATATTGTTTTGGAAACAATAGGGGGCTTGAGAGGAAGGCCTTGACTCAGCCAATCTTTGTTCAGCCACAGTGAAAATGCCTCTTTCATCTCTGTCGTAATTAGGATGTTTAAATCTATGTTGCTCCAAGACTTGTCCCACAATCTGAGCATTAGTAACTGACATTTCCTGAGATGTAGTCTGTTGAAAGGAATTGCTCTTGAGCCCGCATTGATGAGTCTAATCAGCTTCATCAGTTGCCTTATTGAGGCATGTGATTTTTCCAGAGCTGCCTTGATTGCATGTATCAAGTTCTGAATCTTTTCCGGGGTTAGGTACACCCTCTTTACCTCCTGGTCTACCAGAAAACCCGAGAAATATGATCCGTCGCATAGGTTGCAATTCTGATTTCTCGCTCAGCATGAACCCAAGTCTGTGCAGGAGAATCATCTGATTTCTCGCTCAGCATGAACCCAAGTCTGTGCTGGAGAATCATAATGGTCTTTACATTGTTCTGTACTAATGACTTTTGGTAATTGTGCAGAATCTATTTCTTCATGTAAGCATGCCATTTGGATGGTTTGAAGATGGCCATAGCTCACGATGGCACTTTGAACTGATAGATTTTGTTTTTGAAAGTGAACCCTAACCTCATTCTGTGAGTTAGGTCCTTAAAGTCGGCGGAAAACATGAAATACTTTCCAGAGATAATAATTTTGAGTATGCTCTAGAAAGAATATTTGAAAGATGCTGCTGACATCTATTAACAGAATCCAAGAACTTTATCAGTTTTTGGGATAGTGGCAGGAGAGACGTTCTCTGCCTTTAACATCTTTATGACAGTACCTAACGTGAGGTCACTGTATGATAGCATGCTCAGAGTCACTCGTGTGGAAGAATCTAAGGCCAAGAATGACTTTCTGTCAACTGATATGGACTTTATGTCCTCTACTTATCCAGTTGATGGTAACAAAATGAACTTTGGGTTTATGCGTGGTGCCTGTGAAGCTGAAAATGCGTCTTGACATTTGTAAGCTCTCGCTCGGTCCAGGATGCCGAAAGGGTCAAAGAAGTACTACGTTTTGAAACGATATTTTCTTCAATATTATAAGTATATGCTGTTATCCAGCTAGCATAGCATATTTGTAATTGGACGCTGGAATTAAATTCAACTCTAATCACCAGAAAAACTTACCACATGCCAGACGAGACCTATAGGTTAGCGCTGTAGTCGTTACAATACTATGCAATGACGGTGCGCACGTCCAAGGCGTCGTGACCTTATATAATGGCGGTCTGTACTTCCAAAGCATTATGACCTTGTGTAATGAGGGTCTGTACTCCCCAGGCGTTATGACCTTATGTAATGGTGGCCTGTACACCCAAGGTGTTATTATCTTATGTAATGCCGGTCTGTACGCCCATGGCGGTATGACCTTATTTAATGACGGTCTGTACACCCAAGGGGATTTGACCTTATGCAATGACGTTATGCACACCCAAGGTGTTGTGACCCTATGTAATGACGGTCTGTACACCCAAGGTGTTATGAACTTATGTAATGGTAGTCTGTACACCCAATGGTGTTATGACCTTGTGTAATTCCGGTATGTACGCCCAAGGTGTTATGACCTTATTTAATGACGGTCTGTGCACCCAAGGTGATTTGACCTTATGCAATGACGTCATGTACACCCAAGGTGTTGTGACCCTATGTAATGACGGTCTGTACACCCAGGGTGTTATGAACTTATGTAATGGTAGTCTGTACACCCAATGGTGTTATGACCTTGTGTAATTCCGGTATGTACGCCCAAGGCGTTATGAGCTTATATAATGACAGCCTGTATACCCTTTATGTAATGAGTAATATATCATACCATAAATATTGGGTTTAAAACACCCAAATGATTAAAATACAAATAATTACAAATAAGACACAAAAATTCACTTCTGTAATATTCTGTTTCATGATTTCTGCGTACCATCAGGGTTGCCAGCGGCCAATATCTAAAAAGGGGTAAAAACTGAGGAAAACTTTACTCAAAGAGTGAAAGTCCGTGCTTTCACTCGGCCCGGTAAGTCGAGAGGATCAAAGAAATTATCACGTTCTGAGAGTGGCTTATTCTTTGTTGTTGACTGCAGTTCTTCTGAGCGCTGCTTGATGAAGTTTTTCAGCATTGGGGAGAAAGGTAACGTGATAAGCTGTTTTCTCTTGAATGGCTCAATTGCCAAAACCAGCTCTGCCACCGAGCGAGACTGTTGGACGGTAATGGTAGGCCTGGGGCAAATGGTGTCACCCAGTACTTCGTATACAAGGTCCAGCGACTCTGCCAAAGAGACCATGTCATCTGTTCCGGGATCAGTGCCTAATTTTAACCAACTATAAAATCTTTATAATTAGATTCTGGTCCTAATCTGAGCTGCAATCTCCAGACCAACTTATCCCTTGCCAGAAGGCCTATACGCCGTAGGCGTTATAACCTTGTGTAATGGTGGCCTGTACGCCCTAGGCGTTATGACCTTATGTAATGACGGCCTATACGCCCTAGGCGTTATGACCTTATGTAATAACGGCCTGTACACCCTAGGCGTTATGACGGCCTATACGCCCTAGGTGTTATGACGTTATGTAATGACGGCCTGTACGCCCTAGGCGTTATGACCTTATGTAATGACGGCCTATACGCCCTAGGCGTTATGACCTTATGTAATAACGGCCTGTACGCCCTAGGCGTTATGACCTTATATTATGACGGCCTATACGCCCTAGGCGTTATAACCTTATGTAATGACGGCTGTACGCCCTAGGCGTTACGACCTTATGTAATGACGGCCTATACGCCCTAGGCGTTACGACCTTATGTAATGACGGCCTGTACGCCCTAGGCGTTATGATCTTATGTAACGACGGCCTATGCGCCTAGGCGTTATGACCTTATGTAATGACGGTCTATACGGCCAAGCTGTTATGACCTTATGTAACTTATAAAATATAAACCTATGAAAGGTATTATCTATACCCAAATACTGGATTTACCGCAGCTAAACCATTAAAATACAAATAATTATCTGGCCTACTAAACACCAGGCCTAGAATAAAAGTAGATATTTATATAAATATAGATAAATGTGTTAAAAATGTGTATATGTTTCCTATGTAGGAAACATAGGAGAAACATTTCTTAAGTGCATCAATGCATTTTAAAAACGCATAAGAGTCTATGTTATCAAAGTTTGGACTGACAATAGAGTTTAAAACGAAAAGGGTTGCAAAATTTACATAATACGGTTTTTCATCCTATCAGTGTCCTGGATATCTCTATTGAAGAAGGTATAATCATTAGCAAACATTACACAAATTCCCAAAAAGATGTTGTGAATAATTGTGCAATATGCATGCTGGGAGGGTAGGAAGTTCCTCTCCTATTACACAAATATTTTGAGCATAAACTCATTTTCTTTTTTACTAATAAAAATTTTTATATGTTGAATTAAAACCAAGAACTACCTTGGATAGTGTCTATGCATATGACCCCTTGTACCACAAAATAGAAACTGATCTGAGTCGGCCATGGAGAGGGACTGGATAGTTGTGGAAACGTTTGTTTTTCGGAGGAATTGTGGTGTCTTTGACCCCGTCTTTGTATTGCAAAACCGGAGAAAGCTTTTGTTAATAGTTGTACCAACGTATGAGGTAATGGCGACGCCAAAGTGATGTGTGCTTTGGCGAAATTAGAGCCTCGCATTTCCGATGGGTATTGCTGAGGGAGGGGGGACTTTAATAATAACCTGATGAAAAGTATAAAATCCACTTGTGGCTTCAGTTCTTAGCTCAATACCAATGGAAACGCCCTTCTACCTAAGTCTGTTGACTTTACGTATATACACCCCGGATCAATAAATAACAAATGACGCTCACACCTTTCAGAGGATTCGCGAGGGGGTTAACCGCCCCCTTGCTCTCGATGGCTCTTATTACTAACCTTGATCAGCTTTGTGATATTAATTTTGTTGTTGTTGATATCATGACAAGCACAAAAATAACACTGCCCGAAAGGCAAAATGTTCAGTAATGCGCAAAAGACGCTCTGGCCTATAGACGAGTTTCGGGGGTGGTAACCGTACTCTTGTTTGTGGTAATTTCTGTTTGTGTAAGCTAGACTTGATTCTTCATTTTAATTTCTGTTCGTTTTAGAATTCTTCTATTCATCCACAGCAAAGTCTGCTATCTTCGTTTGAAGTGATTCTTCATTTTATTTACTGTTCCTTTTGGGTTCTATTTATTCATTCATGGTAATTTTTGTATAAGTTTTTAGTTAGTTTTAATACGGGTCTCTAATTTTCTTTAAAAAAAACGTTTTTGGGAGTACGTTTTTTTTTAATTAATAATTTGAAAGAATTGGTTTATTGAATTAGTACTTCTACAGCACTTTACAAATTTCCACAGCTTTGCAGCAGAAAATTCAAATTGTTTTGTTGAACTCTGCATTGACTCTTATATTTCCAACTGAGCATATTTTTTTTTTTTTTTCATAAAAAGTGACACTGCCTTAAGGTGGTCAGGTTTTTAAATTAAGCGTCAAAATGGTTTGAATCTAGTGGGTTTTTTTTCATAAAAAGTGACACTGCCTTAAGGTGGTCAGGTTTTTAAATTAAGCGTCAAAATGGTTTGAATCTAGTGGTAAAAACAAAGTTCTGGAAAATATTGACCAATCTTCTTGCTGACCTACCCACTGAAGAAGGTAGACTTGTGTCCTTTCACTATTATCAACCTTTAAAGTGCTCTAACGTGATTCACACCTTCTGAAAACAACCATAGAAAACTTGAGATTTCAGAGGCGGTGTGTCTTTGGGAAAGAATGGATTCATATACAGCTTTTGAATAATTAAACGACTGATGGGCTAAAACAGAATTTTCACTCAGTTGCGTTTGACGCAATTTGGCTAAATTTCGGTTTTGAAGCATAAGATGGGTTTTTATGTGGAGCAATATCATTCGTAACTTGAAAAGATGCTAAAACTTCTAATTTATGTTCAAATGAGCCCCAACGATTTCAGCATGCTACTCATTCTAAAATACGATTATTGTCGGTTTTTAGGATAGGGAGCCTTAAACCTCCAGTTTAGACTTGAAAAATTGATTGACTATATCTAGAATTTTCTTTCCCCGGTATCTTGGTCCTATTTGTGCCAAAATTAATTTCAGTACACAAGGCAGAAAATGGTACTTTGTGAAGTGATCTATTTCCTTACTTAAAAAGAGCACTAGAAATTTTTATTCCCGGTCAAATGAGCCTTCTTCTGATAAAACGGAATCGATAGACGCCCAGAGTGTTCCGCTTTAAGTGTTTTGCAGTAAGCAGTAAGTGTTTTGTGTAATGCATTGTCTTTCTTTTCTGTTTTTAGATTTAACTCCATTTGTTATTGTATTCAAGGTTAAGGATTTTGTTACGGTTGAGCATACCAGGCAAAAACTAGCGCATAATGCAAACAATCTACTTCAAATACCTTGGCAACATAATTGAGAGCATTGGGGCGACATCAAAAGAAAGCCTCGAAGGAATCTTTCAAGCAAATATAGCTTTCAATAGACTTCTTAGATAGTGGAGGCAATAGAGTGCCTCACTACAATTGAAATTCCAGCTTTTCAACAGCACCGTTCTACAGGTTGTACCCTCAAAAGAAAAGAGGCTAGTCTCTCGTGATAAATGTCATAAGAAGGCAATGAGGGGACATAGTTATGTTTATAAATGAGTGAACACAAAATCCAAAATACAGTATTAAAATGACAACTACAGCGGCCCTGTTGGCAACCCCAGGGTAATCTTAGTGAAAAGATTAAAAAAAAAGCTAAAGCCAAAGTATCACTACGATTGGTAAAAACTCCAAACTAACTTCCAACCTTAACGGGAGGACATTGTCACAGTAGTAAATTGCAAAAATGATTGATGAAGAATGCAACTGATGCCCAAGGTGCCTCTAAAGGCAAAGATGAGACTGAGGTCAAATGCAAGGTCATAGCATTTACAATGGATCATAAAATATTTTTATCGTAATACTTCATTGCTTGAACACTACTGAAGTAGTACCATTAGATTCCTTAAATAGTGTTCTTTCCAAATATCATGATTGCTTTTCTCACAATGCAACACCCCCCCCCCCCCCCAACCTCCACTGATGGACCCAGATATAGCCATAGAATACATACTAAACTAAAAGAAAACAATGAAATTCTTATTTTATAATACAAAGTGTTCTTCCAGTGTCATCCATATTCTTAAGTAATTTTAAATAATTTTTTTTCCCACATTTCCACTGAAGTCATTTAGGCAGTGTAGTTTTTCACGGGTCAAGAAAGAAACGAACCCGTTTTAACAAAGAAGACATGATGCATCACGAGATGATAAACGAAGAAGAAATGTATTGTTTAGGTCTATGCCTATGTCAGGGACCGTCATTGTGAGTAATTCAACCATTTTATTTAGAAAGGGCATAAAATACAAAGCATAATAGTATCAATTTTATTGCATCAATATGTTTCCTTTAGATGTGGTCAACCACTAAACTAGTACCAATATCATTAATCATTGAGTACAGCCTTATATTTAAGCTATTACCTCGGTCATCAAGTCCGAAGAATCTACTTCATCAGTGAAAAACATGGCTTTCTCCATAACAGCATTCAAATATACAGTTAAGGAAGCCAGTATGTATAGATCGTCTCCACTTATTTCCATTCGGAAACCCTCCAACTCTCTCAAAACTAAAAATAAAACACATTTTTAGCACATTCTACAACAAACGTTACAATGTTTAAAAGTTGTGCTATAAATTTTGGCTAAAATGTTACAAATTCGAGCAATTGGATAACTAAAACGGAAAAAAACGTTGAAATAATATATTGAATATACTATTTTAGTTAATTCAAACGTATTTGTAACTATTAATTCTGTCTGCTTAGTGCTTTTTTAGCTGATTTTTTTCTTTTACATTTATTTTTTAATGTTGTTGGCTTCTCTGTTTTTAAACTCCAAAACACGAATTTTGTCCATCTGTGCTTGAGCCAGTTGATTCTTTGAAATAAGTAACTTTAAAAAAAAGATAAATAAAATTAATAAAAAAGGAAAGAGTGCTAAACCGAAAAAGGCATTACATAATTCCAATCTAAAAGATTAAAAATATGGTAAAGTAAAAGGATCTCGATAGGAGATGAGTCAATAACCTAAATTTTTGTCATCAATTTTGGCTTCTACATCTTTGTTGACTACCGACACGGTCTGGAGCGCGTAAAGTGCGTGCAAAACTTGGCAGCATTAGCATAAAAATATACTTTAATATTAAAAAAATACAAAATTAAAGAGTAAAAACTAAACCATTCAAAAAAAAAACAAAAAAAAAAAAACAAGAAGTTGCCTCGTTTTGCAATCGTTGTGTTTCGAAATCTATTTAGGCAGTTGTGAAGCTAACTTAATTGGAAACGTGCTCTTTTTCATAATTTAATTTATTTTCGGCTGAATATGAGATAAGTACACCATCTCGATGTCCTCTGTTGATCGTACTCTTTCTCAATTTTTACGTTTGACGTTGTTTAATTCTAAGAAATTGAAAATGTTGGCAACTAAATGGATAAAGCCCTTTAAGTTAATGCGGATAATTCTCCTTCTAATGAAATCCGAAATGTCTCAATTGCTGGGAATAAGTGGTCTATTTAAAGTCCTCTTATGACTCGAAATGACGGCGGCCAATTTTTCTTCGTCACATATCTTTAGTCTCAGAGCCCTTAAAGAAAGATTTTCAAGAGGATTTTGAAGGCAGTCAAAAGTTTCAGTATTCAGATAAAGAAAAAAAATGTTCTTCGAGGTAATTTTTTTCCTAAGCTTGCTCTATTTGTCGAATCACAGCTTTTTTCGAGTGCAACTGATTGATCGGTTGAAATGGGAATATTTTGTCTCAACCTGGCGCTTTAGCGTCCGCATCGTTTAAATCAAACAGTTCGTGGTAACGAACTGTAAGTAAGGAGCGACCCGGCTCAATGGTAACCGAAACTCTAGAAAACGGGTTTTTGATACCAATAGATACATCAAAAGAATCAGATTTCCAATGCTGATTTCAAATATATAATTTTCATCAAAGTTTAGTGCTACCCATCAAAAGTTACGCGCCTGAGAAAATTTGGCTGATTTCGAAAAAAAGGGGGAAAGACCCCCTAAAAGTTATAGAACCTTAATGAAAATCACACCACATATTCAGCGTATCAGAGAACCCTACTGTAGAGGTTTCAAGCTCCTATCTACAAAAATGTGGGAATTTTTGCATTTTTTGCCAGAAGAAAGATCACGGATGCGTGTTTATTTGTTTTTTTTTTTTCCCCCAGGGGTGATCGTATCGACCCAGTGGTCCTAGAATATCGTGGGAGGGCTCATTAGAACGGAAATTAAAAGTTCTAGTGCCCTTTTTAAGTGACCAAAAAAAATGGAGGGCAACTAGGCCCCCTCCCACGCTTATTTTTTTCCCAAAGTCACCCGATCAAAATTTTGAGATAGCCATTTTGTTCAGCATGGCCGAAAATATGATAAATATGTCTTTTAGGATGACTTATCCCCCGAAGTCCACAGGGGGAGGGCTAAAAGTTATGAACTTTACCCAATGTTAACATATAGTATTGGTTATTGGGAAGTATACAGAAGTTTTCAGGAGGGTTTTTTCAGGTAGGTGGGGGGTGGGTCGGGGATTATGTTGGAGGATCTTTCCATGAAGGAAGTTTCATGGGGGAAGGGAAATTGCCATGAAGGGGGCGCCGGACTTGCCAGCATTATTTATTGGTTATTGGGAAGTATACAGACATTTTCAGGAAGGATTTTTTCTGGAGGGGGGGGGCTAGAGGAGGGGGTTACTCTGGAGAGTCTTTCCGTGGAGGACGTTTCTTTGGGGTAAGGGACATTTCTATGAAGGGGGCGCCGGATTTCCAAGCATTATTTAAAAAACGATCAGAAATTAAATATAAAAAAAACAAGTTTTTTCAACTGAAAGTAAGAAGCAACATTAGAACTTAAAATGAACAGAAATTATAACATATGTGAGGGGGTTCTCCCCCAGGTCAATGCCTCGCTCTTTACGCTACAGTTTTTTTTTAGTGCTTTCAAAAGAGCTATCTATTCTAATTAAACGGCCTTTGTGATTCAGGGGTTTGTGAATCAAATTTTTTTTTCAACTTTTAACGTAAGAGCGTGGTATTGACTAAGGGGAGAACCCCTTATATACGTAATAGCATATACGTAATAAAAAAGAAACAATAAACAAACCAAGCGATACGGCTCAATAGTAATCGAACCTTTTAAAAACGGAATTTTGATGTCAATAAATGTATCAAAAGAATGTGTTTATAATGCTGATTCTAAATATATAAATTTTTTTAAGTTTAGTATTACTCATCAAAGGCTACGAGCCTGAGAAAATTTACCCGATTTTTTAAAGAGGGGGGAAAACATCCCCTACAAGTGAAAGAATTTTAACGAAAATCACACCGTCAGATTCAGCGTATCAGAAAACCCTATTACATAGGTTTCAAGCTCATATCTGCAAAAATCTGCAACTTTTGTATTTTTTGCCAGAAGAAAAATATACGAATATAGAAGTTAGGTTACGTAAGTTAATTTGTAAATTACGTCATAACCAAAATTAGAGACACCCATTTTAGCAAAAGAAAAGTAAAATTTTTATGCAAATTTTGTTTACTTATTCAATGACGGTGAGCCAAAATAAAAGCTGCATTAACTAAAAAAACGATCAGAAATTAAATAAAAAAAAAACAAGTTTTTTAAACTGAAAGTAAGGAGCGACATTAAAACTTAAAACGAACAGAAATTATTCCGTATATGAAAGGGGCTGTCCCCTCCTCAACGCCTCGCTCTTTACGCTAAAGTTTGACTCTGTCTCACACTTTATTTTTTAAAAACAATCAAAAAACTTTAAGCGTAAAGAGCGAGGCGTTGAGGAGGGGACAGCCCCATTCATATACGGAATAATTTCTGTCGTTTTAAGTTTTAATGTCGCTCCTTACTTTCAGTTTAAAAAACGTGGTTTTTTTTATTTAATCACTAAAAAGAACGTCACTTGTTGAGAGCTGAGAGTCTATTTCTTTGTATATTTGTTCGAATAACTGGATTTCAAAACGATGCTTTTAGCATAGTTCACTATTTCAACTAATGACATGACAGAACATTCAAATCCTCTTGCAACCTTTTTAAACGAGAGCTTGGATACAATTTTGCTTAAATTAGACTATTAATTTAAGGGGTAGAGTTTTGCTTTGCACATTTAAGCTTAACATTTGTGCTTAACATTTAAGCACATTTAAGCTTAACATTAAGCTTCGTAGGAATTTAGTCCTAGTAACTTTATCTAATATGAACAATGACAAAAACATTGAAAATGTAAATTTTACACTGGCTAAGAAAGGTTTCTTCTTTCAGAAAAAAATTTATCGTTACAAATATATTATTATACAAAACTACTACTATTACTACCTACAACTCACCGCAGCACCAAGCCGCCTGAGGCCAACACGGCTACGCACGCTCCTCTTCCTTCCCGATCTATTTAAAGCCTCCCTCTTTACACCCTCCCATGAAGTTCCCATTTCCCTTAAACCTTTCTTTATGACATCCTCCCATCCAAACCACTGACGACCTGCGTTCTGTATAGGCCAAAAAGGACAATTTTCAGCAATCTGTCATTCTTCATCCGCAGAACGTGCCTTAGCCATCTCAACCTTTCTCTCATTACAGCCCTCGAAAGCGGGATTGAACTACATTTTTCGTACAGCCAGAAATACGGTCAGTCAACCGGGTACCCAGAACAATCCGTAGGCAATTTCTCTGGAAAACATCTAGCAAATCTTCATCCACTTTTCGGACTATGAAAACACACCCTGAGCCTTGCCTATTCTACTTTTAACATCTTCACGGGTCCCACCGTCTTTACTTATAATACTACCAGGGTAAGTGAAGCTGTCCACCTGATCAATCTTTTCGTTACCCAACGTCACATTTTCATTTTCACTTATTCCTAGTCTTAGCCACTTAGTCTTCTTCACATTAATTTTTAAACCTATTCTAGCACTCTGAACTTACAAAACCTCTAGAAGTTCATTCATTTTTCTCACACTTTCTAAGCACCTAAGATGCTTAAGCATCTAGGATGCTTAAATCATCAGCATAATCTAAGCCCAGGAGAGTTTTACCTCCCATTTGACTCCGCGTTCTCTCATTGCCTTTCCTGTGTTCCTTAAGACAATCTCTCCTTTTTAAGAAATCATATTTATAATCTTCAGTAATTATTTCTAACCTCAGAGCCACCATATTTAAGAAACTCATTTACCACCCTATCGGCACCTGGAGCCTTATTATTTTTTTAATCCTTGTAGTACTGTCGCTAATTCTTCCTCACAGAACAAATCTTCCTTCACATCAAAGGAATCACAAACAATTTAATTTTCCTCTACATCTTTTCCTGCAACTCTATCTCGGTTTAGCAGAGTCTCAAAATGTTCTGCCCATCTCTCTTTAACTCTTTCCTTATTATTAATTGTAGCCCCGTTCTTATCTTCAACTGAGACCAGTCCGGATTAACTACTCCCTCTCAATTTATTAACATGCCAATACGATATTTTACTATTATGCCGTCTAGCTGCATCTTCCAGATCCACGGCAATTTTATCTATGACCTCCATTCCACACCTCCTTAGTTCATAGTTCAATCCTTCTCCACTTTCTTTTCATTCCTTTATATAATCAATTTATATGATCTTTATATGATCAGTTTTCATATGATCAATCACTCAAATAGTTCTTGTACAAGCCCCTTTTCCTCTCTATTAAAACATAAAGCTCTTTCCCTAATATTCTAGCTGCACTCCTATCTTTCTTCCTTAAGACACCATCAGCAACTCACAAATTGTTTTCCTAAAATTATTCCATCGATCTTTTACATTATCAGATTTTGAACTCTTAAGTTTAGTATTAAGCTGTTCCTGGGAAGTTTCTCTCAAATTCTCATCCTGGATTTTACCAAAAAAACAACAAAGAGAAAAATCTCAGTAAAAAAAAAAAAACAAATAGCAAACGAGACTTTTTTCACTGAGATTTTTCTCTTTGTTGTTTTTTTTTGTCATGGCTGGCCAGTTCGGCTTAAGATCTTTCATGGACTTAACCAACATCATAACTTCCAGGGAGGTTGTTACCCTTCCGAAATTTCCACCTTAAATTAACCCTAGACACTACTAGATGGTTATCTTTACTTTCAACATCAGTAACAGCACTCCTATATACCCTAGCATCTTGTATTGATCCTGCCAGTCTTTGTTTTACAATAACATAATCAATAAGGTTTGCTGTCTTACCATCACGTGAATATCACGTTAACTTTGGGCCATTTTATGACCAAACACTCCTACAAAATTGCAGAAGCCTGTAGCCATTACTGTTTTCTTTTCCTATACCAAATTTACCTAGCCTAGGACACCATCTATCCTTATCTCTACCGACCTCGCCGTTAAGATTTCCAAATAAAAACACCATATTTCTACCTGGAACCCTGTCTATTTGTCCTGCAACTGTAAGTAAAATTCATCTGAGTCACTCGTATATCCGTCAGTCGGTTCTACAGGGGCATATACTACTATAACTGATACCCTGAATTTTTTAGTCATAAAATGAGGGATTACTATTCAATTATTAATACCTTCCCGGCCTAAACAAGACTTAGCAGCCTTATAAATAACCCCATCCTTCCTGCCTTAGTAAATAAATTCCATATCACCTAATTTTATGCTTGCTACCCCTGGGATATGAGTTTCTGAAACTCCTAATACGTCCAGTTAAAACCGTCTGAATTGGTCAGTAAAATGTCGATATGATAGTTATTTTTTAACGTCGTAGTATTCAAAGTTCCAATTTTCATATTCTTTCAATCATTGAAATTATTTTGACCTTAGAAAAAGCAATGGTACTAGATACCAGTGTAGGACGGAGACCAACACATCTTCTCAAGTCTACACCGAAGCGCTTAAGCCGGCTTAGAACCGGACAGCAATAAGCCCCTGGGACCTCCTGTATGAATGGAGACTTTGTGCAATCCTGGGCCCATGTTTTCGCAACATGGTTTTCAGGAATTGGCGATGCTCCTCTAACCAAAGGAGTCGAAATCTCACAGACAGCCTCAAATCTATTACCTCCGACTCATTATATATTCATGCCAACAGATATTATGCGACAACGGGGAGGCAGCTAATAGTAAATAAATTAGCTAGGAAGAGGTTTTTCAGCCCGAAAACGCCCACCAAAACAGACCAAGCCAAGAAGAATTATCGATTAATCATAATCCTGTGCAAATACTGTGTCGTTTACTAGGCTATAATTTCCTCGAGGGGTGCCACTCCTCAAATGGGGATAGAGTTGACCGCAAGGTTCCCAGTCTTGCAGCTACCCGGAGAGAATCGATGCAGCCCTTTGCAGAAGCCGTTGTCCTTTGACCTGAATCTTACACCCTGTCACAGGTGTCCTCCTATAGAGGATCCTCCCGCGATGGTGTTCTGCGTCACCATGCAATTTAACCCATTGCTGGGAGAAGGTTTGCAACTAACGGGACGTGTGCACACACTGGTGGGCCTTGCTGAGTGTACATTTGAGGGGCCCTAGAATATAAATAGTGGCTAAATTTTAATAGCTAATAATAAGCTAAAAAAATTAAGCTAAAAAACAATCAGTTTAAAATAATAAGCTAAAATTAAAAAACCAAACATAAATCGTTCACCACAAATTAAAAAAAAAGTTTATTTTCCCGTGTTTTGTCGAAGTTAAAAAAAATTTCTCTTTCTTTTTTTAGTTTATTTTTTCTTTCACAGTTCTGAATACAATTTATTTGTCAGAAAAGCGTGTTTTTCCAATTAATTAAATAAGAAATACTTCCGTTTTTTTTCACGGGGATCAAAATTAAAAGACCAAAAAAAAATTCTGCCCGTATTGCTCACTATTTTTTATGAAATGTATATCACAAGAATTAATAATGATTCATTCACTAGTTATCCGAGAAAAAAGTAAACAGTAGAATACTGTATAATAAATAGTTGTTATAGAGGTAATTTGACTAGGAAATATTTAATTTTTAATCCATCCGAGCACTTAATCTAGCCAAATCTAATTAAATATTCCCATTTAAACAGTTTCCTACGAGTGAGTAATATAATGTAATATTAATCAACAGCTCTTATCCTTTTCTTCTCTATTTGTTTTACATGAGTGAAGACTTATCCGAAATAGTTATGTGGCAAAGTCCAAAGGAAGCTATTTAGTTTACCTTTGCAAGAACGATTAGCAAACTTTTGGAGTTGGTCATCTAGATGAATGATACTTCTCTGATTCATGAAGGGAGCTAGGTTATGATCTACCAGGCTTTTTACAAAAAGTCTTGCTGCTTTTTGTAGGGCAGATAAAGCATTGACTGACTCCTGAAATGATCATAATTCATAATTAGAAGAAACAATGAAAATTTACCTAGTGCGACGGATTGTCAGCGAGGGAAGTAAATAAAAATTATGAATACATAAGATTAATATTCTATGGTATACGGCTACCCTGATTTCTATGGCTATGGCTACCCTGATGGTATATACGTTTTTTTTTTTTTAGCAAGATATTGCATAAAATTTGATAACTTGAAAGCCATCATCGTTCTCCATTTTCATTCCAAAATTGTGCAAATTTGTAAAACAGCAGTAGACAAAGCGCTTTATTTTTCAAAATTTCGAAGTTACGCTTTGGAGCAAAGAATATATAAATGAAAGATGCAAGGGTTGAATTTACACGGTAAATCAGTACGCTTCTCCTTCCCCCGAATGTGATATTTGAAAATTATTGTTTGTGAACATTAAACTATTTATAATAGAAAAAATTTATGTTTTCATCCAATTACTGCCCCTTGCACAGATCCAACATACCTACTATCCACCCAGTTCACAATTTAATTCAACTTTGTCGCAAGAGCAACAATTTCGTTTGACCGGAATTTCGTTTACGAAAAGTGTAAACCTCAAGCCGGATTGATAGATATGATATTACAATAGGAAAGGTCCGCATAATTCTTTTCTGGGAACAAAAGGGGTAGTTTTACGTGTCTTTGAGGTCATGGCATAGAGCGTAAGAGCTGAATTAATGTTTTATAGTCTATTATATCATTGAAGACAATCCGAGTTCGTACTTCAAGCTTCCGTTTCTTCGAGCCATGTATCTGCTTCCGAGGAGAAAGCCTCGTTAAGTAGGCAAGCTAGGCGGCTGCAGTCTCAAATTCCATTTAGACTGAAATCTAAAATTGTTTATGGGTGATGGTTCACTGGCCTATTGTCAAAATAAATTCTTAGCATCCAAAATAAACGTACGGATACCGCAGATACCTGATTATAAACTGGAAAAATCCTACGGCTTTTTTTCTTTGGAATAGCAAGAAACGAACCTCAAAGAATCAGGCAGCTGCTTAAGTCCAATCTATAAAATAGGTTTTTCTTCTAATGATCGTATTTTAATATAACTTGTCGAAAGATAAATGTGTATAAATATTGCATTAACTTATTATGTCATATACGGTTATAGCCTATGCGACTATGACGTCATTCCTCAAACTTGCGCACGAAAATGCAGTTTCTTTGTCAAAATTGTTTCTATTTTAAAAGCTATTTTATTTTAAATTACAAAAGGCACTAGATGTATCAATTTCCTTTACAATGAGCCATTATAAGGTTCTCTATGATTTTCCAGTGCCCAACTAGCCGAGGAGGAAAAAAACGGAAAGAAAGAAAAAAAGATGCCGTATATACAGAATATCGTGGTTCCAGCCACTTTTCTTGATTTTCAAGCCAATATTCTTTCCTTGTTGTTCAAGCTAAGGGACTGTAAGTTTTCTATCTAGGGTTTTCGGACAATGCGAAACAAATAGCGTACTTCTTGTTTTGATCCGACTCTATTTTTTGGAGTTATGGGTTATTTTAATTTTTACTCTATTTTTAGGAGTTATGGGTTACTTTAATTTTTACTATGGGGCGTGATCGTTTCTTACTAGGTTGCTAGCTACCGCTGCAACCCGGATTAAAAATAATGTGTGACGTCATAACTAGATGTTACAACCATCATGGTTGCAGGGGTAAATGCAACCTAGTAAAGGACGAACCACAGCCCTTAGTAAAGTTTCTAGTTACTATGCCATGGTGTGTTTTTTACTAGGTTTCAGCTATCTCTACGACCATTGATACCAATGAAACTTATATAATTCCCAGTTTTAATAAACTAGATCGAGCTTTTATGCAAATTGTAGCAAAAATAAACTTTGAAAAATCAAAAGTTTCAAATATTGCTATTACAATCACTTTACTAAAAAGAATATACACAGTTTATAGAAAAATCAAATTATTAAATACCCTGTCACAGCACGGTGGATGAAAGCGTGTCTCTTTATCTGAGGTTTACGGGATCAATCCTGTCTGTGGTAAGGGAATTGCTACGCTTTGTGAATTGATATCTGCCCCTTTTTCTACAGCCATCTTGACCATTATCAGTCTAGTATCTTCTGATACTCGGATCTTTGCAGATAAAGCCTCAAATATGTTGGCTTCTTGTTTGAAAATCCTATCACCATAAACCAGCCCACATTCCCTCCTAATTTTATCCCCCGCATGAGAATCTTCGATTAAAAATGCTTGAGGGTGATAGGAACAAGAAATACTATAAGTTAGAATCTGCATATCTGTCAATTACTTTATATTGAAACCACGTGTCAAGCATCAAGAGTCTATCAAAAATCAAAACAAATTTTAAAAATTACATGTATGTTTCTAGTTTTAATTAAAAAATTAAAATTATTGCTCAGACACCATAAACATTTTTGCAGTTCACATAATAACTTTAGCGATCCATAAAATAAAATTATTTTATTTAGAATTTTCAGGAATTACTCTAATTTCAATTCACCAATCAGATTTTCGTTAAAACTCTAAAGGAGTTACTATATTTTATGTAACTATATCTACATGTTGTTGATTATGTTAAAAATACTATTTTGATCATCATATGCAAGATGATGTCAATACCATTTGCTATTACAGTGTTTCACAAAAATACAGTTTTTCGAAAAAAATTGATTCTAATTACTATGTGCAGTGGTTTGTTTTTTACTAGGTTACAGCTATATCCGATGACAATAGCAAATGCTTCATTTATAATGAACTGCATCGATCCTTTGTGTATCAGATCGATCCTTTATGTAACTATCGTAAAAATTTATTTTGTAATAATAATTATTTTGTTAATTACATTCTTACAAACAGGAAAAGTCTATGGCTTTTTCTTAATTGGAATAGTAAGAGACGACCTGGCTACAACCTACGATTATGACATCATTGATCAATCTTTAACATGATCAGCATAAAAATCCGATTCTTTTGATGTATCTATTGGTATCTAAATTCCATTTTTTAAAGTTTCGGTTACTATTGAGACGAGTCGCTCTTACTATACAGTTCGTTACCACGAACTTTTTGATTGTCTCAAAAATCAAATATCTTTGGGAAGACTGCAGCATTAAAAGACATAAAAAATGCAGTTTTTTTGTAAAAAGTGATTCTATTTTTTTTTTAATTAAAAGAAGGCACTAGAACTTTTAATTTCCGTTTGAATGAGCCCTCTCGCAACATTCTATGATCACTGGGTCGATATGATCACCCCTGGGGAAAAGAAAAAAAAAAAACAACAAATAAACACGCATCTGTGATCTTTCTTCTGGCAAAAAATATCAAATTCCACATTTTTGCAGATAGGAGCATGAAACCTCTACAGTAAGGTTCTCTGGTACGCTGAAACTGACGGTGTGATTTTCATTAAGATTATATGTGTTTTTCCCATTTTTTTCGAAAATAGGGCAAATTTTCCCAGGCTCTTAACTTTTGATGAGTAAGACTAAACTTGATGAAACTTAAATATTTAAAATCAGCATAAAAATCCGATTCTTCTGATGTATCTATTGATATTAAAATTCCGTTTTTTAGACTTTCGATTACCATTGAGACGAGTCGCTCTTACTATACAGTTCGTTACTACGAACTGTTTGATTTTGTTTAACTGTGCCATTTATTTTTGTGCTTGGGATTGCAGAGGAATGGCATCTCATGTACTTCCTAAGCTTTAAGAATTCTTTCCTTGGTAAAGAAATTGAGGATTTCCCTTTGAAGTAATATTAGAAAATTGGCTCATGTTACGAAAATCAACTTTTAAACATACAATTTCCTTCTTAACTCTACTCTTGTTTCAAGCGGACTCCTTCAAAACCTGATGGATACATATTGCATAAGTTTTTTGTCAAAGAATTCGCTTATAATATACAGCATTTTGAAAACTTTGAAGGGTTTGACAACTTCTTTTTTGTGGTACAAACCGGGAAAAAAACGACAATGACTTGGCACAAAAAATGATCAACTGGAAAGCTGAAAATGGACCCTTGGCCTGTCCCCTCACCCCTGATTGGTAAAAAAGTAGGTATGTTGAACATGAATTTTCTATTCGAAGAGCCAAAGTGGGTCAGAGGCCCGCCCACTACCACTCTTACAGTGAACTTTCCAGCAGGAAAGCAAAACATGTTGCACATGGCCACCCATAAGGGGGGAGGGGGCGCCCGCCCCTCCCCCCTGGCTGAATGATGCTGCCTTAGTTTTATATTTTTGTTCTGAGATTTCTATTATATAGCATTAAAAGTGCCAATTAGACCAGGTTTGCCCCCCCCCTGGAATTCAGCTTATGGGCGCCCATGATGTTGCATCTTGTTTCAAGCGGAATCATGTAAGAATTTTTCATCTGTAGGATAGGAGGACCGAAGCAGGCCCGTTATATCTGTACCCCCCCCCCTCCTCCACTCTATCAATAATCTTTTAGTAAAAAGGTAGGCATGCTACATCTTTCCTGAACAAAAATCATGGATTGATCATAAATTAGTGTTATTAGGGGCACAAAATGGGACGAAGTCCTCTCAAATCTCCCTCCCCTAGCGTCTTCTAATCTTTTTTTTGCAGAGAGACAGGGATGTTGCGCCTTAATACAAGCGGTGTTATGCAAGAGTTTCCATTCAGGGATCTTACAGCTTGCTTGAATCAAAATTGTAAAAGTAGGAAATTGTTTCCAATCTATATTGTTTAAAGCTCAGAGTGGTATCAAACACTGTAGAAACACTTCACGTTGTCTTAGCAACGTAAATCTAGTTATCAATTACAAACTAAAATTTACAATTCTTCACACGAATTAGCTTGTATCACTAATGATAAACCATCCCCTTAGAAATATTACGTTGGATGTGTAAATTTTGAGCATTCAGTACTCTCAGCTAAGCATTAATTCATTCTAAATCGGAAAACATCCCGTTATTCCAGAGCCTCTTAAAATGTTTAGTTCTATTGGACACAGAAAATTGGACATTGGGTTTTAGACAAGAACATTGTAAAGCGCACATATCCCGAATATTCCCCAAGTGCCTGCTACTGCTCCAATCTCAAGCCAACTTTACAGTATTAAGATTTGTATTAACCGTCCATTACAAGAATCACAGTTCTATTTAATAGGGAGGGGGTCCTTTTCGAATGCATTTTAAGGTGTATAGAATTCATTAACACTGAATTAAATCAATGTGTCAATGACTTGTATTTACTGGCATAGCAACAGATTCAATGACTCATATTTGTTGCGAAGCATCTGGCGAGACGTAGTTTCTGGGCTCAGACTTGTCGACATAGACAGTAGGTAATTGACATAAATTTCCGAATTATTTGCAAAGTTTGAAGAGATGGAAGCCCTACTTTATTACTATTATGAACAGACTTGCCAACGGAGCAGAGGCTAAGTTCACAAAGGCCTATTACCTCCGAAGCTACGATGCGAAATTACAATTTGAGATTGAAAGCCAAGCACTATTCCGGCAACTAAATAGTATCGTTTTGATGATAGAAAAGGAAGAAATGGTAAGATAACTTTTAGAAAATCTACTTTGGCAAGCAAATAACCTTGTTTCCTTTAAAAAACGTATAAAACCTAAAAAAAACAATTAAAATCAAACATTGGCCAATAGATAATAGTATCTTGAAGAATTAATTGGGAAGAAATGAAGACAGAACTGTATGAAAGCCTTCTTTGGTATGAAAATATATCTGAAATGTTCGGACGATAAATGTTTGATAGACTATAATAAAACAGCTTAAAAAACATACTTTGATAATCAAACAATATTATTTTGGTTAAAAATATAGAAAGAAACAGTTATAAAATTGCTTAAATAAGAGTGGTGCTGCCGTTATTATATGCCATTAAAAAATAATGCTGCTAAAATTTCCGGGAGTCCTTTTTCTCAATATCAGTAGTTTTGCAAAAGTAAACCTAAGATTATTAGTCTAATATCCAATAAATTTTCATCAATCGTTCTTCTTACATTGATTGTTTCAAATATAGGAAATCAATAAACAAAATAAACCTTCAATTTAAGCAATTTTTAACAATGGTAATCTACATAATTCAAAGCCAAATTTTCTGAGGCTGCAGGGGTCGGTTCCAACCAAGAGGTATAGTTATGTGATCTTTAGACTATTTTCAACAAATGGCATCGTCAAATTTGTATCAAATACAATAAAGAAAAACAGGGGTGCCATGAGGACAAAAAAGGGCACGAAAGGTAGGCTGTTTGTCCTTCAATCACTTTCGGTCCTTAAAAAGGAAACTATAACTTTCAATTTTACATCGAATGACCCACTACAAGGTTCTTTGACCGCATTAACCATACAAAAAAAGAATCAGAAAGAAAATTGAAAGAGAATCCATAAAAAAAAAGAATCGAAAAAAGTCGAAATTTCGATAAAAGATCGAAAAAAGAATCATATAAGGAAGCCACACGGCTCTGATATATTTGTCATGAACAGTCCGTTCGTAACGCTGAATGTTGCCAACTACAAAAAGCAAACTTTTGTATATGGCCTATAGTTATATAAAGCATGAAGGGCGAGGGAGGATACAACTACCAAGACAGCGAGCATTACATTTAGAAAGTGTATAATGTGGATTCGGATGGTATTACTCTTTTGCTGTTATTGCATGTAGTTGGAAAAAGGGATCCTAAAACATGATTACCAAATATACAATTATAATAATATATGACCAAAATTCCACTCTTTACTACATAAGTCAACGCTATTACGTCAAATTTGATGGAATTAGGATATATCTAAAAATAAATACTTTCCTTATTTTGAATATACTAAAAGCAATTCCAAAAATTGTTTTAAATTGACTTAAAAGCCTGTAAACGTCAACCTACTTGAGGGGGTTCCGATACAAGTCGGTGTGGTAGTTGAGGCTCTGAATTTTCATCACTGGAAGAGTCGGATAATGAAGCTGGAGAGCTCAGAGCTGTCGAAGCAGTGCTGGATATTGGAGCAGAGCTCCGTGACCAGGTTTTTTTCTGATGTCTCACTTTTGCCTGATACTCTGATGGACCTTGAATGGATAAGAAAATAAAAGATTTAATTCAGGCACACGTGTGTCTCATACGTTAAAGCCTCTTATAAATCTGTTTAGATTCAATAGATTTCTGACTCTAACAATCTAATGGATATTGAGTTGTAGAAGCACGTATGAAGGGGATGGGTCTTTAAGCCCCTTCCCACTCCCCTCCCCCAATGTTGAGTTTTTACTAACAATCTAATGGATTTAGAGATTTAGAAGCACGTATGAAGGGGATGGGTCTTTAAGCCCCTTCTCACTCCCCTCCCCCAATGTCGAGTTTTTACTAACAATCTAATGGATTTAGAGATGTAGAAGCACGTATGAAGGGGATGGGTCTTTAAGCTCCTTCTCACTCCCCTCCCCCAATGTCAAGTTTTTACTAACAATCTAATGGATTTAGAGATGTAGAAGCACGTATGAAGGGGATGGGTATTTAAGTCCCTTCTCACTCCCCTCCCCCAATGTCGAGTTTTTACTAACAATCTAATGGATTTAGAGATGTAGAAGCACGTATGAAGGGGATGGGTCTTTAAGCCCCTTAACACTCCCCTCCCCCAATGTCGAGTTTTTACTAACAATCTAATGGATTTAGAGATGTAGAAGCACGTATGAAGGGGATGGGTCATGATTTTCACCATGTGCACAGACCATATAAACATGAGTGCAAAATTTCCAAAAAACCTGGAAAGTTTGCAAAATTTCCGATAATTGTCAGGAATGTTTTCCTTTTTTTAATCTAGCCTGCTAAATAGCATAAACAAGAAGCAATAAAAAAACACAAAAAAATCCCTAGAACCGGTCAGAATTCTAGACACTAAGACGGGATCTCACATCGAATCGTGTAAGTTCCAATTACTCAGCCAGAGCCGTATCCAGGACTTTTTTCAGGGGGGGGGGGGGCTTGTACATAATCTACCTATGCAAGAACAAAAAGAATTTGTGAGCATAATATAAACAAACCTAAGAGTCTCCGAATCGATTCTGATGGCCATTATGATAAGAAAATCTAATCTAATTGTAACAAATGTTATACTCACCACAATAACTTGAATCAGACATAGTTGCAAAAGTTTCATTAATAACTTGAACATACTCTTTAGGTAAAGACAGTTCTTTCTCGTCATTATGGTCTTGGATCTTAATAATCTGATCTAAAAGTTCCAGCAGATTACGAATATTTTCCACACAGACATCAATTGCTTCGGGGTCTTTGACAAGACAGGCATCTTCCATACAAACCACTATGCTATAAACAAAGAAGAAAATATTAGTTTATCAGAGTAACAAATATTTCTACATGAAAAGCTAATAAATGAGTCAAAACAGAATAATAGAAGAAAGCGAAAAGGGATATGTATGCGACTTTTAAAATGGGGAATTATCATTCGTTTATCACTTTTATCACTCTTTTATCAATCGTATTTGGATGTATTTCGTGTTTGAATGACTTAAAGGGAGGTAGGTAGAATCGGTAGACGAAAATCTATTTGAGGTATTTAGTTACAAAGTTTATGCTTTCAAGATGATAGCGTTGCTTCAAGTGAAACAGTAAGAAGCTTTTCCAGGATAACTTTTCAATCTCTTTTTTTAACTTTCCAAGTTTTTTGTTTTTTGTTAACTGAAGATTTTCCAGTCTAACGTTCTTGAAGTATTAAAAATAAAACACAATATACCTCTTTTTCATTAGTAAAAAGAAAAAGATATAGACAGACTCCTCTAGTCGCCACAACGACTGAACAAAAAAAATTGTATGAAACTTAAATTTATGATTAAATTATGATTTAATTTATGATTAAATTTATTAAAAAAAAGTATGAAACTTAAATTTATGATTAAATTTATTTTTAAAATATGTATGAAACTTAAATTTTCCTTTTTGGCCATTATTCGCTAATTTCACAGATGTAATGGAATTTTTTTTGACGACATAACAAAATTATTTCCTGATAACACCTTATTTCATTTTTACCCTTTCTCACAAGTACTTTCTTTTTTCTCTCTCTCACTCTCTCTCTCTCTCTCTCTCCTCTCTCTCTCTCTCTCTCTCTCTCTCTCTCTCTCTCTCTCTCTCTCTCTCTCTCTCTCTCTCTCTCTCTCTCTCCCTCTCTCTCTCTCATCTCTCTCTCTCTCTCGTCTCCTCTCTCTCTCTCTCTCTCTCTCTCTCTCTCTCTCTCTAGCTCTTTTTTCTTTATTTCTGGTGAAAATTTCTCTACATGAGATTCCTACATTCCAGTGTCAAAGGCAAGGGGCAGATTTGCAGACAATTTCCTTACCTTATAAATGACTATATGCAGATGCAATTAAGGGTCTTTTCTGGAAAATTAGAATTCCGACAGACTAAAAAGTTTCCTGCAACATTTTCGACTAACCTGTCCATTTACTTTTTAGGCTAAAGATTCCAACGTAAGGTTTCAGACCACCCGAAAATAGAAACCAAAATTTTTAATCTTTAAAAAAATTGAAAAAATATACTAGTTTTGAAAATTCCCAAGAGAGAAAAAAAAATTTCTAGTTCAAAAGCACAAGAATACAGGAGCAAAGTACACGTGAAGGGAAAATTACCAAAAGTTCATTTTCATTTATCAAGTTTTGAGATTAGAGTAAAAACATTTTTTTTAGCAAAACTGAAATAAAAATGGTGACAAAAGTGAAGAAAAATATTAAACTTTAAAACGAGCAGAAATATTCACGATAAGTTAAACTTGATGCAAGCGAAAATCACTATGAATGACTAAATGAAGCCTAAACAAACAGAAATTACAGTTAATGATAAAGTCAAAGTTAAAGCCATTATCAAAATACGAGTCGGCTTGCCATTCCTAAAAGACTATAATGTCATTTGCACTTTAAGCTATTGAAAACAAAATAATTTTGTGTAGTTCTTTTTGTCACAGCATTAAATAAAGAAAAAAAAACAGCGACATAAAAAACACAAAAACAAATTATAATCATCTTTATAGGAAAAAACTAACAACTGTTTAGAATAAACATTTCTGAGAATAAATTCGTATGCATTTTCATTTGGAAATTACCCTTATTTCCGTAACTACTTTTCTCTTTTAGTTCCTTTTCATTCAAAATTATATGAAATTGCTAGACATATCAATTTAATTGGTAACAATTTTGCTAAAATTGCTAACAAAACTGCTAACAATTACAGCAATCGTTATTAACGTAACATATTGCTAGACATAACATTTTAAACCTCCGGAGGCAATTTTTGAAGCAATCTGTACAGTTTCTAATAAACACAAATCAAATTCTAGCGGGGTTTTAGAGGGCGGCAGCACAAGTCTTCTTTGCGGTAAATTTGTTTATTTCAGGTTTCATTTATTCTTTCACAATATTTCAATTTACTTCAACATTAACTTATTTTGTGCCGTTTTCTGATCCTTCCAGATTTTAATACATCTCTTAATCTTTCCTTCAAGCTTTTTTTAATATTTTATTCATGTTTCATTGTCAAACTTTTACTATATTTGCTAATATGCACATATAGGTTATTATATGTGCTTTATAATATCTTTATTTACTTGCATATGCTTCTTGTAGGAACATATGAAATAATTTTCTCCCATTTTTTTTAAGAACTAAGGTATTAGTTATTTAAAAAAAAAAAGGCGGTCGTAATTTGCAATCACCCGTGGTTCTTGCTTCAATATCTTTTGAACTAAGCAATTTATGTCATTTCGCAAATCATCAATTTATGCAGGAATAGGTGATTAGCCTACCACCCAACTTTCCTCCTTTCCTGACAGGCCCGAAAGGCATGGATGAAAATGGGGTTTAATTGACCTCTGTGCCAGCCTTGACCGACAGAAAGCGATGTCTAGAGAAGGATTTTACAATGTCGGGAACATCTTTGGAAGACACGGGGCCGCAAGATCTTCAATGACCGCCATGCAGAGGCGCCACTGTCGCCTTAAGCGTCAGCCAGCGTGGGAGGGACCAAGTCTAAGTAGTAAGTTACACTCTCACAAAATCTCAAATATTTCCACATTTTACATAATAAATGCTGAGTAGCAAACCTATAAATAAACAAAGTATTATGAACTCAAAAAATAAACAGCAGTAAAATAAGTGAAGCAACAAGCAAATGGTGCCTAGGTTGAGTTTTTGCAGGTTCAAAACTACTGGACTACCGACACCCCAATCACTTTGATGAAATAGATCGTCGTAAAACTATAGCAAAACATGTTTTATTCCAAACATGGAGTTCCATATAGTTTCATTTCGTTACCTTTCTTTTTAATTTAGGATATAAGCGTCTTATTTACAAATAACAAGAAGACATTTCCAAAATCTAACAACCTTTGAAAAGAAAACTCTTGAGGGGTAATTCGAACATCAAAAGTTGGAATACAGACAGTAACCCACGTAATGAAAATTTCCTTTCTCCTTGACAACCCTACTCCCAAAATTGAAAATCATGATAATGAAGGATAAGTTCAAATCTATTGTCAGTCAAACTTATTACAAAATTACTTTTTTTCCACATGATAGTCTCAACACTTACAGTCGAAATAGGCCCATATCCTTTGATGGAGTACTGGAGCAGTCGTCGTGAAAGGGCGGTGCACATAACGGAAGGACAAATTCTAAACTGGAAAACGCCTGTAAAGAATTAAGGTCACTAATAGAACACGCATGTGAAATGGACCCAAAATTTTGGGCTGTTAGCGCTTATAAATGCACAATAAAATAGAAAAAAAAACAACTGCCACAGAGAGAAAAGAAAGCAAAGAAGCAAGAAATGGAAAATTAAACAATAAACAACAAAAATATGAACTTAAATTCTTGAAAACAAATTTGTCTCCAAACACACAAAAGAGTTAATTTTTTTCCCTATGCACACCAAAATAGAAAAAAAAGAAACAACTGCCACAGGGAGAAAAGAAACCAAAGAAGCAAGAAATGGAAAATTAAACAATAAACAACAAAAATATGAACTTAAATTTTTGAAAAATAAATGTGTCTCCAAACACACGAAAGAGTTAATTTTTTCCCTATGTACACCAAAAAAAAAGAAGAAAGAAACAACTGCCACAGGGAGAAAAGAAACCAAAGAAGCAAGAAATGCAAAATTAAATAATAAACAACAAAAATATGAACTTAAATTTTTAAAAAACAAATGTGTCTCCAAACACAAGAAACAGTTAATTTTTTCCCCTATGCACACCAAAATAGAAAAAAAAGAAACAACTGCCACAGGGAGAAAAGAAACCAAAGAAGCAAGAAATGGAAAATTAAACAATAAACAACAAAAATATGAACTTAAATTTTTGAAAAACAAATTTGTCTCCAAACACACTAAAGAGTTAATTTTAATTTTCATTTTCAGGCACTATAATTTTTCAATTGACTTAGTTTCCTGATGAATTAAATATCCCACAATTTTTAAGATTTAGTAATTATTTCTGCCTTAAGAACTAAAATGATGAATTCCAATTAAATTCTAATCAAAATTTAAATAATCAGTCATCATGATCAATCGACCGTAGCTTCATTTAATAGTATTTAACAGAGATTTTCAACAATGCAGATTGCAAATTTACATAGCTGAAAATCCTATATGGTAGCAAGTAATGAAATACTCTCTTGTATGTTATCTATTGTGCTTTTTAAATCTCAAATGCCATTATTTTTGCTATTGAAGGAAGTTGAAAAATAATATGGTACCATACTAACACCAGTCCATCCGAGAAAAAAAAAACTAAACGAACCGGAGAAAAAAAACCGCACATTTTCAGGCGTCACAAAAAGTTTTTTGAAAACAGACTACTTAAACGCGTTAAAAATCTGACTTACAGAGGGCATAATCTTTTTATTTAAATTAATTAAAAAACTTCGCGTAAAAGAAGTTTTTCAAATAAAAGTAAAAGCAATATTTAACTTAAGATCAGCAGAAACAGAAACTTATAATAATTCAAACTCAAAACGGCCAGAAATTACTACTAAAGAATAAGTTTAAAACGAATAAAGATCATTACAAAAAAGAGCTTGGCAACTGCCCCCTTCCCTAACTCTAAAAATTTAAAGCCTCCAGCGTCATAAGCGCTTTACTGAAACGAATTATATTACAAATATTTTCTTTTATGCTTATTACAGCATTAAAAATAAAGATTGCATTGAAATAAAATCTTGAAGTGATGAGCTTTCAGCTATTAATATTATTATATATCAAATATTCAGTTTAATTTTATTATTTCTTTCCGATTCAAGACACAAATGGTTTTCAGTAAAGTGGCAATGACGTAGTAGCCTTTAGACTTTTACGGTTAGAGAAGGGGGCAGTAACCAGTCTTATTTGCAATGATTTTCGTTCGTTTTAAGCTTGGTTTGCATATTCAATTTAAGTTTTACTCGTTTTAAGATTTATTCCTTCATTTGTATTTGTACCTAATGTATGTTTGTTTATTATGCATTGTTTATTTAATTTCTATTCGTTTTGAGTTTCATTTATTTTTTAATAGTAATTTCTGGTCGTTTTGAGTTTGAAGTTATAGTTATTTGACTTTTGGACTATTTTGAATAAAACGGCTATTTCAAAAGTTTGATCGGATGCATTTGGGAAATAAAGAGCCTGAGGGGGGGGGCTGGTTAGCCTCCGATCACTTTCGACTCTTAAAAAGGCACTAGAAATTTCGATTTCCAATGGAATGAGCCCCCTCCAAAGTTTAAACGACTACCCCTTCCATAAAAACTTTATATGTTAACGATGAGCAACTAGCATAACTTATAGTCCTTTCTCCGAGAGCGAGAGGCGGGGGGGGGGCTATAAAACCAGAACTATAGTCGTTTGACATTTAGACTATTTTTGAACAAATGGCTACCTCAAAATTTTGATCGAATGTATTTGTGGAAAAAAGGGCGTGTAGAGGTGGGACTAGTTGCCATTCGGTCACTTTTGACTCTTAAGTATAGCACTATAAATTCCAATCTCCAGTAGAATAAGCCCCTCCCCCCCCCTCTCCGAAGTTTATACGACCACCCCTTCCATATGAAGCGCCTCTGATAAAAGTAATAATAAAACATTCAAGCTATTTAAGGTTTATTAATTAAAAAAACTTTTTCCACAAAATAAGTTTTTCAAAGAAAAGTAAAGAACTCCATTAAACAAAAAATGAGCAAAAATAAAATCAAATAATCTAACAAGCTCGAAACTACCACAAATCAGCATCGATAAATAAATGAAACCCAAAACGAACAGAAATTAAAATAAATAACCGAGTCAAACTCAAAACGAGCAGAAATTAACATAAGTTGGGCGCAAAGCCCCTATGCCTTCCCAAGGCCAGAACAAAATTTGCACTTTACTTAAAAAAAATACAAATGAATGTGCATTGTCAGTTTAATATACATATAATAATAATTAGTAATCAAAATGTTAAAATTATTTGATTTATTAAAGTTATAAAAGTAAAAACATTTATATTTTTTTCAGTAAAGTGCAAATTTTGTTCTGGCCTTGGGAAGGCATAGGGGTTTTGCGCCCAACTTATGTTAATTTCTGCTCGTTTTAAGTTTGACTCGGTTATTTATTTTAATTTCTGTTCGTTTTGGGTTTCATTTATTTATCGATGCTGATTTGTGGTAGTTTCGACCTTGGTAGAGTATTTGATTTTATTTTTGCTCATTTTTTGTTTAATAGAGTTCTTTACTTTTCTTTGAAAAACTTATTTTGTGGAAAAAGTTTTTTTAATTGATTTCTGTTCGTTTTATATTGACATAGTCTTTTCAGGGAAAAAGAAGATAACACCTTAAATCTTTTCGTTTTTTAAGACTTTATAGTTTGGCCTGCTATTTGTATGCCGGAGAAAACTTTTCAGCAATTTTTAACAACATACACCATTTTAAAAATCTGGACACAAATAATACTGTTTAACTTAGTTTTCATACCTCCTCTAGTTGACCTGAAATGGAAAACTTGTTACCATTCGCAAAAAAATCTGTTTACTTTCTTTGATAGCTTTGATACACTTACACTATTTTGATTTGGTTAAATTTTAGGAGCTGAAGTAGCCTCGAAAGTTTGAACATAATACCCTCAGTCGTTCTCGGAATACTGCTGAGATGCCTTATTGGGAATTAGCATTATCACAGTGCATTTTGATTTAATCTTGAGGCAACATTTAGTTTTTAAACATAATGGGCAAATGGGAGGGTGGGAATGGAAGGGGGATTCGTTGCCCTCCAATCACTTTCGACTATTAAAAAGGGCATCAGCCCTTTCTATTTTCAATCGAATGAGCCCCTTTCGAAGTTCCCACGACAACTCCTTCGATACGAAGTGCCCTGGTCTAAACAACAACAACAACAAAAATATTACTAATCACTTTCGATTGGATGAAATTTTGATTGCATTTATTTGGGGGAATGATGGGCGTGGGAGGGGGGGGCTAGTTGCCCTCCAATCACTTTCGACTATTAAAAAGGGTACTAGCCCTTTCAACTTCCAATCGAATGAGCCTGTTTTGAAGTTTCTACGACAACGCCTTCTTATAAAAACCTTATATGCCCCCAGGGCATAACTTAAAACCCTTGCCCTGAGGGTTGTGGGGGAGTGTCCTCCTCAAAAATATATTTTCTATCTGGAAATCAACTACGCTGAACAAAATGGCTATCTCAAAATTTTGTTTGGATGTGTTTGGGGGAATGATGGGCGTGGGGGGGGGGCTAATTGCCCTCCAATCACTTTTTACTATTAAAAGGGCACTAGCCACTCCAATTTCCTATCGAGTGAGTCTTTTTCGAAGTTTCTACGACGACTCCTTCGATACGAAGTGCCCGGGTATGGAGAAAAAAAAAACAAAAAACAACACATTGTGCCCACATCGTTCTTTACTTAGGCGGCGCTAGCGCGCTGCCTATGAAAAATGGGCGTGAGAGGGGGGTTAGTTACCGTCCAATCACTTTCAACTATTGAAAAGGGCACTAGCCCTTTGAATTTCCAATCAAATGAGCCTTTTTTGAAGTTTCTATGACAACGCCTTCTATAAAAACCTTATATGCCCCCAGGCCAAACCTTAAAACCCTTGCCCCGAGGGTTGTGGGGGAGTGTCCTCCTCAAAAACATATTTTCTATCTGGAAAACAACTACGCTGAACAAAATGGTTATCTCAAAATTTTGATTGGATGTGTTTGGGGGAATGATGGGCGTGGGGGGGGGGGCTAGTTGCCCTCCAATCACTTTCGACTATTGAAAAGGGCACTAGCCCTTTGAATTTCCAATCAAATGAGCCTTTCTTGAAGTTTCTACGACAATGCCTTCTATAAAAAACCTTATATGCCCCCAGGGCATAACATAAAACCCTTGCCCTGAGGGTTGTGGTGGAGTGTCCTCCTCAAAAATATATTGTCTATCTGGAAATCAACTACGCTGAACAAAATGGCTATCTCAAAATTTTGATTGGACGTGTTTGGGGGAATGATGGGCGTGGGGGGGGGGGCTAGTTGCCCTCCAATCACTTTTTACTATTAAAAAGGGCACTAGCCACTCCAATTTCCTATCGAGTGAGTCTTTTTCGAAGTTTCTACGACGACTCCTTCGATACGAAGTGCCCGGGTATGGAGAAAAAAAAAACAAAAAACAATACATTGTGCCCACATCGTTCTTTACTTAGGCGGCGCTAGCGCGCTGCCTATGAAAAAATGGGCGTGAGAGAGGGGTTAGTTACCGTCCAATCACTTTCAACTATTAAAAAGGGCACTAGCCCTTTGAATTTCCAATCAAATGAGCCTTTTTGAAGTTTCTACGACAACGCCTTCTATAAAAACCTTATATGCCCCCAGGCCAAACCTTAAAACCCTTGCCCCGAGGGTTGTGGGGGAGTGTCCTCCTCAGAAACATATTTTCTATCTGGAAAACAACTACGCTGAACAAAATGGCTATCTCAAAATTTTGATTGGATGTGTTTGGGGGAATGATGGGCGTGGGGGGGGCTAATTGCCCTCCAATCACTTTCGAATATTGAAAAGGGCACTAGCCCTTTGAATTTCCAATCGAAAGAGCCTTTCTTGAAGTTTCTACGACAATGCCTTCTATAAAAAACCTTATATGCCCCCAGGGCATAACTTAAAACCCTTGCCGCGAATGTTGTAGGGGAGTTTCCTCCTCAAAAACATATTTTCTATCCAGAAATCAACTACGCTGAACAAAATGGCTATCTCAATTTCGATTGGATATGTTTGGGGGAATGTTGGGCGTGGGGGGGGGCTAGTTGCCCTCCAATCACTTTCGACTATTAAAAACGGGCACTAGCCGTTTGAATTTCCAATCGAATGAGCCTTTTTTGAAGTTTCTACGACAACGCCTTCTATAAAAACCTTATATGCACCCAGGGCATAACTTAAAACCCTTGCCCCGAGGGTTGTGGGGGAGTGTCCTCCTCAAAAGATTTTTCTATCTGGAAATCAACTACGCTGAATAAAATGGCTATCTCAAAATTTTGATTGGATGTGTTTGGGGGAATGATGGGCTTGGGGGGGGGGGGCTAGTTGTCCTCCAATCACTTTCGACTATTAAAAAGGGCACTAGCCCTTTGAATTTCCAATCGAATGAGCCATTTTTGAAGTTTCTACGACAACGCCTTCTATAAAAACCTTATATGCCCCCAGGGCCTAACTTAAAACCTTGCCCGAGGGTTGTGGGGGAGTGTCCTCCTCAAAAACATATTTTCTATCTGGAAACAACTACGCTGAACAAAATGGCTATCTCAAAATTTTGATTGGATGTGTATGGGGGAATGATGGGCGTGGGGGGGGGACTAGTTGCCCTCCAATCACTTTCGACTATTGAAAAGGGCACTAGCCCTTTGAACTTCCAATCGAATGAGCTTTTCTTGCAGTTTCTACGACAATGCCTTCTATAAAAACCTCATATGCCCCCAGGGCATAACTTAAAACCCTTGTCCCGAATGTTGTAGGGGAGTTTCCTCCTCAAAAACATATTTTCTATCTAGAAATCAACTACGCTGAACAAAATGGCTATCTCAAATTTTTGATTGGATGTGTTTGGGGGAATGATGGGCATGGGGGGGGGGCTAGTTGCCCTCCAATCACTTTCGACTATTAAAACGGGCACTAGCCGTTTGAATATCCAATCGAATGAGCCTTCTTTGAAGTTTCTACGACAACGCCTTCTATAAAAACCTTATATGCCCCCAGGGCATAACTTAAAAACCCTTGCCCCGAGGGTTATGGGGGAGTGTCCTCCTCAAAAGATATTTTCTATCTGGAAATCAACTACGCTGAACAAAATGGCTATCTCAAAATTTTGATTGGATGTGTTTGGGGAAGAGGGCGTGGGGGGGGGCTAGTTGCCCTCCAATCACTTTCGACTATTAAAAAGGGCACTAGCCCTTTTAATTTCCAATCGAATGAGCCTTTTTTGAAGTTTCTACGACAACGCCTTCTATAAAAACCTTATATGCCCCCAGGGCATAACTTAAAACCCTTGCCCCAAGGGATGTGGGGGAGTGTCCTCCTCAAAAAGATATTTTCTATCTGGAAATCAACTACGCTGAACAGAATGGCTATCTCAGTTTCGATTGGATATGTTTGGGGGAATGTTGGGCGTGGGGGGGGGGCTAATTGCCCTCCAATTACTTTCGACTATTAAAAAGGGCACTAGCCACTCCAATTTGCAATCGAATGAGCCCTTTTCGAACTTTCTACGACAACTCCTTCGATACGAAGTGCCCGGGTATGGAGAAAAAAAACAAAAAAAAACAACACATTGTGCCCACATCGTTCTTTACTTAGGCAGCGCTAGCGCACTGCCTATGATTTATTCATCTGTATTTGCACATGTTACTTTTGTGTTCGCTATGATCGTTAACTTTAATTTCTGTTTGCTTTGGGTCTCATAGTAATTACTGGTCGTTTTGAGTTCGAACCATAATAGGAATTATCTTCTGCTGGTCTTGAGTTCAATATGGCTCTTTGCCTTTCTTTGAGAAATTTATTTTTGTGCAAAGTTTTTCTTTTAAGCTGTTCATTTTTATAACAAAGTTTTTTTTATCGGTTTATAAAATGAATATTTCTACAGTTTTTACGTCTTAGACTTAAAGCTTTTTTTTAATCAAAATCTGTCCCTTTTGATTGTCAATTTTTTTTATTGGTTAATATAGTGAATATCCATCTAGTTTTTCAGGTCTCTGGCATATGAATGATCCCCTGTTCAACATTTTCTAACAGTTTTTAGCATTAAATAGAATTTAGGGATTAACCTTTAGCATTTTGGAGACTAAGGATCGAACATGCCCTCTTTTCTCAATAACCAACCTTTTTTTTATAAACAGTGGGCAACTTATATAACCTAAGATACCGCCGCTGGGGCTGTGGGGAATTTTGTCATCTCCGGAGGCATAGTTATTTAACTTTTCGACCATTTTGCTCAAGATGGCTATTCCAAAATTTCGGTAAATAAATAAATTATCATTTGATAAATAAGCTATTTAAAATCAATGAATCAGCAGAGGATGTAGAACATTGACTAATGACATTATTTTTGGAAAGCATTGAAATAATAACCAATGAATAGGATCAACGCCGAATTTGAGAAGAAACATAGTAATTGAAAACACATTTCATTTTGGACTTTCATAGTTACTACTTAATTATAGTTTTAAACAATGGAATTTAGGGAAAACGTAGGTTAATTTTTTATTTTATTAGTTTCATTTTAATTTTTTAGTTTCAGTAAATTTATTACTGAAACATTATATCAAATAAATCTGTGATACTATACCAAGGAGTATTACTCTCTCAAAAGATAGTAATCAGGGAAAATATTTTGCAACAAGAAAATATTTTGTATTGAAAACTTTTAATTAGATACTGCAAAGGGTATGGGTTCGACCAACACTAATCTTGTTTCAGCCCCCCCTCCCCCAAAGAAAAGACATTTTATCCAGTTTTATTCTTCTAATACCTGCGATCTGTGAAAACTTCTGTAACTAGCAAAATTTATGTATCTACCTTGAATGTGATAATGGACTATATATGCAATATGGTAAATATGTGACAATTACTCCCAAATTTTGATCGGATCCATTTGGGGGAAAAGGGTGTAAGGAGGGGGGTTCTGGTTGCCCTCCGATCAATTTTGATGTTTAAAAGTGAACTAAAACTTTCAATTTCCAATCAAATGAGCCTCCTCCGAAGTTAATACGACCACACCTTCCATAAGAACCATATATGTTCCAGGGCATAATTTGCAACCCTTGCACCCGGGCTCTGGGGGTTCTGTCAATCCTGAAGGCATTGCTATAAGATCTTTGGATTATTTTGAACAAAATGGCTATCTCAAAATTTCGATCGGATGCATTTGGGGAGGGGAGGGCGTGAGGGTGGGCTTGTTGCCCTCAGATCACTTTTGACTCTTAAAAAGCGAACTATAACTTTGAATTTCCAATCAAATGAGTCTCCTCCAAGGTTTATACGACAATCCCTTAAATCAATTACTTGAAACCATATATTCCCCGGGGCATAACTTATAACCCTTTCCCCCGGGTTTTGGGGGGTTGTATCAATTCTGGAGAAATTGTTATATGGTCTTTGGACTATTTTGAACAAGACGGCTATTTCAAAATTTTGATCAGATTATTTGGGGAAAAGAGGGCGTGGGGGGGGTCCTATCTGTCCTCCGATCCATTTTGACTCTTGAAAAGAAACTAACTTTCAATTTACAACCAAGAAGTCCCTATAAAGTTTATACGACCAACCCGTCAATAAAAACCTTATATGCCCCTGGAGCATAACTTAAAACCCTTGATCTCGGGCTCTCGGAGGTTGAGTCAATCCTGGAGGCCTTGTTATATGATATTCAGAGTAAATTGAACAAAGTGGGGGGATGGGAGAGCTAGTTGCCCTTCGGTAACTTCTGACTCTCAAAATGGAACCCAAAAATTATCATTTCCAATCTTCCAAGTTAATACGACCACCCCTTCCATAAAAAGCGTATATACCCGGGTTTAAAACTTACAACCCATACCCCTATGTTCTGCAGAGTTGTGTCAACCCTGAAGGCATTATTAAATGATTTTTGGAATATTTTGAATAAAATGGCTAGCTTAACATTTCGATCGAATGAATTTGGGGAAAAGAGGGCGTGAGGAGGGGGGGGGGCAGTTGCCCTCCGTTCCCTTTTGTATCTTAAAAAGGGAACTAGAACTTTTAACCTCCAATCAAATGAGCCTCTTTCGAAGTTTATACGACTACTCCTTCCATAAAAACCTTATATGACCCTTGGGAATAACTGACAACACTTACTCCCGGGCGCTGGGGGAGGTGGAGGGTGTCGATCCCGAAGTTTTTGTTATCTGATTTTTGGACTATTCTTAACAAAATAGCTATCTTAAAAATTTCGATCGGATACATTTGGGGAAAAGAGGGCGGGGGGAGGGTTTAGTTGCCCTCTGATCACTTTTTACTCTTCAAAGGAAACTAGAACTTTCTATTTCCAATCAACTGAGCCTGCTCTTAAGTTTATACTGCCAGTACTTCCATAAAAACCTTATACGCCCCCGGGCAAAACTTACAATACTTGCCCACAGGCTATGGGAATTGTGTCAACCCCGGAGCTTTTGTTGTCTGATCTCTGAACTATTTTGAACAAAATTGCTATCTCGGAATTTTGATCGGATACCTTTGGGAAAAGAAGGCGTGGATGGGGGTTAGTTGCTCACCAATCACTTCTGACTGTTAATAATGGCACTAGAACTTCCGATTTCCAATCGAATGAGCCCCCTCCAATGTTTATATCACAACCCCTTCCATATGAGGTGTCTCTGGGGAAAAAATAAATAAATAATAAAACAAGAAGCCTGATGGTCTTTACTATAGGCAACGCTTTAGCGCTGGCTCTGAACAGCGAGCTTTTGCGATCCAAATTGCCCTGAACACTTATTTAATTACATCATAAGTAAAAAATAAATAGTTGGAAGAATCAAAGAAATGTCATCGTAATCATCGTAAACTAGCTCAACGTCACATTTAACAAGGGGCTAAAACCATTGAAAAACAGGCCAAAAACGATTTGTTATCTATTGAGGTAATTAGCATTGCGTTTGATAAAAGTGTATTACCTATAAGACTGTTTTAGAATGAAAATGTAGCTGACGTAAACATTCTTTTAATCTTCATATTTTAGCTTATTTTTACTTAGAGCCAGAAAAGAATGTCAAACCCCTATTTAAACACATGTTCAAAATGTTCCGCTAATAACTTTTTAGTACTTTTTTTTTTACCACCAATTGAGTTCCCGCTCCTATTTCTAGCTAGGACCAATCCAGGTTGTCTATTTCCTCTTAAATTTTTAAAATGCCAATCAGGGCCGTATCCAAGAGGGGGGGCTAGAGGGTTTTCATTTTACGCAAGCATTTAACTTCATTCCTCTTTAGTTCTTACAAAGTAGCGGATGAATGTTTTCCCGTGAAAAAAAAAAAACGAAAAAAAAACAAAACAAAGATCAAGACAAAAATGACAAGAAAAAATTACATTAGTTCATTTTGTTTCATTAAAGATCTCAGATAAAGTTATTCAAACTTTGGATCTGCATGCAGATCCAAGCCATAGTGATTGAGAACATTATTCTCGAGGATGGTCCTCCAATCTAATCCCAAAGAAGGAGCCCCTCCCCTTCCCTTATGCACCATTGGTAATAAGTATAAAAAGGGAGAACAGAATTAGAAATAAAAAATTCAAATAGTAAACTTACGGAGTTCAAGCTTTTTAAAGTCTCACATCTGTCTTCCGGGAGGGCAGAAATCAGTAGTCTATGCAGCAGAGACTCGAGTACAGGGCGAATATGCTGAATACTTCCAAAAATACGAATCAATTCCAGGGAAACTCTTAAAAGAATCAAGATCGATCAAAATCAAGTTGCATCACATAAAGCATTTAGTTTGTTTTGTTGTTTTATTTATATCAGTTTAAAACACTGGATTGACATCAAAATCTGACCCATAGTTAATATGGCATGTTGGGGTTTCACCCCTTGTTTCTTTTCTTTTCAGATAAATGACCTATTTTCTTTTCTGTAATTATATTTGCCTACAAGATAAATTTCAATTGTAAGTTAACTCTCGTCACCAAGGCAACGATTTTGCAAGAGAAAGTAAATTGCTTTGATTATAATTCAGTATGAGTCACCGCATGAGCTTGCGTTACACTTGGCCACACCCAAAGTGCCAAGATTCTTTAAGTATCCCAATATTATTTTTTTAGTCTGTATTGAGAGTTGACGTTGAGACCCCATGTAGGGATCTATATATGTGGTTTTGTGGGATTACACTTTTTTTTGGAAGATTACAAGTAAGCTATTTTCTAAAGCTGTGTAGACCATTTTTCCAGGAACCCAGACAGGGTAGGAAAAGAGTTGCAAAAAATAACGTCATTATCATATCTACAGGGAGGTTCTTTTACCCTCCAAGAAGATAGCTAGAGATTTTATTGGTGACCCGGGTTGGGTGCACCCTTGGCCTTAGAGTTTGGCCATCTGACGGTTCGATCACGTTATCATACCCTGGGGCAGGGTATATTGTAAATTGGGCATTAACATACCCTATATTTACAGAACCGTTGTGGTAAGCGCGGGCATCCCATTATAATAGTTGGTACCAGCAAGGCTTTCCCCTCCAGTAAGTGATGTAGCACCATTTTTGCACCAATAAGTGGTGACACCCGTACCATACCACTTGAATACTGGTAGCAGTCGTGGGTTACCAGTATAATATGGAAGATCTAAACTTGGTTCCGTGGTCTTTCGAAGCAGCTAGAGTTTATTGAATCCAGACAATTTTTCCAGAAGAAGATAAAACATCAATCGATTCTGCACATCAAAAATACATTATAGAGCAAATTACAAGCTTTTTCTTTCCTTTCAATTACTTTTTCTTTCAATAACTATTAATCAGATGCAATAAACATTCTAGCAGAAAAAATCTAGTTTTTATTGAAAAATTCTGGTCTATATTTCGTCTTTATAACGAACGATTTGTCATATTGTTATATTGACAGTCTGACAGTATTTCCAATTTACATCATGATTTGTGTTCGTCATTGTTACATTACACTGAAGCACACTTTTACACTGAGACTGATGCTCCTGATCATCAATCAATTTCGTTTGTTGCTTATCTACAATGTAGTGCTTGCAGTGTTGCTCCCTCTTGAGAAATCTAGATGGTTTAAACGTAACAACTGAAAGAGAGCCGATAATGCCTTATATGTGACGAATTCGTGAAGACAGCTTAGTTATGTCCGTGTACAAAGGGTAGTAAGGGTAGTAGAAAGTAAAGGGTAGTAAGTGGCATCTCAAGAGTTAATACAATTATAGTTTTATGTATGAACGACGCAGAAAAGATTCCTGCTACCGGGGTATACATTCGTCTTAAAACTAGAAAACCTATTTAGGCTACCAGTGGGAATTAAATTAGCTATAAAAATATGGCTGAGTTTTTGGTTAGAAATTGAGCTGGTTGTGGGAGAGCCGCCTCAAGTGTGTGACGGATACAAAACAAAAAACAAAGAATGAATGCAAAAAGATTCTTAAGTATATTCGTTTTAGAGTTAGAGTTTCCAACACCAAATACGGCTAGTGTAAAGTGATCAATTCTTGGAAATAAGATAGTACTGATTTTGATAACAGTGATAATATTTCTAATTCAATATGGTATAATTGCTATTCTTTTTTTAAATACCTACTTTCTAAAGTTCTGCCATATTTGCTTCATCGAGGCTAAAATTCTCAAGTCTCAGTTCTTACCCTTGTAAATGCAATCAAGGAACTTAAGTGTTCACCAATTGATACTGATTGAATAAGCACGGACAACACAAATCCAAAATGCGTTGTTTCCTTATTCTAATTACAGGTTTTCTTCCAAATATGTTTAACATCTTCTATGGTTCCCACATCTTTCTGTGCGGTAATGTCCCTTTAACTTTAAAACGTGAAGAAACCTATACCCTGTAACGTGAGTAAAATCCTTGTATATATTTTACTATCTCATTAAAATGGAGGTGTAAATTTTGGATCGAATCAATTTGGTTTTCAATCTGGTATTGGTTGTCACCATTCACATCAAGTTCTTTCTTCTTCCATAAAAAGAAATAGTCTGACTGAAATATCTTCACTTTATGTATGTTCTTGGTACCTTTCTAGGCCTTTCAACAGAAGGTCCACAGTCAATTGTTTGCTTTTTCTCTTTTTAACGACGGTGCAAATCCTTCCACGTGAGACGTAGAACAAAAAAGAATACTTTTGTTCTTCGTTTTTGGAACGAGAAATATTTCCTCCGTATAGATATTTTTTTTCTTCGTCCGTGTTTGTAGTGGGGTAAGGACGTATTTCTGGTGCTTTATATAAAACTAATTCAAATTATTTCATTGGGCTCGCGTACATCTCTCATTTGGCTTATAAAGATGACCTTCTATTTCAAAGTAAAACTATGGTTTCCGGATTTTTTCTAAGATTATCGGTCATTAATCTATACTCTTGATTTTGATAAAATTTGAGTTTCTAGCACTTCAAAATCAGACTATCTGATTCTGATTGTCTCCTGCAATTTCGCGGTATCTCTACACCCTCTGTTCCTTCTTTACTGGTTAGACATTACTATTTTTAATTAAAACTATAATCTACAAATGTTTTACTGATGATATTAGGGAGGGAGGGGCAGGGATGCAACTGAACTAAAAGTAAATATAAAAATTGTAGTCTTGTCACAAAATTTCTCCTTCTAAACTGACTACAACAACAGAACAGTTTGTCTCTACTATAATACCGAAAGGTTTACTGCATAGCACTCAGAGAACTTAAGATTTATTTGATTTTTCAGGGGAGCTTCCAGATTAACTATATTCCACCCTCATTCCCTTTCTAACACCATGATATACACCTAGACTACATAAAAAAGTTTAAAAGTTTGGTTAATATTATTTTCCTAATCAACAATTACTTCGTAATACAAAATAATACTAATTAAAAAAAAAGATCAGCAAACTAGATGGGGGCACAGATACGCAATTCAAGATCTACTTGAATTAGTCAATTCACCGATTAAACATCCTATTTTCAAGCAAATACAATTAAGTTGCTGGTCACCGTAATTGTTTTATGCAGCTACACTTCGATTACGAAAATCCCCAGTTCAAATAAAAACATGTTTCAATTATAATTGGTAAAAAAAAAAACGTACATTCGAATGCTTATGCCTTGCTCAGTCTCTTCCTTAGAAGAAATATACACTCGAAAATTCCTGAAGACCATTTCTTAAGTTTGGAAATAAATTAATTTGAGCGTAAAGAGGGTGCGATGGTGATGGTTGGCGGCCCGCAACTCTTTATTCTTTAGGGTAATTTCTGCTCGGTTAATTCCCTCAATAAATTTGTTTGGAAACGCTTGGTTATCTATTATCTAATATTTCAAAAATACCAAAAATATCTTAGTAAATTCGATGAATCCCCACCATGGAAACGCATTCTTTGCGGAAAATAAATGCAACTAACTGTCAAGTTACACAAATTTAATAGTCTAATCAATACACTTAAGACTGGAATAGACTAACCAACAGACTAATAGACTAAAATAGGAAACACTAATCAAGCAGTTCGTGGTAACGAACTATGAGTAAGGAGCGACTCCAACAAATAGTTACCGAAACTCTAAAAATGTTTGATGACATACATCAAAAGAATTGGCTTTTCGTGCTAATTCCAAAAATTCATTAAGTTTAATATAACCCATCAGCTACGAGTCAAGCTACGAGCCCAAGCTACCCAACCTTCGAGCCTGAGAATGTTTGCCTGATTTTTGAAAAAGGGAGAAAACACCCCCGAAAAGTCAAGAAATTTGAATGAAAATTCGGCATATCAGAGAAAACTGGTGTAGAGGTTTCAAGCTTCCGTCTACAAAAATGGGAAATTTTCATTTTTTGCCAGAAAAAGATCACGGATGCGTGTTTTTTTTGTTGCTTTTTTCCCAAAGAGGTGACCGTATCACACCAATGGTTTTAGAAGATCAGGAGAGGGCTCATTCGAACAACTAGCCACCTCCTATGCCCCTTTTCCCCCAAAGGGATCCAATCTAAATTTTGCGATAACCATTTGATTCAGCATAGCTGAAATGTCCAATGACTACGCCTTTGGGGATGAGAATACCCCCATAGCCCCTAGGCAAATAGCCGTAAGTCACACAATTCGTTTATTGTTCAGATATAGCATATAATAGTATATAGTATTTATAGATATATATTTTCCGTGAGGAGGAAAGTTCCGAAGAGAGTTTTCCATGGGAAATTTTTACACAGAGGGGGGGATTTCTTGTATGATTTGAAAAACGGTCAGAAATTAAACAAAAAAGCTAGTTTTTTCAGCTGAAAGTAAGGAGCAACATTGAAAAAGTAAGATGAACAAAAACTATTCAGTATATAAGGGGTCTAACCGTTCCTTAATCCTCACTCTTTACTGAAGTTTGACTTTTTGTCACAAAGAAAGATTGTTCAGACATAAGGGTCACTGAATTTGAATGAAAAGTGTTTCTAAAGAGCTTTAAGAATTTAACGTAAAGAGCGAGAGCTGAGGAATGGGTAGCCCCCTAATATACGAAATAGATCTTGTTCGTTTTAAGTTGTAATGTTGCTCCTTGCTTTTTGTTGAAAAATCTTGTTTTTTTTTCAGAATCGAGGCTTTATTCTATTCTTTGCTGTATAAGAGGTCAACGCCAACATATAACTGATTTTTATCTAACCTCTTTTTGCTGATCCAAACGGTCGATCAGCATTTACGTCCAAATAGTATGAATTCTGGGGTACATCTGTGAACTTTTCGAATAATAGAAAATGTACGTTATTTAATATTAACTGAGGTTGCAGGGGAGTCAGCTTCTAAGCGTCACCTTCGTTAGCAAGAGCCCCTTGAGGTTGTCTTCATCAGGAGTAATTGACAAATTAATTAAAAGAAACAGACAATTAGATTCTATTAAGATTATTTCTCATTTGACAAATTCCGTTACAATTCGATAACAATTATTTGCGAAATCCCCAATTGCTTCCGATTGTACAATTACTTGATTAATTGGCATTAATCCCTTAGGAGAGAATACTTTAGAGAGACAGAGTTTTGATTGAAAACAAGCAATGGCCAAATTAAAATAAAAATATAAGACATTATAGGATAAGGCCCTAAAATTAGGATAGTCCAATGTTTGGATCCAGGGAAAACCTAATTCGGTTGCATCTAAATGTCCACCTAGCTGAGATGCCTAGCCTATAGCAACTCCGTATCAGTTGTTCAAATATTATGTCTAACATAAGTCTACTTCTTAGAGTAAATCTAAGCGTGCAATTTATGATTTTTTCCTACTTAGGGTGGAAATTTCCATTCTTAACTTGGGTGTAGTTCACTTACATTTCAATAATACATCATAGAAAAAAACCCACAAATCTGTCAAGCTAAAAAAAACAAAAAAACACTGCTATTAGGTCTCACCATGGGCCCAAATATGGCCAGAGTCCCTGTTGTTGACCCCCTCCCCTCTCAGAATCCCTTTATATATCCGTCTAACAAAACCTCTTTCTGGTCAGTGACAACCATAGTCTTACGCAACCCCCACGAAATCCCTAAAGATACTGGGTCACAACTTTTTACTCACAGAAAAACAAGTTTCTTCTTCCTTAAAGACTCTTTCCTATCGAGCAAATGCAAAGCCAATTGAATGTTGGTCTCAAAAGATGCGTCAAATTGAGAGTCTGCTTGCAATGCACCAATTAACGACGGCACAAGCTTTTGCCAAATTAGAGTTTGAAACCGACGGCTTTTGCACACATCTTGAGGTAAGTCGGAAAATAAGGAATTCAGTAGCTTTAAGATGAAAGAAAGGATGGAGTTAATATCAGCGTTATCAGTTTCCTCGACCATGCTAAAAGAGAAAGGATAATTTTGCTATTAAGAATATGAAAGAAAAATATTCTACGCAAAATGTGTAATTAGTAGTCTTTATTCCTGTGTATAATCGGTGGCCTTTATGCCTGTGTTTGATACTTAACTAAGGGTAGTTCAACTAATTTTCGACTCTAAACATTATCTATAAGCATAAAATCGACAATCTATAACCACAAAATCAAATCAAAAGTTATGAATCAAAACCTTTAAAACAAGGAAATCGAAATCGAATTAATTCACAAAAGCTTTCAGATCTTGAAGAATTAGTCAGATTAACTTGCCGATATACAGTATTTTGAGCATCCCAAGAGATTAGCTGACAAGGATAATCTGTTTATAGTGAGGAGAAAAGGAATATTTGTAAAACAGACTCTTTGAATACAAAACTTAGAAAGGAGGTCAATACACAAGCACTGAATATGTTAGATTGGTTTAAGCATATATCATTCATTTTTCTGATCTCACTATTGTATTTTCTTGTATTCTTTCAGCACTACACTCCCTCCTTTGCTGTCGCCACTACCAATAACCATATAACCAAATCCAAAACGTTCAACGCATGGTGGAGCAGGTATTTTTTGATACTTTGATGAGAGTTGGAAGCTACTCAAGAGAAGCTAGATTTAAGTAACAAATTCATTAATTATACCACAAACCAGGAAACTTTTTGGTAAAAAGACTGAAGAGGCGAAAAGAGTAGAGAAAAGAGCTAAATTTTGGTTGTGCATATGGTACGCATGTAATCGCCCTTTTACAGGAACAGTGACTTGTTATAAGAAAAAGGAAAAGAATTTATGTATGACTTACAAAATACCCACCTAAATGCCTGGGGTACACCGAGTGACAGCAAATCTTGGAATAAAGATTGTGATTCACACAATCATATGGGAGCCAGCCATTGAATCTGCTACCAATTTAGGTAATTTTGTGTACATCTAAACTGCTATTTTTTCGAATTGCATTGAAAAAAATTCAACAAAATTAAAGCACAAACAGTTGATAATAAAATAGTTGAGTACAACACGTTTAATAAAAGGAAGAAGTCAGTTATGACTTTTGGTATAATAACACTGTATAGTTTCCCAAAAGTTTTTTAGAAAACTTTTACTTTCTGCTCAGTATACACCTAAATGAATTTTTCGAATTTTTAAAACGAATACATTTTTTTGATCTCAGTTCAAATTTTCAAACGTGGGTAGAGAACCACTGTGAAGCACAAAGTAGACACACGAGCATGACCCACAAGAAAAGAATAAAAATTGACACAAAACAAAAAAAGCCATGCACAACAACACAATCGTGAAAGCCAAGGATTAGTTATCTGGCATTTCTTGGATTAGGCTTAATTAATTTCTTTTTGGGCACAAGAAGCAAAAATTCATATATTCGAATCAAACAATAAATATTCCACTTAAACATATAAGTTTAACCTAAAAGAAAATACTACCGACTTACCTCTCTTCAATGTCATTTATCTTGAAACAAAGAAATTGTACAATTGGGATTACTTCGTTAAAAGAGTTTGCAGGAAAAGTATTCGCTGATTCTGTCCAAGAACTTCTATTATCTTCCTTTGCCTTCGAGTCTGACTTAAACTCTACAAGAATTTTTCTTCATTACAAGAATACAAATTACAATAATCAGTTTTTTACAATAAAATGAACCAAATACCATCCATCTTTTTCCCTATCAGAATTCACATCTCTCATTGATTGACATTTGATAAGACTGGCTGAATTGGAAAATGGTTTGAATGTTTGGTGAAGCCCTCCCGACACATAAATTCAAGAGCACATGAATGAACCAAATATTTTTTTTTTTTAAGAATTTGTTGAAAATTCTAGATATGTGATTCAAGACCAGTTGCTAACCAGACCAACATTGCCTACAAAATTCCAAATATCTATTCCTTTCTAAAAAAAACTGATTTAAAGAAATTTTGTTCTCTAAACAAAATTTAGTTTTCTAAGGAACGTAAAGAGCGAAGCCAAAACTTAAAACAAACAAAAATTATTGCTTCACAGTCTTTCAACATATCGATAAAACTAGTGCAATTAAACCAACTGATAATATTTCTTTATGTTTGTATGATTATAGTTTTCTAAGGAAATTTTAAGTTTTCTAAGGAAAGTAAAGAGCGAAGCCAAAACTTAAAACAAACAAAAATTATTGCTTCACAGTCTTTCAACATATCGATAAAACTAGTGCAATTAAACCAACTGATAATATTTCTTTATGTTTGTATGATTATAGTTTTCTAAACAAAATTTAGTTTTCTAAGGAAAGTAAAGAGCGAAGCCGAAACTTAAAACAAACAAAAATTATTGGTTCACAGTCTTTCAACATATCGATAAAACTAGTGCAATTAAACCAACTGATAATATTTCTTTATGTTTGTATGATTATAGATTTCTAAACAAAATTTAGTTTTCTAAGGAAAGTAAAGAGCGAAGTCGAAACTTAAAACAAACAAAAATTATTGCTTCACAGTCTTTCTAACATGTCGTTAAAACTAGTACAATTAAACCAACTGATAATATTTCTTTATGTTTGTATGATTATAGTTTTCTAAACAAAATTTAGTTTTCTAAGGAAAGTAAAGAGCGAAGTCGAAACTTAAAACAAACAAAAATTATTGCTTCACAGTCTTTCTAACATATCGTTAAAACTAGTGCAATTAAACCAACAGATAATATTTCTTTATGTTTGTATGATTATAATTTTCTAAGTAAAAATTAGTTTTCTAAGGAAAGTAAAGAGCGAAGTCGAAACTTAAAACAAACAAAAATTATTGCTTCACAGTCTTTCTAACATATCGTTAAAACTAGTGCAATTAAACCAACAGATAATATTTCTTTATGTTTGTATGATTATAGTTTTCTAAGGAAAATTTAGTTTTCTAAGGAAAGTAAAGAGCGAAGTCGAAACTTAAAACAAACAAAAATTATTGCTTCACAGTCTTTCTAACATATCGTTAAAACTAGTACAATTAAACCAACTGATAATATTTCTCTATGTTTGTATGATTATAGAAAATTAGCGCTTTACTGAAAACAAAAATCAATACAGGAGTTTTGGTACTGTAAAATCAAACCGATTACAGACACTTTTTGAAACAAAATGAAGCATTTTAGGATTGTGGCTAAATTTTTGTGTTCGTGTAATTTGGTATCACTTCTGCACAATGAGTTCAGTCCAATAATTGGATCTTGTTTTGGTTCTGAAAAGGACATTTCATGATTAGTTTGTAGACAAGTTCGAAGTGAAGTGTTACCTGATAAATCAATCCACTATATGTGTGTGCTGTTCAAGGATTTTGCGGCTATTAAAATAATATTTATTTTTATTCTTAAGTTTTAAGATAATTCTAACTGTATACTGAAAGTTACTGATATCACAGCAGCAGTAAGACTTTGAAAAGCATTATGGAGTAGTTTGTTGTTGTCAGGCTACGTACTCACTTTTGACTCCTAAATCAACAATCTTGTTTTATATACTGGGCTTTGAGTGTTCTCAGTAAAGCGCTAGTTTTCTATAATCATACAAACATAGGGCAATCTCATCAGTTGGTTTATTTGCAGTAGTTTTATCGATATGTTAGATAGACTGTGAAGCAATAATTTTTGTCCGTTTTAAGTTTCAACTTTGCTCTTTTTTTCCCTTAGAAAAACTCTGTTTTTTAAATTAATCTTTGCCTGTATTTAATTTCAATTTAATGTAGAAGCAACACTTCCATGATCTAGAGGGGGCAGCCCCCCTCCTCTTGTAAAGAAAAACTTCAGTTCGTTTAAAGTTTTAATGCTACTCCTTACATTTTTTAATTTAGTTTTTGACGGTTTTAAAATAATACCAGGAAATCCCCAACCCCCCTTCTGAAATATCTCCTGGAAAGTTACCTCAGGAACTTTCCTTCCCATGGAAAACTCCTCCCGTGGAAAATCCCCTTGCAAAAATCCCACCCTAAAAATGTCCAAACATTTCCAGTAGCCAATACTAGGCTATATCTGAAACTCTTCCTTTGGAGAGTATGGGAACCAAAAAAAATAATGAATTGACGAATTAGAATAACTTGATTTAATTTTTTTTTTTGTTCCAAACACTAAAAGAAAATGTAAAAAAATGAAGTAATTTCTCTCTCTCTCATCTCTCTCTCCTCTCTCTCTCTCTCTCTCTCTCTCTCTCTCTCTATCTCCTCTCTCTCTCTCTCTCTCTCTCTCTCTCTCTCTCTCTCTCTCTCTCTCTCTCTCTCTCTCTCTCTCTCTCTCTCTCTCTCTCTCTCTCTCTCTCTCTCTCTCTCTCTCTCTCTCTCTCTCTCTCATCTCTCTCTCTCTCTCTCTCTCTCTCTCTCTCTCTCTCTCTCTCTCTCTCTCTCTCTCTCTCTCTCTCTCTCTCTCTCTCTCTCTCTCTCTCTCTCTCTCTCTCTCTCTCTCTCTCTCTCTTATTTCCAAACAAAATTTCCACTATGATTTACGAAATAGTTATTTCCTAAATATACAAAATTTCCTCTTTTTGCTCCTTTTTCTTTATTTACACTCAATTAAGGTGGATGACTTGAAAAACTGCTCAGTTCACGTGAAAACCATTTTAGACCGTTCTAAATCTGAAAAAATAACCTGACGTATTTCAGGAAGTAAGGAAATATGGTTGTTTGACATTTAAAGGATTTGGGACTTATATCTCGATAACTCTACTATTCTTTTATGAATATTTGATTGAGACTCCAGGCCTATTCAGATATTCGAAAGTACTTTCCATACAAATGTGCGAAAGTGGGAATTTTATGAAAGTGTGGGGTACCACAGAGAGAATGCATCCTCTGTAACATAAATAATTTCTTAGATCATAGGGGAGAAACACAAAAAAAAATTTAAAACGCATCAAAAATTTGTTTATACACATTTTTCTGACGATTTTACGAGTCAGACAAAAATTTCGGGGCGAGGGGGACACACCAGTAACCCTCCCCCCTCCCTGGAAGCGGTCTTGTTTAGTGCCACAAAGAAGTTCAACATAAAATAAAACCGGGATAAAACCCGACATTGTTGTTTTTTTCTAATTAAAAAGAGAGTTATTCTTTTATTAACCTTACCCATAAGGGTATATGCTTCTAAGGAAGAAGGAATTACGCATGTAAACTCTTTCTGAGGGGTTTAATTGCATAAGAACAGTTAGTCTTTGCAAGAAGATTGCCTTCTCTTTCAAAATAATACAAAACTTCGAGCTTTAGCACACTTTTGTTTCTTTAAGGGATCGGGCAAATGCTAGGTGCCACCCCATAGGCACCTATAATTTCACTTTTTGCATAACTTGTTTGTGACTTCGGGGCAGAATTTACTGTCAATTATGTTTAACAAGTGTAGAGAACGAGCAACGGGAACACTTCAGAATGAAGACTACTAAATGGCTTTTGATTCCAATGGATCAGGATTTGTTTGGTTCTGCGTTTGAGTAAATTAAAGTTTGGACTTATATTAGTTTTACAAATATAGTTTGATGTTCAATGACAAAAATAGATTCTTGTTTGATGGAACCAACAGAGTTTTTTTTATGGAAGTTGCAGAAATTGTATCTTCAAACACTCACTGAGATATCGGACAAAGGATTTGAGGGATTGGCAAAGGACAGCTTCAGTCTTCTGTGTTAATTCTGGACTTCTTCTCTTCACTTCTACTAGGTCAATCATAATAGTACAGAGCTCCGTAATTCCTTTAGCAGTCCATTTACAATGACAAGGCTCTATGCAGTTTAAAGCAGTGAGTATCTATAAAATTGAACTAAGTTTACGAGAAATAAAGAACTCATTTTAGTTAGCACCAATACCTTGACATAGAAACAAAAAAGCTATAATTTGTTGGGAGGTTTAAAATGAATTTTCTACATAGCAGTCTGAATTCCCCTTAATTTAAAAATATAATCATATTGAATTGAAATCTAATTAGGAAATTGAAAAATTTTAAATTTGATAACGAAGTGAAAACTATTTCTAAATAGCGAAATCCTGAGCACCCGAAAAACCCTTTTTTAACTGAAGTAAAGAGCAACATTAAAACTAAAAATAGCAGAAGTTCTCAAGAAATATACCTTCTTCTTTACAATAATGTTTGACTATAACTTTTCTTCAACTTTAGAATAGTACAAATATGCAAATTGATGATTGCAAGTATTTTATCCACTTATAAATAAAAGTTCCAATAGGGATAAAATCCATTTGATAGACAGTGATGATGATAACAGTGATAGAAATTCACAAAAATACCAGATATTTCGGTCACATATGCAGTGACCGTCATCAGTAGTAAAACTACTGATGAAGGTCACTACTAGGACGGTCACTGCATATGTGAGCGAAATCTCTGGTATGTTTGTGAATTTCTATCACTGTTATCACCACCACTGTCAATTAAAAGGATTTTATCCCTATTTGAGCTTTTATTTATCGTCATGGAAAGGCAGTGGCCTTCTCTTCCATTTTTGAAGCATTATGATCAAAAAAATACAATTTTTATCAGACTGATGTTGAATTAGGGCGCTTAAATTTTTATCACAACACTTCAATCTTCATAAACTAAAGCTTCTGCTATGGGATGGATGCTCTCAGCTCCACAGCATCCAAGAAAGAAAATCCAGGGTTAAATAGTCTCTCCATTCTTATTTGAAGCACCTCTCAATGAAAATTTAAAAGTGAGGACCAAAATGTACTTTTAATGGTTCAAATGCCCTTCTCTTCCTGGAAAAACACCTTCACCCTAATAACTAGTTCAGATCTCTTAAAACCTCTATAACCTTTATTTCTAATGGATAAACGGTCTACGATAAAACTACATTTTCATCGACTGACAAATTTTTACAGACGACTCCACCATCGTGTTCCATCATGGTCCTGAATCTGGAAAGCTATTAAGCTTTTCAGTAATTCGAAGCCATCTGGCTATCTACAAATTGTCGATCAATAACATTTTCGGTCTATTCTGGCCAAAATTGTTATTTTATAGGGGGGGGATGTCAGAAATCATCACTATGCAGTGCCATCATCCTATTTGCTACTTAAGAAGGCTAAAATACAAATTTTTGTTTGAATGAGTCCTCTCCTTGTAATCTACAACCCCTAGTCGAAACAATCAACCCTGGGAGAAAAACTGAAAAAACAACAGGCATCCCTGACCATCTTTTCCAACAAAACTTTTCTAGATGGATTCTAGATAGGTTTTGAGATACATAGAATTTCATTGTGGAATTTTCATCAAGATTGCCATAGTTTTAGGAGATATTTTCCTAATTTTTCAAAACCAGGCATATTTTCTAATGATATTTGGAATGAACATAATAAGAAAATTTTTTAAGCATATATTGCTATCAAAATTCTTTGTTTTACATTTTTAGTTACTATTCAAAAGATTTGCACATCGCTTTTAGTTCATTGCCTCGAATTGTTTGAACATACTTCTACTGTAAAATTAGGCAATTTATGGCTTAAGGTTTCTGTGCTTGTTTTGGTGAATTATTTTTTCTGCATTCTATGGTTTTAATGATTCAACGTAAGACGACAATTTTGCTGTCATTCAAAACTGAGAATTAGCTTTATGCACCTACTAAAATTAAACTACTGAATTTACTTTGTATTACTTTATAGACAACAGAATACGTAAAAATTGGTTGAAAGTCATTGACAAACACAGGATTTTCTAATTTATTGCCAAGTGTAGGTCATACTAAAAAAAATTGTAAGTAATATCACAGTTCTGGCTCTATGAAGGGATAGACCTGAATAAAGAATTCAACGATATAAGCATGTTGTCTTTACGGTGCAGGTTACAGCCGTGGACTTGTCACAAAACAGAATGTTTCAGAGGGGACACATACCTGTGAGACGGTTTTTGCATGATGCTAGTGACATACCTGCTTGTATGAGTGATGTGCTTCTTAAAAATTGTTTGGCAACTCTGACGTAAGAATTCTATTGAGATTAAAGCATAAAAACACTAAAGAGATATACAAAAATAGCCATATAAACTTAAGAATAAGAGTGTCAACTTCCCGTTCCCTCTCGAAAAAAACGACCTTTTTAACGGTTTTTGCATAATGCTAGTGACATACCTGCTAGTACGAGGGATGAGCTTCTAAAAACCGTTTGGCAACTCTGACGTAAGAATTCTATTGAGATTAAAGACTAAACACACCAAAGAGATATACAAAAATAGTTATATATACTTAAGCATAAGAGTGTCAACTTCCCATTCTGATTCTGACAAAAGAATTCTATTAAGATCAAAGGCAAGAAAAAAAAGAAATACACAAAATTAGTATATAAATTTGAGCATAAGAGTGTCAACTTCCCGTCTCCTCTCTAAAAATTGAACCCCAACTTTTACGTTTACTACATAACCTTTCAACTCTATTACTAAATAAAACCTCCCTTTCTACCTCTCTCCCTCCCTTATCCTAAGTTACTGCATTCGTACCTGGCCTAAAAGATGGGGAGGGAGCTGGCGAGCTTCTTCGAACCGCCCGGAAAGCCCCTCCCTCATCCCTAGGGAATTTAAAAAATGAACATTAGGAAGTATTAAAAAGACTCCACTTTAGAAAGTGACATTAGAAAGGTTAAAACACAAAGTTCTAATTTAAAAGGTGGTTGCTAAAGACTATAAAAGAGCTGGACCTTCACTCCCAAAATTCACTATTTGGAATTATATTTCGCTTTTGAAGAAAATGCAATTTCACGTTCTTTTCTGCATTAAGCGGGTAGCTTGTATTAATCATTTACAACGAAAATGGAAATCACTTGCACATAATTGAGCTGCAGTCCCTATTTCAGACTAAATAGCCGTGGATCATTCCCTCTCATTATAACTGTGCCAGCGGCCTGGATTAGGATAGAAGCAAACAAAATACGCACTGCTCCCCAGCCTTTAAAAGATATACAACAAAGTCAATCAAAATATAGAACAAAGTAAATCGAAATATATTCATTGGTGTATTATTTTCTATTCAGAGTAAAACTATTAAATAGCTCGTATTAAGTATTGGATGCGAGAGCTAGCCAAGTGTCGGGTAATAGATCGCAAAATATTTACAATCCAAAATTAACACTGAAAATTCAATGTAATTTTTGTTTCTTTTTAAAAAATAAATCCCCTAAGTAAGAGGATTCTTCATTATTCTCATGGATTAACTATCTTGAACATACAGCAGATACTTTAAAAAAACCATTGGAAAATTCAAGCACAAATATGCGAAGAATGAATCATCGGAAACAACAAAATTAGCAGACATGATGTCTGCTAAAGTAGCATCGGTATGATGTGGCTGATGCTACTTTGCTTAACCAGAAAAAAGGTACTGGTTGGAAAGGAATCGTTCATTGAAAGACGCAAAACAGAAGGATACGTGCTTGGTAGATCACCTTTAATGTAGATGGCATGCAATTCTGCTGGTCATTAGGAATTCACTTTGATTTGGCTTTTTCAATTTTCAGTTTTTCGAAGACTAGCATTCCATATTTTTCATTACAAATCATCTATTTTCTATATTTCATTGTAAATCATCCATTTTTTTGGTGTTTTGCAAATCATCTAATCCATAATTTATCTTTTGATGGGACTTAGGATAAAATTATATATGGTATTTGTCATACATTCAGATTTATATTTTAAGTAAAAGCTTTATTGTTATTATTTTTATGCGTTTAGGCTTTTAATTTCTTTGAATGAAGGCCAAATTGAAACTCACTCTAAAAATTCCATTTTGAAAAACGTCGATATTTTGTCGTTGTACGGAGGTCGCAATGCTCACAATCTGGCTCGTCAACCAAAAGTCATCATCATCAACTGGGTCAAAATCGCTAACATAAAGTCTGTTGTCTTTCAGCAAGGCCTGAATAGAAACAAAGATTCTGAATCAAAAGAAACGGAAGGCTGTTGAGATGCACACACAATATTGTTTACTTCCCATCTTTGTCAACCCATTTTCTGCTAAAGGTATATAGTGGTTATTGCAATTCTAGTATGTCCGGGCTAGGTTTTGCTATTTCTGCTATTTCTATGCTGGAGAAAAATTTTCAGTAATTTTTAACAACATACACCCATTTAAAAATCTGGACACAAATAGTAGTGTTTAATTTAGTTTCATACCTTCTCTAGTTGACCTGAAATAGAAAACTTGATACCATTTGCAAAAAAAAAGTCTGTTTACATTCTTTGATAGCTTGGATACACTTACGCTATTTTGATTTGGTTAAATTTTAAGAGCAAAAGTAGCCCCGAAAGTTTGAACACAATACCCTCAGTCGTTCTTGGGATATTGCTGAGATGCCTTATTGGGAATTAGCATTAACACAGTGCATTTTGATTTAACCTTAAGGCAACATTTAGTTTTTAAACATAATGGGAAAATGGGAGGGTGGGCCTGGGAGGGGGACTAGTTGTCCTCCAATCACTTTTGACTATTAAAAAGGGCATTAGCCCTTTCTATTTTCAATCGAATGAGCCCTTTTCGAAGTTCCTAAGACAACTCCTTCGATACGAAGTGCCCTGGTCTAAACAAAAAAAAAAGAAAAAAAATGAGACATTGTAACCACATCAATCTTTACTATAAAAATGTCAAGCCTTCCAATCACTTTTAAAAAGGGCACTAGCCCTTTCAATTTCCAATCGAATGAGCCTTTTTGAGTTTCTACGACAACGCTTTCTATAAACACCTTATATGCCCCCAGGGCATAAATTACAACACTTACCCTGAGGGCTGTGAGGGGGTTGTCATCCTCAAAGACCTAATGTCCAGAACTTTCAACTATGTTAAACAAAATGGCTATCTCAAAATTTTGATTGGATGTGTTTGGGAAAATTTTGGGCGTGAGAGGGGTGTTAGTTGCTCTCCAATCACTTTCAACTATTAAAAAAAGCACTAGCCCTTTAAATTTCCAATCAAATGAGCCCTTTTGATGTTTCTACGACAACGCTTTCAATAAACCCTTATATGCCCCCAGGGCATAACTTAAAACCCTTTCCCTGAGGGATGGGGGGGGGGGTTGTCATCCTCAAAGAACTAATTTCTAGAACTTTCAACTACGTTGAGGAAAATTGCAATCTCAAAATTTCGATCGGATATGTTTGGGGAAATGGTGGGCATGAGAGAGGGGTAAGTTGCCCCCCCCCCCAATCATTTCCGACTATGAAAACGAGCACTAGCCCTTTCAATTTGCAATCGAATGAGTCCTTTTTGAGGTTTCTACGACAACGCTTTCTACAAAAACCTTAAATGCCCCAGGGCATAACTTACAACCCTTGACCTGAGGGCTGTGAAGGAGTTGTCATCCTCAAAGATATAATTTCGTTGATCAAAATGGCTATCTTAAAATTTTGATTGGATGTGTTTGGGGAAATGGTGGGCGTAAGAGGGGGGTTTACTGCCATCCAATCCCTTTCGACCAATAAAAAGGGCACTAGCCATTTCAATTTCCAATCGAATGATTCCTTTTTGAAGTTTCTACGACAACACTTTCTATAAAAAAAAACCTTATAAGCTCCCAGGACATAACTTACAACCCTTGCCCTGAGGGCTGTGGGGGGAGTGTCATCCACAAAAAGATAATTTCTAGAGGGGTGTTAGTTATCCTCCAATTAATTTCGACTGTTAAAAAGGGCACAAACCCTTCTAATTTCCAATCGAATGAGCTCTTTTTGAAGTTTCTACAATATAACCATGTATAAAAACCTTATATGCCCCCAGGGCATAAATTACAACACTTGCCGCAAGGCCTCGGAGGGGGTTATCATCCTCAAAGACCTAATTTCTAAAACTTTTAACTACGTTGAAAAAAATGGCTACCTAAAAATTTTGATTATATGTGTTTGGGGAAAAGGTGGGCGTGAGAGGAGGGCTAGTTGCCCTCCAATCACTTTCGACTATTAAAAAGGGCACTAGCCCTTTGAATTTCAAATCGAATGAGCCCCTTTTCCTGTTTCTACGACAAAACTTTCAATAGAAACCTTATATGCCCCCAGGGCATAGCTTGTAACCCTTGCCCTAAAGGCTCTGAGGGGGTTATCATCCTCAAAGACCTAATTTCTAGAACTTTCAACTACGTTGAACAACATGGTTATCTCAATATTTTGATTGGATGTGTTTGGATAAGTGGTGGGCTTGAAAGGGGTGTTAGTTGCCTTCCAATCACTTTTAACTATAAAAAGGGCACTAGCCATTTCAATTTTCAATCAGATGAGCCCTTTTTGAAGTTTCTGTGACCACGCTTTCTATGAAAACCTTATTTGCCCCAGGGCATAACTTATAACCCTCGCCCTGAGGGCTGATTGGGGGTTGTCATCCTCAAAGACCTAGTTTCCAAAATTTCAACTACGTTGAACAAAATGGCTATCTCAAATTTTTAATTGGATGTGTTTTGGAAAAAGGTGGGCGTGAGAGGGGGGTTAATTGCCCTCCATTCACTTTTGACTATTAAAAAGGGCACTGGCCCTTTGAATTTCCAAACAAACGAGCCTTTTTTGAAGTTTCTACGACAACACTTTCTATAAAAACCTTATATGCCCCCAGGGCATAACTTACAGCCCTTACCCTGAGGGCTGTGGGGGAGTGTCCTCCTCAAAAACATAATTTCTATCTAGAAATCAACTACGCTGAACAAAATGGCTATCTCAAAATTTTGATTGGAAGTGTTTGGGGAAATGGTAGGCGTGGAGGGGTGTTAGCTGCATTCCAATCACTTTCGACTATTCCAAATGGCACTAGCCATTCCAATTTCCAATCGAATGAGCCCTTTAAAAGTCTCTACGACAACTCCTTCGATACGAAGTGCCCTGGTATGGAAAAAAAAACAAAATAAGTAAATAATACAGTGTGCCAACATCGTTCTTTACTATGATAACAAGCTATACGTGAATAATAAAATAGGTTATTCAAGAGCACGTCAGAATACGGAGTGGCACTGGCTAATCTGCCATGCATCATAGACCAAAACATTTGGCCTAAATAAGTAGAAAATCAAGTAAAACTCTTCAATAGCCAATCAGTTTAGAGCTATTTGAGACCTAATTACATAGCCTCAGTCTCCAAGTCCAAATTCAAAAAAGTAGCGTCATTCTACATTCATGCCTGTAAGGCAAGGCCTCAGTGAAGAAACAATTCTTCAATGTACATTTTCTAAATTTCAATTTAAAGCCGTCTATAATTACAGTCAAAAGTGCGGAAGGTGCCAAATCTGCTTCTACACATCTAACTGCTTTGCAATGCACATAATACTTCTTAAATTGCATTACTAGCTTTAACAAAATGTAATACCAGTGTTCCAGAAATGCTCCACTCCATCAACGATTTGTTGTTACTAGAAAAACCTGCTCTGAAAATATTTAAGACCTTATGGCGCAGTTCATACGGTGGGGTCCTCAGCAATCCATGTTGGGAAACCAGCAACTCTGCAAAAGTTACAAATAAAAAATTATCTTCATACCATATTTCATAGAGAAGTCTTACTGACAAAAAAAAAGTAGAAACTCACAACCAATTGAATTTATAGACACACCCTATTCTCGCCTTTTGTCATTAGCGGCAATTTAAAATTGATCTCACTGTCCCGGAGGCAAAGGTTTCTAGTAATCTATAGAAGTATTTGCTATAAAATCCTACGGTTTCAGAAAAGACAAAATCACGTCCCAGAAGTCAGAAATACTCATCTATTTTGCCATCTAGATTAACTGAAATTTTTCTTTAAAAAAAAAAACAATTGCAAATGGAAACACTGATAATAGCATTGCCTTCATGCCTAAAAGTTGCAATTTTTTACTTCTGGCTGGTAAGTGCTCTCCCCCTAGACATGAGTCAATGGATTTAATTATATTCTTTAGCAAAACGTAGTTGCTTTCACAAAAAGTATGCAAAATTACATAACAAAAATCCGCTAAATCTTAAGTCCCTGCATCATGTCCTTACATGAAAATAATTATGATCAGAGCTTGGATTTCTTTAAATAGGACTTTTCAAGACAGGGTGAGATAGCATGCAATTGGCCCCATTTGTCTCCTCTTTTTCTCCTTTAACTACAAAATTTTTGGTTCTCTGATGACCAAACATAGATTTTAAGCTAACAAAAGAACTTCAGTCTTAGTCTACCAAACTTCTATCTATTCACTTTTAACAACTAAGGGATCTAATTTGGATACAATCACAGTCTTCTTTTCTTTCTAAAAAATAAATAATAACTCTTTTTAGAGGTTTGGTTGTTAAATATCTCTTTTTTGTATTTTGTCAAATATCTCTTTGGCATTTTATACATTTATATCTGTGAAGCGAGGCATAAGTGAAAAAAAAAATCGCAAACGTTTCATCATAGACTTTGGGAGTAAAGCCGTTCCCATTCAAGCAATTTATCTTTTGCAATAAGCTGTAGAATGCGGCAGAACCACCCAAGCCTTCAAACTGCACTATTGCTCGTGTTACAGCTAACCACACTGAGAACTCATTTGATCACAACTTGTTCCCTTAAATAGCAACCATAACTGCGTTAACTCTTTTTTCACGTTTCAAGATAATGTCAGCCTCGAGAAAAGTGAATTTTCACAATTACCTTGACAGTTCTATCATGTTAAAGACAATCTTGGCACAAAAGCAATAGAAAAGAACTCAACAAAAAAAAGCGTTTAGCAAGAATAAAATCTTTGATATTTCAGGGGGGAGTCAAAGAACTTTGTTTTGACTGGTTCCAACAAATACATACGCTGAATTTACTAAACAAGCTAAGCCTTAAAGTGGTTCATAGTAAATATTGAGAATTAATAAATTTTGCAGGAATGGGTCCCTTTTTTAAGACAGACGTTAAGCTAACAGGGAATTTCATGACAAGAAGTATCAAAAGTAGGTTAAACAGGTAATGTTGTAAAAGAAAACTAATCTTAGCTGTTCAGTTTCTTTCCTTTTTTCAAACAATCATTGACAAGTGCCATCCGCCATTTTTTACATCTAAGAAAACTAATTCTGGCTGTTCAACGAACAAACTGAACCTATTTATTTCACTTATTGGACCAAAAAGTTGGACAATATTTGGAGAAAATTAAACTAGAGAGCAAGACAAATTATAGAGGAATCGCCACAGGCAAACAAACTGTAATGGAGAGCAAGAGTCACTGAAATCGGCGATGAATCACATCATAACAGTGCTTCAGCCCATGACAGGCGTACTGCTCTACGTATATGATTCAATTTGTAGTAAACCCGCATTTTCCAACCAATACAACTAAATATAAACGAAAACCCCAAGAAACGTGTCTGATGTCTCCTAAGCGTGTTGAAAAAAAGAGTCTGTCTTGGGATTTAGAAGGGACTTAAATACTCTTTCTGTGGGAGGGATATTAAAAAAAATTCGGGGGGGGGGGGCTAAACTGTTTAGACAATCCTATGAACGTCCCAAGATTCCCTATCCCCCTCCCCAGTGCGCACGCAGGCGGCAAACATTACAGGGTTGAGCAGCATCAAGGAGAAAAGGCAAAAAAATAAAACAAACAACAAAAGAATATTTTATGGAATCCTCATATATCGCTTTTTCCCGGGGACCACACAGATCCGATTTTTGCATCCAACAACGATTATTTGGCCAAAAATGTAATAATTGCTGCTGTGAGTGATTTAACGATAAATGCATGTGATTTCCCGCATTATCGTTCAGGATTATGAATTTCAACTTATCCGATAAAACCAACTTATAAATCGATCCTGAAGTACTGAAATAGGATAATCAAAATGGATACTGATAAATTAATTTTAAATATAATAAACAATGCATGTAGAATAAAAGACTGGTCTCTGTAGTAAACTTCGCAAGAAAGAATTTTGCCCTTAATTTTGGTTTGAGTCTACTTTTCTTAGACTGCAGGTTCTGAAAACTCGGTTCAAAAGATTGAGCAGGATTTTAAGTAAATTAGGATTTTTTTTTCTTCAAATTTAATAGAGATTAAAAAAAAAATCTTTCAAACCATACAAATCAGTATTTTGGAAAGATACAAGGCTAAAACGATTTTCTTGGGCCTCTTGAGCTGTGTATTTATGTGAAGAAGTTTAACTGTCATGATATATAGTTTGTTAATCAAAGATAAGTGCACCATGGATAGGAAAGGAATATAGTTAGGTACTTCGTGGACCTTCCTTTAAGCGGCGTTCACAAGCGTGTCTAGCTATAATCCCATGTCTAGACACGTGTCTAGCCAGAATCCAATGTATAGGCAACGACCGTTCACAAGTAAAATTCGGGGCTTAGCTAGACACGCTAGACAAGGCGCTTGGCTACATATTGAGTTCTAGCCTCTAGAACTCAATGTCTAGGATTTTCGATTACAGCCAATCAGAAGGTGTGAAGATCCACTATTTTCATCATTTTTGTTTACACTTGTAAACTGAAATTTAATTTTTGTTTTCTCATTAATTGTTTTTTTTTCATTTTAGGCAAATATACAACACCAGACATAATAATGAAGCACAATAAGGCAATTGTTTTGCTTATCTCATCCATTAGCTTGTGACAGTAAAAATAGGGATTATAATATTTGAAAGTTTTGCCCGCATAAGCTCTGTTGATTGGCTAGAAATGACAATTTGAAACTAAATTTGTAGTTTAGCTAAGCACCGAATTTTACATGTGAACGGTCGTTGCCTAGACATTGGATTCTGGCTAGACACGTGTCTAGACATGGGATTCTAGCTAGACAGGCTTGTGAACGCCGCTTTACCATAATTAAGACTCATGATCCATTCCCGAAGTCTCATTCTCTTAACTCAACTGCTCTTAAAGATAGCGAAAAGTCCATCATCTATAATTTTCAGTATATGTTTCTGATGCTTACCCTTTTTATACTTTTCCTGAAGAAGGTATATTTCGAGTTTCCTCTTTTATAAAACTTACAGTGATTATGCTCCAATCTGTCCTAACCGCACCTTGGGATTTTTCAAGCACTTCAAGTTCATTGGTTCTGAGTATCCCTCTATGAAATACACCTGGGGAACCATATCCCTATATTACAGTTCCCTTCTCACTTAAATTAGAAAATTTTAAGTGTCAAATATTTTCCGAAGTCCTTAAAAAAATGTGTCATTGTTCACGCCATTCGCAAGTTACGACCTGAAGCATTTTACCCTCCGAAAATGGAGCATAAACTGAAAGGTTCAGGCGTCCCTTTGAAGAAAGAGTATACCTTTCCCTTTTACTCTTGAAATTCCTCGCAATCCAATATAAGATACTCCGCTGACTCTTTCTCCAAGTAAATCATACAGTTGCTGTCTACATCATAAAACCTTGGTCTATAATTATTCGCACCACAACGACCCGACCTTAATCTAAACAGTCAACGTCCATTGTGTCTGCTTAGATTATTGCAAATTGACTTTTCAATCTTCTACTTCAGCTTCCTAGTAAGAAATGGATTTCCAATCAGCCATATTCTCAAGAATTTCTTATAAAACAGCTTTAAGAATACGTTCAGATTGGGCTGATGACTGTTGGGTAAAATAATCTCGAAACGTTCCTTTTGGAGCCATATATTTTGCTGTCTATCATTTCATTTCCTGCAATCCCAAAATGCCATGGAGCCAATCGCATGATGTTTTCTTATATTCCAGTAACATTAGCAACTTCAACCAACTCCCCACTATTTTTCCCGACTAATACTGATCTACCTGAAATGATATGAAGGAAGAGATCACAGTTTCACAGTCATAATCAGTATACACCACAATCAGTATACGCGTGCATTTCTTGTCCACTTAAGATAATGAGAATATAAGTATTTCTGCCAGCACTGCTGCTTCTACCTGGAATATCAATACTTCACTGTGAAGTTTGAACCGTTCCATTTTTGTCTTCTGTGCTATGGACAACAAATGCAGCGCGTATCATTTCTTCATTTTGACTCTGGCTGCATAAATGTCCAAATATACTTGACACTTTTATAACATCCGTATCCGGAAACTAGTGTTCTTATCTAAACCATCTTTCTGCTTTCAATTATAACTCTGTATAATTTTCGCAACATTCCAGTAAATGTCAACTTAATTCCCTAGGATTTCGCCATGTTATCACGCTATAAAAACACATTTGCCTAGAACATCTTGCCTCAAGTTGTTGGAGGCAAATTTCAGATAGTAAGAACGTCCTTGATGTTGATTTTCTTGCTTCAAAAGCAATTCTGGCAGCAGTGTCCTTAATTACATCCGACCTTTTCAAGTTAAAAGAACACCAGATCCGTATGCCACTGAAGCATATTCAGTTTTGGACTCTAATATGCTTCACATAAAATTCCTGCTATGCAACTGCGCCATTCCCCATGATGATGAAGTGAGGAGCTTCACATTATTCAGTCTCTTCATGCAGGCACTATGAACAATTTCCGCAAGCGGATCCCAGTTTAGTTAGTCAGTAATTATACAACCACGGCACCTCCTCCTTTCTTTAAAAGTCTACCTTTTCTAATTACACTAAATCCATGTAACTCTATTTTTTCTAAAGGTTTAAACCAAATCTCTCAGATGAGTCTTTACTTTCTTCTTTAAAAGTACAGTGATAAACCATGTCTTTTTCTTCTTTTATTATTTCATTTTAACTGCGTAGGCTTCTTATGCCCTCGCAGTCGACTGGTGCTATATTTAATTCATTGATGAATCCACAGAGTTTCTACACTTGAGTGGGCAGGGAAAATCTGGTCCTATTTAACAAATCTGGAGATAAAAACAATACAACAAGGATTTTTATAACAGTGTCCGATACTGTTCTAATGATGAGTTATTTATTTTCTTGATTTGCAAAACCACTGGATTGGCCCTGTGAATTTAATTTCTATGAACCACTTGGGCAGATGTCCAGTACGTAACTTGGGCTCTCCAGTAGCCTATGTTGTATTTTCTGCAACTTGAAAGGCATTTCTATTTAGCTGCTTTATGATCCGTCTTACTCCCTCGAGATTGAGGAGTGAGTCTTTATCATTTGCTCATTTGTAAGCAAGTACTTTTTCTGTAGAGTCCCTTTTTTGAGAAGGTATTTTATATTCGGGCTTTTCAGAAAATCTCAAATAGACTGGCTCGTTTGATTTAAATTTTTCGTTTTTATGTCATAACACTGGCATTTGACTACTAGTACTACTATTAACAACTCACCGCAGCACCAAGCTATCTGAGACCAACACAGCTACGCACGCTCCTCCTCCGTCCCAATCAATTCAAAGCCTCCCTCTTTACGCCCTCCCAGGAAGTTCTATTTCCTCTTAAATCTTTCTTTATGACATTCTGCCATCCCAATCGCGGACGACCTGCTTTCCGTTTAGCCCTAGACACTGACCGAAAAGCACAATCTTTGGCAATCTGTCGTCCTTCATCCGCAGAACGTGCCCTAGCCATCTCAACCTTTCTCTCATTATAGCCTTAGAAAGCAGGATTGAACCACACTTTCCGTACAGCCTACTTTTTGAAATACGGTTAGTCAGCCGGGTATCTAGAACAATCCGTAGGTAATTTCTCTGGAACACATCTAGCAAATCTTCATCCGCTTTTTGGAGCGCCCATGCTTCAGAGCCATATTTGACCACTGTCATCACTGTAGCTTCTAAAATTCTAGTCTTGGTTTGCAGACTTATCTTCCTATTCTTACAAACTTTTCTTAACTGTGAAAAAACACCCTGAGCCTTGTTTATTCTACTCTTAACATATACACTGCTCCCAACGTCTTTACTAATAATACTACCAAGGAAAGTGAAGCTGTCCACCTAATCAATCTTTTGTTTACTCAACGTCACCTTTTCATCTTCACTAATTCCTAGCCTTAGTGACTTAGTCTTCTTAACACTTATTTTCAAACCTATTCTAGCAACCTTGCATTTGAAGTACTGGAGAACTAGAAAACTGTAAACAAAAAATTCCTTTTTATCAGCAACACCATGCGCTAGGTGGCAAAAATAATTACTTGGAAGCACAACAATAACAGCATAACTCCTCCAAACTTCTTCGATTACCTATTGTACCTCTTCTGATATATTACGTCAGTGATCTCGATTCATGACTACATATGTTCTCTCAGTTGTTCGTCATTCAAGTACAAGGGCATTACCTTTTTTGATTAGCCTACTACTACTACTACTAACAACTCATCGCAGCACCAAGCCGCCTGAGGCCAACACAGCTATCGCACGCTCCTCCTCCACCCCAATCTATTCAAAGCCTCCCTTTTTTACACCCGCCCACGAAGTTTCCCATTTCCCTTTAATCTTCTTTATGACGCCTCTCCAACCCAGACGGGGACACCTGCTTTCCGTTTAGCCTAGATGGGTGCGCGAAAAGAACAATCTTCGGACCAATCTCACCTTCATCGAACAACATGCGCTAGAACCACCTCAACCTTTCTTTCATTATAGACCTAGAAAGTGGTATTGAACCACATTTTTCGTATAGCCTATTGTTTGAAATACGGTCAGTCAGCCGGGTACCCAGAACAATCCTTGAAGCAATTTCTTTGGAAACATCTATCAAATCTTCTCCGCTTTTCGATCGTCATGCTTCAGAGCCATATTTGACCACTGTCATCACTGTAGCTTCTTAAGATTCTAATCTTGTTTGCAGACTATCTTCTATTATTCCAGACTTTTTTTTAACTGTGAAAAACACCCTGAGCCTTGGCTAGTCTATTTTTAACACTATCACTGCTCCCACCATCTTTACTAATAATACTACCGCAATGTAGTGAAACTGCCCACCTGATCAATCTTTTCATTACCAACGTCGACCTTTTCATCTTGCACTTATTACTAGCCTTAGTGCCTTGGTCTTCCTAACATTAATTTTTCAAACCATCTAGCACCTGTGAACTCGCAAAAACTCTACAACTCAATTCATTTTGCTCCAACTTTCATCTAGGATGCTTAAATCATCACATAATCCAATCCTAGGAGACTTTTCCTCACCATTTGGATTTCCCGTGGTCACTCCATTGCCTTTCTGTGCTCCTTAAAACAAAGTCGCACAAAAAAGTATCCATATAAAGGGGATAGAACACACCCCTTCTAACTCCTGATTATACAAACCAGCTGCTAACCTCATTTCCTACTTAACCGCAGCAGTGGTTATTCCTCGTCACATCGCACTTACTCACTTAATGTATTTGTCTGGTATAACCATACAAGGATAAAACCCTTACTAAAGCTCTCTCATCAACAGAATCGAACGCTTGCTAAGAATTCTATAAACTAAGGAAACCAAAGGTGTTTGAAACTAGGCAATCTCAATTATTAACCTAAGAGTGAAAATTTGGTCACAACATCTCTACTTTCTAAAACCGCACTGCTCTTCTCTTAAAACTTTGTCTACGGCATCTCTCAGTCTAAAAGTATCATATTTACTAAGCATTGCTACCTACAGAGACCAGACTAATGCCTCGATAATTACCATAAACACTCACTTTTAATCACCCTTTCTATAAAGTGGCTTAATTAAGGTTTTCCTAAAATCATTAGGTACTTCCCCTTTGCAAAAATCATATTCATAATCTCATACTTATTTCTAACCTCGATAGACCCCATATTTTAAGAACTCATTTACTACCCTATCAGCACCTTGAGCTTATTATTCTTTAATCCTTTTAGTACTGTTTCTAATTCCTCCTCCAAAAAATCTTCCTTCACAGCCAAGGTTCACAAACTTTTTCATTTCCTCTAATATTTTTTTCCTGGCACTCTATCTCGGTTAAGCAAATTCTCAAATGTTCGCCACATCCTCGCTTTAGCTTTTTGTCTTATCGCTAATTGCCACCCCCATTCCTATTCTTTAACTGGTACAAGTCCGGATTGACTACTACCTCTCAATTGTAACGTGCCAGTACAATATTTTACTATTATGCAGCTGTTTGAATAGTGGACGCACATTAAGAAAAGAATTTGGAGATGAGAATAAAACCTATCAGGTAAGTTTTTTAAAGTGCATTATTGAAAGGCCGTCAGCGTCTATCCCGTTCTTACCTTAGACAGAGCTTTTCTTACGGCGGTTATAACCTGTTTCAGGGATATAGCGACAACGCAATCCTGTCCTGAAAAACGTCCAAGCCAGCTAGTAACTTTTTCCTCATAATAATTGCTTATGGTAAGATTTTCGATCCCATAAACTGACGTGTAATAAGAATTTCAATCATCCATAGTCAGAGAAGAACTAGGTGAACTTCCATCAGTTCGGATTATATTTTGCCACGATGTCTTATTCCCGGTGAAATGTTGTCCGATAATACGGTAATTTTTCAGCTCAGCTTTATATTTCCGTTTAGTTTTCCGTTTCAACTCAAAAACATTCCCATATACGGGTTTTCCACATACAATCCAAATGCTCAGCCAGATTTTTGCTCGTTGCTTTGCTGTCTGAAGCTCAACAGACTTGGACCATCTTCGTTTTTCTGTGCGAATCTTGAGACTCCTAGTAGGGACTGCTGTTAATTCGGCCACTTGGCATGAACAATCTGATAGTAGTAAGTGTTAAGAGCAATCATGGCAGATGCTTCAGGAAGACTGGAACATAGTAAGTAGAATGGGACTTAGATGCAAGAAAGAATTAAGGAGACAGTGGTCATATACAAATCAGCATCGCATTTATTCTAATGCTTCTTCTGCACCCACCTTCTTGTCTTTTGAATATAAATGTTCTGTGATGGCTGTCAATCAAAAGATAGTCCAAGATGATCGCTAATTGGATCATCTGGGGATACTGTGACGGGAGGACAGGGAATGGATTTACACGACAGGGAATGTGACGGGAGGACAGGGAATGGAGAACATGGTCAATATTGGATGTATGTCCACTAGAATGGATCTATGTAAAATCCAAAGACTTTGGCCAGATTTGAAAGGAAGCGGGTAAGCTATTTATAAGAATGTCAGAGTGGATATTGTCTTTTTCTGGATCGCAGTTGAAATCCCCAGCCATAACCCATTTTCTCCCACCATACTCGAGAGATTCCAGCTGGCGCCGAGTGGCATCAGATGCTTTAGAAAACTTTGTCAGCGAGATAGCACTATTATAATTAGTAGGCATATATACATTTATCAACTCAGTACCCATAGCAAAAACAGACAAAAAGTTATTGTTTTTAATTGACAACTTTGCTGATAATTCTTTCCTTGTATATGTTGAAAGGCCTCCAGACGGACGCCCTGCCGTCAACTTAGCAGACTGCATGAACAGGTCGTGCGATTCGGATATATTTAAGACATTAATTAAAAAGACTTTTTCCACAAAATAAGGTTTTCAAAGAAAAGTAAAGAACTCCACTAAACAAAAAATTAGCAAAAATAAAATCAAATAATCTACCAAGTGTGAAACTACCACAAATCAGCTTCGATAAATAAATGAAACCCAAAACGAGCAGAAAGTACAATAAATAACCGAGTCAAACTCAAAACGAGCAGAAATTAACAAAAGTTGGGCTCAAAACCCCTATGCCTTCCCAAGGCGAGAACATAATTTGCACTTTACTGAAAAAAATATAAATGTTTTTACTTTTATAACTTTAATAAATCAAATAATATTAAGATTTTGATTACTAAATATCAGTAAATGTATATTAAACTGACATTGCACATTCATTTGTATTTTTTTCAGGAAAGTGCAAATTATGTTCTGGCCTTGGGAAGGCATAGGGGTTTTGGGATCAACTTATGTTAATTTCTGCTCGTTTTGAGTTTGACTCAGTTATTTATTGTAATTTCTGCTCGTTTTGGGTTTCATTTATTTATCGATGCTGATTTGTGGTAGTTTCACGCTTGGTAGATTATTTGATTTTATTTTTGCTCATTTTTTGTTTAATGGAGTTCTTTACTTTTCTTTGAAAAACTCATTTTGTGGAAAAATTTTTTTTAATTAATTTCTGTTCGTTTTATATTGACATAGTCTTTTCAGAGAAAAAGAAAATAATACTTTAAATCTTTTCGTTTTTTAAGAATTTATAGTTTGGCCTGCTATTTGTATGCTGGAGAAAAATTTTCAGCAATTTTTAACAACATACACCCTCTTAAAAATCTGGACACAAATAGTAGTGTTTAATTTAGTTTCATACCCCCTCTAGTTGAACTGAAATGGAAAACTTGATACCATTCGCAAAAATATCTGTTTACTTTCTTTGATAGCTTGGATACACTTACGCTATTTTGATTTGGTTAAATTTTAAGAGAAGAAGCAGCCCCAAAAGTTTGAACATAATACCCTCAGTCGTTCTTGGGATACTGCTGAGATGCCTTATTGGGAATTAGCATTAATACAGTGCATTTTGATTTAATCTTGTGGCAACATTTAGTTTTTAAACATAAAGTCAAATGGGAGGGTGACGTGGGCGTGGGAGGGGGATTAGTTTCCCTCCAATCACTTTCGACTATTAAAAAGGGCATCAGCCCTTTCTATTTTCAATCGAATGAGCCCTTTTCGAAGTTCCTACGACAACTCTTTTGATACAAAGTGCCCTGGTCTAAACAACAACAACAACAACAAAAAAATAATACATTATATCCACATCGATCTTTACTATAAAAATGTCTAGCCTTCCAATTACTTTCGACTATTAAAAAGGGCATTAGGCCTTTCGAATTTCAATCGAATGAGCCTTTTTTGAGTTTCTACGACAACACTTCCTATAAACACCTTATATGGCCCCAGGGCATAAATTACAACTCTTACCCTAAGGGCTGTGAGGGTGGTTGTCATCCTCTAAGACCTAATTTCAAGAACTTTCAACTACGTTACACAAAATGGCTATCTCAAAATTTTGATTGGATGTGTCTGGGAAAATGGCGGGCGTGAGAGGGGCGTTAGTCTTTCTCCAATCACTTTCAACTATTAAAAAAGGCACTAGCCCTTTCAATTTCCAATCAAATGAGCCCTTTTGAAGTTTCTACGACAACGCTTTCAATAAAAACCTTATATGCCCCCAGGGGATAACCTACAACCCTCGCCCTGAGGGCTGGGTGGGGGGGGGGTTGTCATCCTCACAGACCTAATTTCCAGAACTTTCTACTACGTTGAACAAAATGGCTATCTGAAAATTTTGATTGGATGTGTTTGGCGAAATGGTGGGCGTAAGAGAGGGGTTAGTTACCGTCCAATCACTTTCAACTATTAAAAAGGGCACTATCCCTCTCAATTTCCAATTGAATGAGCCCCTTTTGAAGTTTTTACGACAACTCTATCATTAAAAACCTTATATGTCCCCTGGGCATAACTTACAACCTTTGCCCTGGGGACTCTCGGGGGTTTGTCATCCTTAAATACATTATTTCCAGAACTTTCAACTACGTTGAACAAAATGGCTATCTCTAAGCATTGATTGAATGTGTTTGGGGAAATGGAGGGCGTGAGAGGGGGGTTAATCACTCTCCATTCACTTTCGACTATTAAAAAGGGCAATTTCAATTTCCAATCAAATGAGCCCCTTTTGAAATTTCTACAACAACTTTCTATATAAACCTTATATGCCCCCAGGGCACAAATTACAACCCTTGCACTAAAAGCTCTAATGGGGTTTTTATCCTAAAAGACCTAATTTCCAGAACTTTCGACTACGTTGAACAAAATGGATATCCCAAAATTTTGATTGGATGTGTTTGAGGAAATGGTGGGCGTGAGATGGGGGTTAGTTGCCCATTTCAATAAAAACCTTATATGCCCTCAGGGCATAACTTATAACCCTTACCCTGAAAACTATGGGGAGAGTGTCCTGCTCAAAGGTATAATTTCCTGAACTATAAACTTCGTGGAACAAAATGGCTATCAAGAAATTTTGATCGGATATGTTTGGGGAAATGGTGGGCGTGGAAGGGGTGTTTGTTGCCTTCCAATCACTTTCGACTATTAAAAAGGGCACTAGCCATTTCAATTTCCAATCGAACGAGTCATTTTTAAAGTTTCTACGACGACACGTTCAGTAAAAGCCTTATATGCCCCCAGGGCATAACTTACAACCCTTGCCATGAGGGCTGTGGGGGAGTGTCCTCCTCAAAAACATAATTTCTATCTGGAAATCCAAAACACTGAATAAAATGGCTGTCTAAAAATTTTGATTGGCTGTGTTTGGGGAAAAGGTGGGCGAGAGAGAGGGGCTAGTTTCCCTCAAATCACTTTCGACTATTAAAAAGGGCACTAGACCTTTGAATTTCCAATCGAACGAGCCCTTTTTCAAGTTTCTACGACAAGGATTTCAGTAAAAACTTATAGGCCCCCAGGGCATAACTTATAACCAATGCTCTGAAAACTGCGGGGGAGTGTCCTGCTCAAAGGTATAATTTCCTGAACTTTAAACTGCGTGGAACAAAATGGCTATCTCAAAATTTTGATTCGATGTGTTTGGGGAAACGGTGGGCGTGGAAGGGGTGTTAGTTGCCTTCCAATTACTTTCGACTATTAAAAAGGGCACAAGCCATTTCAATTTCTAATCAAATGAGCACTTTTTGGAGTTTCTACGACAACGCGTTCTATAAAAATTTTATATGCCCCCAGGGCATAACTTACAAACCTTGTCCTGAGGGCTGTGAGGAGGTTGTCATCCTCAAAGACCTAATTTCCAGAACTTCAAATTACGTTGAACAAAATGGCCATATCAAAATTTTGATTGGATGTGTTCGGGGGAATGATGGGCGTGGGGGAGGGCTAGTTGCCCTCCAATCACTTTCGACTATTAAAAATGGTACTAGCCCTTTGAATTTCCAATCGAATTAGCCTGTTTTGAAGTTTCTACGACAACGCCTTCTATAAAACCTTATATGCCCAGGGCATAACTTAAAACTCTTGCCCTGAGGGTTGTGAGGGAGTGTCCTCCTCAAAAACATATTTTCTATCTGGAAAACAACTACGCTGAACAAAATGGCTATCTCAAAATTTTGATTAGATGTGTTTGGGGGAATGATAGGGGTAGGGGGGCTAGTTGCCCTCCAATCACTTTTGACTATAAAAAGGGCACTAGCCCTTTGAATTTCCAATCGAATGATCCTGTTTTGAAGTTTCTACGACAACGCCTTCTATAAAACCTTATATGCCCAGGGCATAACTTAAAACTCTTGCCCTGAGGGTTGTGGGGGAGTGTCCTGCTCAAAACATATTTTCTATCTGGAAATCAACTACGCTGAACAAAATGGCTATCTCAAAATTTTGATTAGATGTTTTTGGGGGAATGATGGGCGTAGAGGGGGGGGGCTAGTTGCCCCCCAATCACTTTCGACTATTAAAAATGGTACTAGCCCTTTGAATTTCCAATCGAATGAGCCTATTTTGAAGTTTCTACGACAACGCCTTCTATAAAACCTTATATGCCCCCAGGGCATAACTTAAAACTCTTGCCCTGAGGGTTGTGGGGGAGTGTCCTCCTCAAAAAACATATTTTCTATCTGGAAATCAACTACGCTGAACAAAATGGCTATCTCAAAATTTTGATTGGATGTATTTGGGGGAATGATGGGCGTGGGGGGCTAGTTGCCCTCCAATCACTTTCGACTATTAAAAAGGGTACTAGCCCTTTGAATTTCCAATCGAATGAGCCTATTTTGAAGTTTCTACGACAACAGCTTCTATAAAAACCTTATATGCCCCCAGGGCATAACTTAAAACCCTTGCCCTGAGGGCTGTGGGGGAGTGTCCTCCTCAAAAATATATTTTCTATCTAGAAATCAACTACGCTGAACAAAATGGATATCTCAAAATTTTTATTGGATGTGTTTGGGGGAATGATGGGCATGGGGGGCTAGTTGCCCTCCAATCACTTTTGACTATTAAAAAGGGCACTAGCGACTCCCATTTCCAATCGAATGAGCCCTTTTCGAAGTTTCTACAACAACTCCTTCGATACGAAGTGCCCGGGTGGAGAAAAAACATATTGTGCCCACATCGTTCTTTACTTAGGCAGCGCTAGCGCGCTGCCTATGATTTGAATTCGATCCAGAGAGCATATGTTCCTGAATGAATAGAACCTCGTACAGTTGAAGGAAATCATCCAGAGTCTTTTTTTATTGTAGCACCCGTTAATATTCAGGCTTAGAGCTTTTATAGAACTATTCATGAGTAACTCTAATTTTCCAAAATTTCTTTTAGTTTCTCACATTTTAGGCTGAAAATCAGATGCAAAAACAACCGCAGAAAACCAGACACAAATATTAATCTGGCAGAAGCTTCTACTATAATTATCACGTTAACATGGGATTTTTATGTCCCATTCTTTGATTGCAATATTTTTCCAAAAAAGCTTAGCCCTAAGGAAGGACCAAAGAAAAGTAGCTTAAATTCTTAAGAATAGGAACCAGATTCTGATCACCAGTTTGACAAGCATCTAAGCTCAAGCAAAAACGAAACTGAGTCAAAGTCTAAAATAACGAATGAACTGAGAAATTATTAGAGTTTTCATCCATAAGAGTGCTTGATATGTTCTAAGGGCTCTTGAATCTTGGAATATTATTTAGAGCGTGCAAGAACATTCGTGGTCTCCTTATGGTTAAATATTCTTATGAAATAAATTATAATTCACAGACAACACAAGAAATTCACTCAAAAACACAAAATTATCCAGATTTTTTTGGGCCTGATTTTCCCTTCTTTTTTAAATAAAAGTTTGGCTAGTATACACTCATGCTTACAGTAAAGTCGGATTCAACTGTATTCTAACTATACTGGAAAGTACAAATTCAAACTTCAAAATTTTGAATGATCAACGAATTCAAATTTAATTTTTTATTTTTTAAATTCAAACAAAACTGAAGAAGGACATTACAAGTCACAGCTGCAAAACGTCCCCCTCCCCATTTCTTATAGCTCCCATATCAAATTATTGTTGCTCCAAAAGAAAGGAACTTGAAGTGATAAATACCCCCCGAATTTATTTGAAGGCCTAAAACAGTTTTGAAGCTCTAGGTGCCTTTACCGTAGTAAATATCGTAGTTTATAGATTGATCATAATAAATGTTACAAGGATTTGTCACCTAGGATTTGACAGTTTTACTTATTCCTCAGTGAACAACCAATCCGTTCATGAAAAGTAAGTAAACAGCAACCTTCACAATAAAACTAAAAGTCATAGTAATGAAATTTGGCTGACATCATATGCATAAAAAATTGTTTTTTCTTGTGGTTTTAAATGTACAAAATTCATGAATTATAAATTTACTCATCATAAATAAATAGCATAAAACAATTTGAATAACTTCAGAAAAAAGGAAAAAATACCTCCAAAAAGAGGTCTGTTTGTGGCGAAAATTGACGGCAGGGCGTCCGTCTGGAGGCCTTGCAACATATACAAGGAAAGAATTATCAGCAAAGTTGTCAATTAAAAACAAGCGGGTAAGCTTTTAAAGAGTCCATTTCAAAGCCCAAAATATTATGTATGTGATGGGGTTGCCCTCTCAGCCCTTCCTGCTTTACGCTTAAAGTTGGTCTGGCCAAGACTTTGGGTAAGCTATTTATAAGAATGTCAGAGGGGATATTGTCTTTTTCTGGATCGCAGTTAAAATCACCAACCATAACCCATTTTCTCCCACTATACTCAAGAGATTCCAGATCGCGCCAAGGGGCATCAAAAAAAGAATCCAAATAGCTCTCCGTATTAGCTGGTGCCCAACTATGCAATAGTTGATGATACCGTATTACATGATAAATGGTCTGTAATAACCATTAATTTTGTATATACAGTATATATTTACTATTAGTGTAATTTATATTTTATATTTTAGTGTAATCTCCATTCCCATTTGCTTGTATTTCTGCGTGCAAACATATGTTTATGAGGTAATTCTGTAAAGATATTGGACTAGATATTATCGGCTAGAGGAAGGGAGGGCACGGGAATTACAGTGTTATTATCATAAGGAACATGGCACAAAGAAAAGAATCCAAATAGCTCTCCGTATTAGCTGGTGCCCAACTATGCAATAGTTGATGATACCGTATTACATGATAAATGGTCTGTAATAACCATTAATTTTGTATATACTGTATATATTTACTATTAGTGTAATTTATATTTTATATTTTAGTGTAATCTCCATTCCCATTTGCTTGTATTTCTGCGTGCAAACATATGTTTATGAGGTAATTCTGTAAAGATATTGGACTAGATATTATCGGCTAGAGGAAGGGAGGGCACGGGAATTACAGTGTTATTATCATAAGGAACATGGCACAAAGAAAAGAATCCAAATAGCTCTTCGTATTAGCTGGTGCCCAACTATGCAATAGTTGATGATACCGTATTACATGATAAATGGTCTGTAATAACCATTAATGTTGTATATACAGTATATATTTACTTATTTTCGACAATGCCACTCATGTAGGTTGTTTCCACATATTTAGGAAAAACCGCGCCATTGTGCTACAATATGGACTCTGAAAGTGGGATGTTATAACATAACCTAACCTGCCAGCTTTGCCTCTCACTCAGACTATCTGTCTTGGCTTTTTTCTCGAACTAGCCATGGCTTGATGGCAACTTGATTTTGATTCAGCTCTTTGTCAGTTCCAAATCAGTTGGTTACCTGAAAATTTGGTTCATCATTTGGCAAACCCTATTTAGGATGATATTTATTTATTGCAGAACAAAATATGCGCATTCCTATCGCACAATCTCATTATTATTTAAAAGGGGTACTGGAACTTTAATTTTGGGTATGAAATAGTCCTCTTCCAATCTTTTACAACTAATGGCTTAATACAATCACCCTGGGAAAAAAAATCTTTGAAAAACTACAAAAGTTTTGATTTTTATAAATAAGAGTTTGAAACTTCCACTCTAAGGTTCTCAGACACATTGAACTTAAAAAATGGAATTTTCACCACAAACAAACCTCTTTTTGGAGGTATTTTTTTCCTTTTTTCTGAAGTTATTCAAATTGTTTTATTCTATTTATTTATGATGAGTAAATTTATAATTCATGAATTTTGTACATTTAAAATCACAAGAAAAAACAATTTTTTATGCACATGATGTCAGCCAAATTTCATTACTATGACTTTTAGTTTTATTGTGAAGGTTGCTCTTTACTTACTTTTCATGAACGGATTGGTTTTTCACGGAGGAATAAGTAAAACTGTCAAACCCTAGGTGACAAATCCTTGTAATATTTATTATGACCAATTTATAAACTCATTAAAGGTCATTGTTTGGAGTGGACTTTTTGGACACAAAATTGTCAGCGCCATTATTCTCTGAATGATGTGAATGTGATGATGGTCATCACCTGGATGATGATGATGTGATAAAAATATTACGATTGTGAAGGAAAAAGCAATACCCATTAAAGTTGAGAAGCAGCTTATGTTGTTGTTGTTTGGGGTTTGATGCGTTTGACCGATAGGTCATATGCGTTCGTATCACTCAATTATTCTGTGCCTTCTGTAATCACTAGCTTGCTTGGGTGTCATATCAGTCAATACTCACTGAACCAGATCATGTATCACTTACATTGATATTGGTAGGGTTATCCACCTGCAGCAAGCTGCTTATGCTCATATATTAATGACATGGATGTGGCTTATGTAGATGTCTGCAAAGATGACATTACATGTTACAGAGCTCCAGAAATGATTACGTTTTTGAAATCAAAATTTTCAGTAGGAAATTCGGTAAAATGAAGCTATTAATCCTTCCTCACCGTTTTGGAATTTATTACTATTAGATTTTGTTTGGTTCAAATTTTGTTTCGAAAATTGGAGTTCCAAATAGTGATTTGAAACTTTGCAATTTATTGAAATTGTAGTTGCAATTTCGAACGAAACATTAAAAGTCATTGGAAATTTTGAAATTCAAATTTACACTTGTTAGGACAGTCATAATGGGCATTTGACCAATATTTGCTACTTAAATAGTTGAAGAATAGGCCTACAATATTATTCAGCAAAGGTAAGTCAGCTAACAGAAATGTTGGATGATGTTTACTAATGCATGCAACAAAGTTACTTTGAATTGCAGTACCCTTTGAGTAAAAAATAAAAAATAAAATTTAAATGTGATAAAGATTGGACCCATGTCCCTCCACTCTGGGAACATTCTAGACAATTGTGCCCACAGCCCAGACAATTTCAAATAATGTCCCTGATTCAAACCTAATCTTGCAGAGTTTGTCAATTTAAATAGTTATAGATGACGAAATGTTAAGGGTGCTTAAAGGATAACAAGAATCTACAGCGCTTCCATCTTAAATAAAATGTAACACTTACTTATTGCATCTTCAGCTTCTGTTTTTGAGCATGCATTTGAGATAGGGATGGCTTCTTTGATTTTCTGGAGAATACACTCAAGCTGAAGGTTAATACAATTCATTTTTTAGGCTAAAACAAAAAAAGCTAGATTATTTTTTAACACATTCCAAATTACAAGTAATTCATAGATAAAGTGAAAATGCAAGTAGAATAATATTTTGTAATATTTTTGTTCAGCCAGTCATTTGATTTTTATTGTTTCTGGTTGTCCAAGTCAAAAAACCAAAAGACTTGTGATGCACAAAAAAAATACCATAAATTGTCTTAGTCCAATCAGCTTGAAATAAAGTTCACAATTTTCTTGGATGACCAATTTAAAAATTTTATCATTTTATTATCCTTGTAGACCCCTATTCAGAAAACAAATTAAAAATTAATTTTTGCTGCATTGATTTGTGAAACCCAGAAATAAATCTTTTTTTGTCTCTTATAGGTTTGTAACTTACAGGAAGTATAGACAGGGTTACATAGACCTCAATGAAAACAGAGTATATTGAAGATTGTTAGTATCTCTATGCAGCACCTGAAACTGGAAAAACAAATTTTGTTTCCTCAGGTTTGCTTAGACTTACAGGGCAAATAAATAGAGACAAGGGAGCTTCAATAAACAGAAAGACTATTGAAAAAACATTGTTGTAATGATTTGTAATGCCCAAAACAGGCCCAAACTTGCTTTGTTTCTGATCGACTATTAACTTACCAGGCATGTACACAGGACCAAATCAGCCTAAGGTGAAAATGGACATAGCCAAAGGGACCATAAAGAGAACAATGAATTATCGAAAAAAGTGTGGCTATAATTCTTAGCATGAAAAATTCAATTATTTGTTAGACCAATCTGCTTTGAAATTTTAGCAAATACACTTTTTTATACTTGAAGCATATCCAAACGTTAGCTCTCTTGGCATTTAATAGAGTTTTCATGGCAGTATGCCAAAAGTCCCTGTTATTTGAGTGGTTTGACCAATTCAACCAAGGACTTATCACATCTCCTTCCCTGCCTTCTGAATCCATCAGGCAGTTCCAGGACAGCTTCAAAAACACTTATCCATTTTCTCCCCTTGTTTTCTTTTTCTCTCCTTGTCTCTTCCTCCACCTGGGTAAGGGAGTATACTTAGTGGCTCTGTGGACCAAAGTTCTTTCAGTCAATCTCAGGACATGGTCTAACAACCAGCACCATCCTTTTTTCATCAAAGTTCTAATACCAAGCTCAAGTTAACACTTCTTTGGCAAGTCTGTATATCCTACTTTATTGTTACATCACCCACTCCTGATGGTCCTCAGAGAGGTGTGATTGAATACATTTAGAGCTTGGATATTGCTTGCTTTCAGAGACCAAGTTCTGCAACTGTATAAGAATGCTCATCAAACTAGCAACTTGTATATCCTTATTTTTCATCTGAAATGGGATATTCTTTTGTCTCCAGAGGCATTTGTTCAGCTGAGTCATGACTTTAGTCTTTGACTGAGTCAAAGACTAAAGTGTCATGACTTTAGTCTTTGATGAGCTAATCTTCAGGCCCATTTGTACCAAGGTGTCAGCAGGTAGATTCGGCATATATATATATATATATATATATATATATATATATATATATAATATATATATATATATAGATATATATATATATATATTATATATATATATATATATATATATATATATATATATATATATATATATATATATATATATATATCTATATATATATATATAATATAATATATATATATATATATATATATATATATATATATATATATATATATATATATTATATATATATATATATATATATATATATACATATATATATACATATATATATATATATATATATATATATATATATATATATATATATATATATATATATATATATATATATATATATATATATATATATATATATATATATATATATATATATATATATATAGTACCAGGAGCCTGGTGGCTTGGCTGCCGGGCCCAGCACTTGGCATGCTTCTATATATAATAATAATAATAATTTATTTTTGACCCACTAACATTATAAAAAAGTGAAGTAACAAAAGAAAAGAAAAGGTAAAGACATACAAAACAAAACACATGCAAAACAATATCAATATAAAGAACTACAAATGCAAATCAGAACAATCGCACAAGAGGATGAAAAGGACCCAACCGCTTGCAGCCCTCATCTTTTAACTTGGAGTCCAACTTATTATATGACGTCAATATATCAGTTGCATTAAACATTCGAATAATCTTACGGTTTCTATACCAACAAGGCAAATACAAAAGATATTTACAATAACAGAAATACAAAACTCTAATATCCTGCATATCACTAGTATTAAAAAATGGGCACAAACCTGATAGAAAAAGAATGGAATGGTCGCAATATGTAGAATAGAGTTTAGCCAATGCCTTACGAGAATGTCGCCTGCGATTTGGGACAATTCTAGCATAACCTGCTTTAAGCTTATTCTTAATATCTGCAAGTGCACTAGCACAGATAGCTGAAATAGAAGAGCAGATACTAATCCCGAGCCAAAGCAACGCAGGAGCCAGCTTAACTGAAAAAGAACTACAACTCAAATCACTACTTGGGTTTTTAGCATTGAAAACTAAATACTCACATTTTTCAGCATTAAGCATGAGGCCAATTTTTTCCAAAAGCTTAGAAAAAAAAATGGGTTAGACTTAGCTAGGGTGAATTTTGAACGGCTAATAAGTAATAAGTCATCTGCATATGCAATATAAGATAAATTAGTTAGACCCATAAAACACGACGGAAAAATACAAGAAAGCACAGGGTATAAACAAGCATTAAAAAGGTATGGTGACAGAACACCTCCTTGCCTAAGTCCAGACCGAATAGGAATATTACCAAAAAAGATCTCTCCTGACTGAAGTCCAACATATGAATTTGCATACCGAAAATGAAGGACACATATAACAGATGAATTCACTCCAAGCTGGGTAAGAGAATACCACAGTTGGCTGTGACAAACCAAGTCAAAAGCTTTTGAAATATCTAACGCACATAAATGAACTTCAGACCCATCTTTTTGTGCTTGAATTAAAAAAGAAGTAAGAATTCAATGCGCATGTTGGCATCCTATATTTGGTTTAAACCCAAATTGATTGGACACATAATCAACTTTTGGAAGAATTTCAGGAAGCAGGACATATTCAAAAACTTTGCTCAGCAAACAGGCTACCGTAATAGATCTATATGATGTGCAATTAGTGGGATCTTTCCCACATTTAAGAATTGAAGTGACACTCCCACACAAAAAAGAATCAGGCACCAAAGACGTACATAGACAAATTTGAAATAATAACTGAAAATGATAAATCAATTCTTTCGAATAAATATGAAGGTGAAAAACACTAATACCATCAATATCACATGATTTAGATTTTAAATTCTTAACACAACGAATCACATGGTAAGCAGAAACGGGGGGCACAGCTGAGCAAATATTCCAGCAGCATACACCATACTTGTACAGATTTTTGACAAGCATTCACCAGGATACTCAGTAGTCAAATCCAGGTATTTAAATCCTTTCACTGCTTCTATGGAAGAGCCATCAAACCCTATGGCGGTTTTCTGGGTGGGTACCATTGTCATGACTTTAGTCTTTGATGAGCTAATCTTCAGGCCCATTTGTACCAAGGTGTCAGCAGGTAGATTCGGCATGGATAGTGCCTCTGATCAAGTTTCAAAAAGAAGGCTAATGTTGTTGGTACAGTCTAAGTGAGTTATGGAAAAATATGCGTTATCTCAACATCACTGAAGCTTTCCATAACCCTTTTCAGGATCCAGTCAACAGCAAAGTTAAAATGACTGGGGATAAGATGCACCCCTACCTGACTCTATATTCAATCAAAAATAGCAACAAGAATTGCCTGTTAACTTGGATGTAAGCTCTAGTATACAGGTAGTATACTTGAATGAGCTCAATTGAGTTTTTGGGTGCCATACTCTTTTTTCACCCATCATATAGCTTGCCATAGTCCCATATTCTCCTCACACATGGCAAGGGCAGTGATACAGTTGATTCTCCAAGAGCTAGACAATAACTTCTCTCTGACATATACTACTTAATTTCACTGCTATTTAAAACCCATTTTAAAATGTATCTTGAAAAAATCTTTCAAGACGTCTTCCAATTGCTGGTAAGCTGCAAGGAATGCTCAGACTGTAATGTTAAATTCCTTCTCTGAATCTCCTGGTCTTCCAACATATCCTTTACTAATTTGTTACGTTTTGTATACTCATTCCTATCCCCATTCCTTCCTTCTAAACACCCAATAACCCACAACAATTTAAAATTGATCTTATCTACACTGCCTATGAACTCTTTCTTCTATCCTGCAACATCTCTAGATAAGCTGCATTTACTAACCTATTATTTACTGAGTTGATGGCCTTTCTGCCATATCCTATCATTCTAACAAGTCTTTTGACCCTTGATGAAAGCAACCCTAGATCACCCTTCAACACCAAACTATTGAACCTCCCACTTAAACCTAATAGTCACCCAAAATGTCCTAGATACTCTTTTTATCTTCCCCCCTTTTTCAAACTTCCCCATTACAGCTCACAACTGGCCCTTATTTTATTTAAGAACTTCCCTTATGTTCTTCAATAACTGCTGGTCCTAGGTGCCTAAGAGCACTCCTCAGCAATGCCAATGATGCCTTCTGACCATTCTAACTGGCCATTTACATCTGGTCAAACCAAACTCCTGAACTTGTAAACTTACATACCAAACAAACAAAATATTAATAAAAACTAAAATTGAAGCAATAAAAAAAATAAAAAAAGATTGAGTAAAAAAAAATTTTGTAAGCAGAAATTTCTCTAAAATGAAGAAAAAAGCCCTATTGAAAACCAAAATGCGCAGAAAAAAAAAATCATAAAACAATTTTAACTTGAAACAAACAAGAATTAACACAAACATGGGGAGGGTACTTTACTTGTACTTGTAGCAGGATTCAAGCATTTCCGCTCTCCCTGGCGTCCAGTAGCTTCGTCATTGTAGTAAGCCAAGAGTCTCGATCGTTTTCGAGTGGCTCAATCAAATCAAGCCAGGACTTTTCCCATCTTCGTCCATACTTCTTGAAGCCACCGATTGGGTCTAGGTCAGCCTTGATACAGGCGAACCACGTTTTCTTTTGTCCCCCATGTTGCTTTTTCCATCCCGAAAGAGGTGTACATCTGAGGGTTTTATTGGCAAAGGTGTGGTGTAGGCGGCAAAGTGTATGGCCAAACCATCGGAGTCTTCTTGTTTAATTATAGTGGCCAAATCAGAACAATGATAGCAGATTTCGCAGAGTTCAACATTGCTGACACGATCACGGAGTTTAGTGTCAATGATTCTCCTTAAACATGAATGGTTAAATACGCTGAGGACTTGAATGTTGGATGCTTTCATAGTCCATATCTCACAGCTGTAGAGTAAGACAGACTGAACAAGGGCCTGGTAAATCCTTATTCTTGTCTTCAGACAAACATTTTTCTGGTTCCACAGTGAGTGATTAGCTGGGTGAAGACTTCAGTTGCTGAAGCAATTCTTGACTGTATTTCTGATGTGCATCCTCCTATTGGGTCTACCAGAGATATCCTGTCTATGGGCGACTGTTCTAGTAAAATTGGGGGGTCTTGAGATGATATACTGGACACCATGACTTTTGTCTTTGGGGAGCTTATTTTCAGGCCGACCAGAGAGGATTCTTCAGCTACCTTCAATAGCATAGATTGGGCTTCTGAACGAGATTCAGCAAACAAGCAAATATCATCAGTGTAGTCCAGATCAGTGGTCACAAAATTGGGACTTCTTCAATGCCTGAAAAAGTCGTCATTGCTCTGGTCATAATCCAGTTGATCACGAAATTAAATAAGACAGGAGATAATATACATCCCTGTTGGACACCAAAATCAATTTGGAACATTGAGGAGAGTTCTCCACCAATCTGAATTCGGGCTCACGTATGCTGGTAGTATGCTCAGATAAGTCTGACTATCTTGCCTGGTACTCCATCCTATGTCATGGCCCACCAGATTCCATCCCTTAGAACAGAATCAAAAGCTGTAATAAAACCTATGAATAGAGACACTGTTGGTTTCTGGTGTTTTGCTCTGTGTTCAAGGGTTTGTCTTAAAACGAATAGTTGGTCAATTGTTCCCATGCCTGGGCAGAATCCCGCTTGATTGGGTCTTGTCTTTGTGTTGTGCTGGATATGAAAACAATTATGTAGTACTATGGCAAATATTTTTGCAGCAATGCATATGAGGGAAATCCCGCAATAATTGCTGAATTTTGTCTTTAGCCCTTTTTTGAAGACTGGAAGGATGATAGAGCCTCCCCAATCCTGTGGAACCATCTCTTCTTCCCATATACAGCAAGTTATGGGAGTTTTACCTAGAACAAAAGCATTCCTAATATGTTTTCTGTTTTATCAGTTAAAATTACTTTTAAATTATTTTTCAAACATTTTCTGTTTTATAAACTGAAATTGTTGGACCTACAAATTTAGGCCTAGAGCCAGGTCTTGGGGGCTTGCTATTAAATAGTGGGACATGGCATCACCAGACCTCTATAAACCATTGCCAAGGCCCAAAATAAGTATTAAACAGTGTTATTCTTTTGTTACTAGGGTGTTTAGTTCAGAAAAGTCAAGTAACAATCTTGTCTAAGGGCTATTCTAAGGGAGACACTGTAATCACAAAATTTTACTTTTAAATGTGCAAGAAATCCATACTAAATGGATGTTCTGGTTTTTCCACTTTAATTCATGTTTTTCTACTATATTTATGTTTTATTTAAACTGATATTATAACCCATATTAAATATTCTCGAGTTCCTGTATATTGAATATTTTCAGTATTTATTACCATCTGCTTCATTTTCAATAAAGATTGGGTAATAGGCTACCTGTTCAAAGATTCTAAAATTTTAAACAGGCTATTTGTGCTATGTATTCAGATATGCTAATATAAATATATATATATATATATATATATATATATAATATATATATATATATATATATATAGTATATATATATATATATATATATATATATATAGATATATATATATATATATATATATATATATATATATATATATAATATATAGTACCAGGAGCCTGGTGGCTTGGCTGCCGGGCCCCAGCACTTGGCATGCTTCTATATATAATAATAATAATAATTTATTTTTGACCCACTAACATTATAAAAAAGTGAAGTAACAAAAGAAAAGAAAAGGTAAAGACATACAAAACAAAACACATGCAAAACAATATCAATATAAAGAACTACAAATGCAAATCAGAACAATCGCACAAGAGGATGAAAAGGACCCAACCGCTTGCAGCCCTCATCTTTTAACTTGGAGTCCAACTTATTATATGACGTCAATATATCAGTTGCATTAAACATTCGAATAATCTTACGGTTTCTATACCAACAAGGCAAATACAAAAGATATTTACAATAACAGACATACAAAACTCTAATATCCTGCATATCACTAGTATTAAAAAATGGGCACAAACCTGATAGAAAAAGAATGGAATGGTCGCAATATGTAGAATAGAGTTTAGCCAATGCCTTACGAGAATGTCGCCTGCGATTTGGGACAATTCTAGCATAACCTGCTTTAAGCTTATTCTTAATATCTGCAAGTGCACTAGCACAGATAGCTGAAATAGAAGAGCAGATACTAATCCCGAGCCAAAGCAACGCAGGAGCCAGCTTAACTGAAAAAGAACTACAACTCAAATCACTACTTGGGTTTTTAGCATTGAAAACTAAATACTCACATTTTTCAGCATTAAGCATGAGGCCAATTTTTTCCAAAAGCTTAGAAAAAAAAATGGGTAGACTTAGCTAGGGTGAATTTTGAACGGCTAATAAGTAATAAGTCATCTGCATATGCAATATAAGATAAATTAGTTAGACCCATAAAACACGACGGAAAAATACAAGAAAGCACAGGGTATAAACAAGCATTAAAAAGGTATGGTGACAGAACACCTCCTTGCATAAGTCCAGACCGAATAGGAATATTACCAAAAAAGATCTCTCCTGACTGAAGTCCAACATATGAATTTGCATACCGAAAATGAAGGACACATATAACAGATGAATTCACTCCAAGCTGGGTAAGAGAATACCACAGTTGGCTGTGACAAACCAAGTCAAAAGCTTTTGAAATATCTAACGCACATAAATGAACTTCAGATCCATCTTTTTGTGCTTGAATTAAAAAAGAAGTAAGAATTCAATGCGCATGTTGGCATCCTATATTTGGTTTAAACCCAAATTGATTGGACACATAATCAACTTTTGGAAGAATTTCAGGAAGCAGGACATATTCAAAAACTTTGCTCAGCAAACAGGCTACCGTAATAGATCTATATGATGTGCAATTAGTGGGATCTTTCCCACATTTAAGAATTGAAGTGACACTCCCACACAAAAAAGAATCAGGCACCAAAGACGTACATAGACAAATTTGAAATAATAACTGCAAATGATAAATCAATCTTCGAATAAATATGAAGGTGAAAACACTAATACATCAATTTCACATGATTAGATTTAAATTCTTACACAACGAATCACATGGTAAGCAGAAACGGGGGGCACATGGCCTTGGTAAATTTTCGCAGGTAATACATAAGAACAGAGGCTAACAAACTGAGAGTGAACTGCATAATTCATAATATTAAAAATCTTATTATAATGATTAATCCAAGAGGCATTAGGGATCCGATCAGCATTAGGAGGTGAATCAAATTTTGCAACATTAATCACTTGTTTCCACTGACTAGAGGTCTTCAGAAATTCCACGCTATTGTACCTTACTTTACGAAGATAACGTTTAAACTCCAACTTCGTTTTCTGTTTAATGGCAAAAAGATGACCCCTTAAAGGGCGGCCACATGCTACCCAAATTCTAAGTCACAATTTTGCACGATTTTTCACAATTTTTAAATCAGGGTCAGATTTCCATATTGAACCTCTAGTCTTAAGTTTAAAACGACACAGCAGGACAGCCACTTCTTCAGCTTTTTTCAGGCAGGAAACAATCTGGCTGTAATATATATTGAGCTGAACTCAAGCTTGAGGGGATATAACACTAGTACAAAGTAAATTAAATGGAAATTTAATCGTAGATAAAAGAAGAGCAAGGGTTGATAGATATAGAGGCCAGTCTGCTTTATTCCAGTCTCTTTTTGTTATCCACTTTTTGTAATTAGTACATAAGGTCTGTTCAGCCCAAGTCATATTGATGGTGACAGTGGCTGAAAGGGGCAGATGGTCATAATCACGTTCATCCTGGTCAATGTGAATATTGCTAATGGAAACACCAGAAGAAACAACACAGTGATCAATATCAGACAATGAACCGCTATTATGTATGTATGAATGGGATGCATCTTTATCCAAAACCCAATAGCCATTAGGTAGCAAATCTAAAAATAAATCAGTTCGTGTTGAGGTAGAGTTTATATCACAGTTCATATTGCCTAACAGGATCCAATCCATTGCTCTCAACACTAACAAGAAAGGTCTTTAGCAACGCACATGCTTTAGTATACTTTGTTATGAGGAAAAGGATCTTTGGTTGCAAGGGAGGTATACATTAATAAGAACTAGGTTAGCAAAACGGATTGCAATGAAATAATCACATTCACGATAACACACAGGGGATAGCGGGACTAGTTTATGTTTTAATAGGCATGCCAGCCCGCCTGAAGGTCTCCTGGAAGTTTTTCGGGCACTTCTAGTGAAAACCAAGTGTTCTTTACTCCTGCAAAGGGAGTTCAAACTCACCAAGGGCAAAAGATGTTCTTGTCGAAACAAAATGTCAAAATTAGATAGTTTCTGGTTCAAAGAATCATCCTTATCCTTTGTTCCATTAATGTTGAATGAGCATATAGAAAATTCAATTTTAGTAGTCATTTTCTTAGCTGACTAGAACGTTTAGCTACAGCATTACGAAGGATTTGGCATTTTAGAGAAAATGAAACATGATTGCCATGACAATTAGCAGATTTAGGGGTAGCCTGGCATGGGGAATTGCATGACAATTCATTCTCTTCTGCATAGCGGGAGCAATGATTAGGGTTATTACAAGAGGACTTCAGGTGATTAGGCGATTGGCAATTATAGCAGCACCTTGGTGGACGCTGGAACTCATGAACATGGAAAATCTCATAACCAACTTTCACGCCAAGCTTCAGTGCATTAGCAAGAGCAATTGCATTTTCAAAAAATACTTTAGCAGCAAAAGAATTGCCAATTCATTTTGCATCCTTAATATTGCCACAGCCAATTAGATGCTCACGTCAAAGGCATTTGATAAACCTTTCACAATACCTATATATTTTGTTTCATTTACTTTGACATCACAGTTGCTCATTATAGAGGGAACAGAATTGCAAAAGTCCTTAGCAGCAGTCTGATCAATCTGCATCACCAATTTATTGTCGAAGGGCTTTATGCTATGAATACATTCATGACCAGGTATAAGAACAATCACTTCATGGCGTTTTGCAGGATTATTAAGGTGAGATGGAACTTTTGAAATGACAATAATGGCCTGATTATCAGCAATTGGCTGGGGTCTGGGGTCACTAAGAGGAGGGAAATTTAGATCATAAGACACAATTTTTTCATGAATTTGCTTGAGTTTGGAGTCAGTGTTTAGAAGCCTTGATGCGAGGCTTGTATATGCAACAGCTGGAATGACAGGAACCTTGGTAGGCAAAATAATCACGTAAGTAGGCAAAATAAAATCATCAGACTTGCATTTCTGAAAGGTCTCAATTATATCCTTTATGTGATTCTAATTAGCTAGATCACCTTGCTGTCAAGGCACATGTTTGCCCACGAACACTAGAAACCATAGGTCAGTTTTAGCTATCATAATAGACTTTTCATCAAAAAAGTCAGCTGCATGTTTGGCAATAATTTCATTATCCACTCCTTCATGAAAATTCGACTGCACAAAGTTTAGCAGAGCAGAATGTACAAGCTCCATCATAATCATGAATATATTCAATATATACCATATTCATCCATTTAAGTAATGAATAAGTTCAAGTCTAAACTAGTTACTAGCACCCATCTCTATTCAACTATTGCATAGATATTCAACTACAATTTACTGTCCCAAGGGAATTTGAAATAGTCTGCAAAATGGTAATCTGCTTATAAAAATAAATCCAAAATGAAAGTCCACAGGGAAATTTCACAGCTTGAGTAAGGTTATATCTGAAAAAACTATGATGTTACCACAATTTGATACAATTTGAAACTATGAAATACAGACAATTTGAGCCTTCTCTTGATGTCATGATGTCCAAATGCACCTGAAATTAGAAGTGGTGCCTTTGTAAAATTACATTTTTTTCTATTGGACCTTCAACTTTTGCCTTGGCTTGTCTTTTGTCATTATGAAAGACATATTGCCAAATCTTTGTTTCTTTTAATTGTTCAGGTGATGGGACAAAAACTTCTTTTCTTTCCAACAATTTATCCAGTCCATATTTTTGATTTTCAAATGTATGATAGGTATTGATGACCTTATCCATGTCAAATTCCAAAACCTAATCATCATTGCAATCATTTTCAATATGTTTGGTTTGTTACACCTTGGCTCTTTTGTCATTATGAAATACATATTGCTGGAACTTTTTGTTTTTAACAAAGGTATAGCAGGCATTGATGACTTTATGTATGTCAAAATCCCAAACCCAATCATCATCATTATCATTTTCAATTTTTAGACATTTTGATTCTTGCTGTCCAGGTTGATTTTCATTGAATTACTGCTCTTCATTTTCATTTTTGACTTACTCACTTGTTTAGTGTTGTATGTCTTCTAACTGTGTGGTCTTTGCTCTTCATTTTCAGTTTTAACATGCTCTAATTGTTGTTTTCACATATCTTCAAACCACACATGTCTGCTTCATTTTTATTTACACACTGCTGCTTTTTTCTAACTGTGTTTGTCTTATTGGTTCCAAAGAATCATCATTTATAGTAACTGCAAACGTAAATTTTTGTTTTTGAGGCCTTCCAACAGACATTATATTATATAAATAACTGTTGTGTTGGAAACTAAACAAGTTTATTTATGCTATGCATGACATCATATAAGAAAATGCTTTTATGATGTCAAAAGAAATTCTTATATGATGTACTAACATAGTACATGATATTGATAATTTTGGAGACCACACTGCCTTTCCATGACATTAAAATAAAAGTTCAAAATAGGGATAAAATCCTTTTTAATAGACAGTGTATAATAAATTTCACAAAAAATACCAGATATTTTGGTCATATAAACAGTGACCATCATCAGTAGTGAAACTCCAGTTTTACTACTGATGACGATCACTGTATATGTGACCAAAATATCTGGTATTTTTTTGAAATTTATTATACACTGTCTATTAAAAAGGATTTTATCCCTATTTTGAACTTTTATTTTAGCGCACATGATATCATTTGCAAAAACCAAAATTGACGCTCTAAACAATATTTTCAGACTTCTGACCTATCTAGACTGTTTTTTGTGCATATATGTTAAAATTAGTAGTTTTTTTCATTGAGCATTACTGCATATAAAACTTCAAATACCATATCAAAAAATTCGTCAGTTATCTGGGTAAAAACTTTGAATATAACTTTGAACTTAGAAGCTTAATTTTTTCATAATGCCCTTTGCCTATATCTGTTTTGTCACATTTAAAACAGCTGAAATGGGCGACTTTGATATTGATTGTTTTTTTTTTGTTGCTCTTTTGGATTCCTAAGAAGCCTTCTTTTATTAAAAACTGGTTTTTAATTACAATTTAAAAAAAAATGCATTTTAAAGTTTTTTTGGCTTCTTTATAGAATATATGTCATGTAGGCTAAGGCTGAACTGCTGCTTTTTTATCGCTTTTGGCTGCTCTTTTGGATATTATTCTTTTTCTTTTGGGGATTCATTCCAAATTATAAACTCACAAATACCTAATATCAGTCAAATTATAAACTGCATCTAAAAGGAGTAAATTTATCAAATTGAAAAATACATGATGAACACTTCACATGAGAACACTTCAATTACAATGACACAAAAAACACTTAATAGTTTATTCGCTATGAAGAAAGTGCCAGCTATTTTCTTAGGTAAAAAATGAAAAGCTCATCCGTTTTAAGTTTAATTAAATGAAATAATATGCAGACTGAAGTAGCTCCAGGAAGATGTTGAAATGTTCATCCTAGTTCATCACTTTTAATCCAAGAAAAATGTTAGGACACTTAGTATCAGTTATTGAGTTTAAGCTTTGATTTCCAAATGCTCACAAGAATTACCAAATTTAAGAAAGTCGCAACAATAAAGTCACCTCTGGTCAAAATACTTAGACTCCTCTTTGATCCCCACCCAGGCTCAAAGCTTCTGCTATGGTCATTTCCATGGAAATCTCCAAAGAGTTTTTTTTTTAATACCTTTCAAGCGTAGTTAGGGGTATTTAGACTTTTTTGCTTTTCTTCAAAGCTTTGAAAAAAGTGTTATAATATTCCAAATGTTACATTTGTGCATATTTTTGGTAATCATTTGTGGGGTGATCAAATTTTCTAAACCACTGTAAATACGTAAGCACGTTGCAACATCTAGCACCCTGAGGTCATAAGACTGTCAAAGACTCCTCCTTGAACCTCCCAAATTGAAAGCTTTTATTTTGACCTGGCCTTTTAATGTAACTTGGGCACTGGACCAAGGGCGCCATTGTTACTTGAGCGCAACGTTAGGTGGGGATGTCGATATCGCTTTCGTCACACCAATTCGTTTTAGTGTGAATCTGCCTGGTACATATGAATGAATGTTTTCAAAGTGAACCCGTTTCATCAATAGGAAAAAAAAACAGATTGGACACATATGTTCCTTTCCCATTGGACAATAAAACCATGCAAGTGCTGTATCAAGTATAACTCACGAAAATTTTGTTAATTTTGTCAACTTTTTGGCATCCCTGCTTTCAATAGAAGAAAAATCAAGGTACTATCACTTAAATATAATAACTCCCTATGCCCCCCTTCTGGATACCATCTTGATAGGATACTGTCTCTGCTTTAAATAAAAAAAAATAATTAACTTATTGGCATCCCTGCTTTAAAAAAAATCGAGGTATTATCATTTAAATATGATAGCTCAATACCCCCCTCCCCTCTCTGGATACCACCTTGATAGGATGCCATCTCTGCTTTAAATTAAAAAAAATGAACTTTTTGGGATCCCTGCTTTCAATAAATAAAATTTCGAGCTATTATCATTTAAATATAATACCTCCCTACCCCCCCCCCCCTCTGGATACCACCTTGATAGGATACCATCTCAGCTTTCATTAGAAAAATAATTTACTGAATAATTAACAAGGTCACTATATGGTTCAAACAAACACGCAAAATAACGTTAAACAGCTTAGTGTTCCTTGAAAAAAAAATTGAGGGTATGAATAAAGGGGTACAAAGACAACAACAAAAATGTTGAAATTATTCAGATATACCTCAAATTATTGGAAAGCTGAGTGATAGATTTGCCATGGCATTCCATAAGATCCGAATTAAAAGAATTGAATTAAAAGGGAGCACACGCAAAAGCCAAATAAGGCCAGTAGCCTATAAGAAATCGCAAAATACCCAAGACAATGAACAAGTCCTAATGGGGGGCCCTGGTTCTATCAAAACATTTCAATGGTTTCCCAGGGAATTTGATATCATTTCTTCTGTCTCCACTTTAAATGAAAAAATAACGATCTTTTTGGCATCCCTGCTTTCAATAAAAAAAAATGAGGTATTATCATTTAAAAATGATAGCCCCCTATCCCCCTCCCCTATAGGCAATAATTTACAATTTATTTATGAATAATATTTTTGGGGTAACTTCCGGTTCAATCTTTAATTCCCCAACCTTATACATAGCTTAGTCTATAGCTAAATTTTGTCTCAACCAAAGGCTGTTTTTTTTTTGGGGGGGAGGGGGAGGGTAAAAATGTTCCAGAAAGAAGATTGTATTTTCTATCAGGTGTTCAATAATTGAGTATTAAACATTAAGAAAATCTTATCTAAAAACAGCAAAAAAAAAAAAAAATCTGCAAACTTACAATTCAGCTGTAGAAACAATCTGTCAGCTGTCAATTTCAAAATCCAACAAAAGGCTGAAGCTGTATAGTAGTGAATGCGTTCTATAATTCTATTCAACTTGAAAATAAAATTCTTGACTATGAATAATGTAAGAAATGGCAATTGGGAAACTGCATTCGAAATGATTTAGACTCATTTCATAAAGATGATACTTTTTTTTGTCAACACATGACATTAGAACACAACAGCAACTCTATAAGAAAATTAAAATAAATCTTCTTGTGAATTATTATTGCTTCTAATCAGCAGTTATACCAAACCAATCCTGCTCAACTCATCCTCAGGGCTATACTGTGGTGTTCTCCCCCCCCCCCCCATAGTATAGTGCGGACGGTTTGATATCATTCTATTTTCCCTTCTTGCTTTAGTTTTGTTTTTCTCTGTTTAAAGCTTTTTCCAATAGGCAATGTTTAGAAGTCCTCAAAAAAAAAAATGTCCCCCCAGATCCCAAATCAAATTCCAGTGAATGTGCCATAGCGAAAGATACCCATCTTGGCTGGTCAAGCACACTTTCTCAAAGTTCAAATGATAGCTCCAATTCGGAGAATAGGACAATGATAAGGTGTAGGGGCTAATGTAACCATAAATGATGATAATGGGTTTCAAGAAGTCCTCTCTAGAAGCTCTAAAAAAAGGAAAAAAATCTCCCCAATCAAAAGCATTTCCCCTCTCCCTGCCCAAGATCCTCCCTCCAAAAACTTAGGAATTTACCTTAAAATTACTCCTACTACCCCCTTTGACATAAAAATGATCACTGCAATAAGAGTTGCAATTTTTAAATTGCTAAAATCAATGTTCTCTTTTATTATTAACCGTGATGGATCTCTGCTAATAGCTGCAGAAGATCAGAAATCAGCAGATACAATAATTAACCTAAAATCCCTCCTGAATACCCCAATTATTGCGTCTAATTGGAACCCAAAACAATCACCAACAAAAATAGTAGTTTATAATGTTCCCCCAGAGATATCCACTCAGGAGTTAAAAGAAGGGCTATCAGATAGGGCTGGAAACACAATCCCAGTTGAGGATGTTACCCAACTTGGCAAACCTAACTCTAATGGCCTAAAAACTAGTAGATCCTTCTTATTCACACTGAAGGAAAAAATTAATATCCCAGAAAAATTATTCCTATTTGGGCAAATCAAACCACACAAGGAATACAAACCTAAGCCTATCCAGTGCCAGAAGTGTCTCAAACTGGGACACACAACAAACAAATGCAATGAAATTCTCCGAGAGTGTAGTAATTGTAAAGCTTTCCATCCTAAAGAGTTGACAACTTGCAACAACACTCAGCCTACATGCATCAATTGCAAAGGCCCACATGAATCTACAAATAAATCATTATGCCCTGCATACAAGAAAAGAGCTCTAACACTCCAAATATCAACAGAGAAGGCCATCCCATACCCCTTTGCAGCAATGGAAGCAAATGCTGCCCAACAATACCAAATCAAGCCTGTAATGAAACCAACCAAAACCCCCCAAGTCAAACGCCCCCAATGCATCAAGCACCCCATAAAACACCATCTCTAGCCCCTAGCTCAAATCCCTATCAGAAGGAATCACCAAGCCAACAAGCCTCCTTGTCTGGTGAGATGAGGTCAGCCTGGCCCCCCCTCCCAAGAAGAAACAAACCAGAAACACTACCAGGAATTAACCCCTTAACTGACAAACAGGATGCACAACCAAAAATGCAATCCCCAAATATATGCTTATTCATTCTGAACTGTAATGCAGTTCAGGCCATGAACATACATCAACTACAGAAAACAAAAATCATTGCAGAATTGGCAAAAATCTACATCCCAGATTATATGCTCATTCAAGCAAAAAAAGATCTTGCTTTACTTTTAACAAAGCTGAACATTGATACACAGTCATATGAAGAATAAATCAACAACACAACATACATCAATACTCCAATGGAATGTAAGATCACTCACAGAAAATAAGGTAAATGAACTAATATCTTTTATGAATAATAATTCCATTAATATTGCTTGCCTTCAGGAAAACTCATTTAACCCAAAATCAACAAATTAAGTCTCTGGGATATACTATCCTCAGAAAGGATAGATCTTCAAAGAGAAAAGGAGGTGGGGTAGCTTTATTAGTTAAAAATAATATAAAATTTTGTGGCATCAATTTTCCAGATTTTGCAAATGATGTTGACGCAATTGGTATCAGTGTTTGGCTGAATAATTTAAAAACCTACATAATAAGCTTTTATAACCCTAATGGCCAAACTACAGATGCCAAGGATTTCTTTAATTATATAAATAATTCTAATATGTTAAAAAATATTATTATTTGTGGAGATTTCAATGCCCACAGCCTTTTGTGGGGAATAAACCAGCAAATAAAGCTGGTAAATTCATTGAGCATATGACTTCAAATAATAATGAATTAGCTGTTGCTAACCCTCCAAACCTGAATACATATTTCAACCCCAAAAGTGGCAGATTCTCCACAATTGACCTACAAATTGTTTCATTAAATTTTTTGAATACGATTTACATAAATAAAATTGATAGTCTATGTATTGACCACTTTGCTATAGTTTGCTCCCTAAATGAACCTGCTGAAACTATATCTCATACCTCCAAATATATCAACACTAAAGCAAATTGGTCTATATTCCAATATAAGCTAAATGATGAAATTACAAGTTTCACCCAAATTTCATGCATTTCTAACACAACAGTTGACACACATGCTGATGCCTTGACATCTTTACTAATAAATACAGCTAATCATGCTATCCCCAGGACAACACCTAAGAAAACTTTCCCTAAACAAATTCCTAAAGCATGGTGGACAAATGAGTGCCTAAATAAATGGAGAATAAAAAAGGCAGCTAGGACAGAATTCACAAAAAACCATCACCTACTACATATTTAAAAAAATTACAAGCAGAATCTCATCTAAAAAGGACTATAATAGATGCTAAATATAAATACTGGAATAATTTTGCAAATAATCTCCCCAGAGAAACACATGAGCCAATTATACACAAAGTTATAAGCCACATCTGTGGGAAAAAGACTTCCCCCAACCCACTCCTGTATGAGCTTATACATAATAATACCCATTATGACAATGATAATGAAAAAGCTAACCTATTTGCAACTCTTTTTGTTAATAAGCTAACATCAAATAATCAAAGCAAACTGTCCCCAATTCCTATGAACCCAAGTTAACAACCACGCCCAGGATCCGAGTACATAAATAATCCATTCTCAATCCAGGAATTGAATAATGCAATACATTATATTAGGACCAAAACTAGCAGCAGCTATGACAATATACACCCTACATGGATAAAGAATCTCACACCTTCATACAAACAAGAACTGCTAAATTGTTATAATCACGCTTGGGCATCTTCTATGTTCCCCAATATATGGAAATGTTCGTCCCTCCTATCAATCCTAAAGAAAAATAAACCCAAAGATAACCCTGAGTCTTATAGGGCCATAATGATTTCTACTGTGCTGGGGAAAATAATGGAGAAAATGATCTATCACAGACTCCTCTGGTTTGTTGGGAAAAATAATATGATCCCTCATACTCAAACTGGATTCAGGAAACACCACTCCTCAACAGATGCTTTCATTTTGCTAACAAATGCAATAAATGAATCTTTCTCAAAAAATAATGTCCTAGTTGCAGCTTTCATAGATTTTGAAGGGGCATATGACAATGTGAACCACCAAATCCTTTTAAACAAACTTGCAAACCTTGGAGTACCCCCTAAGCTAGTATCTTTTATTAAATCCTTCATAGAAGTGCGAAGTTTCATTGTTTGTGTTGGTTCAGCCTCTTCACCCCAAAAGACAATAACCAAAGGCCTACCTCAGGGAGCAGTCCTCAGTTGCCTCCTATTTGCCCTATACCTCTGGGACATGAACCTACCCCACACGAATCTACAATATGCTGATGATCTGGTGCTATGGTCATCTGGCAACACCTTTCAGATAGCTCAGTCAAATCTGCAAAAGTCACTTTTCCAGATTGAAAAATTCTCTCAACATTCAGATTTACCCATTGCACCCACCAAGTCAAAAATAATCCAATTTCACCGGAAGCAAAACCATGTTAATGCAAAACTAACTCTATATAAAACAAATATTCCAGAAGATAATCATATTAATTACCTAGGTCTCATGCTTGACCAAAAACTTAATTTCCACCTCCACATTTCAAACACAATAAAAAAATGCTATAGAAAAACAAATATACTAAAAAGACTTCTTTCCACACCCTGGGGCTGTAACGAGAAAACCTTACTCCAGTTTTATAAATCACATATAAGTCCCCATATTGACTATGGGCTCATCGTCTATGGTGCATGTGCAAAGACCCAGATGCAAAAAATTGAAACAACACAAAATGATATAATATGCCTCATATTTGGTCTTAGGAAACCCAAAAGCACCAAGTTTCTGCTTATGGAGAGTGGATTAACAACAATAAGGGAGAGACATAGCTTTCTCTTGACAAAACATCTTACAAAAATTGAATCAAATAGCTCACACACACTACATAATTGGTTAAGAAGTCCAGCTATGCATAGAAGCATTGCAGATGAGTATGCCAATATTCAGAAGAAGTTCCCCATACCAGCAAAGTCTATTGCACCTACTTTCCCCCATTCCCCCCCATGGAATTGGTCAAGTCCCATAATAAATAATGACTTCTCAAAGTGGAATAAAGATTTAACCCCCATTGCTTTTGTCCAGAAAAAATTTGCAGAACTTAATACTATTACCTACAAAAATCACTTCCAAATATTTGTTGATGGGTCAAAAATGAATGAGAAGGTTGCAAGTGGTGTTTTCCTTCCTCACCTGAAAATTGCAATGGGTGAGAGATTATATAATAATTTATCTATAATGTCTGCTGAGTTAAATGCCATAATCATGGCATTAGAACACATTAAGGAAAACCAACCTTTGATTGCAAATTCAAATAATATTATCATATATTCCGACTCTCTATCAAGCCTTGAGTTGCTGGCCTCAGCTCCTCAATATAAGTTGGACATTGACACTTATCATTGTCTCAGTATAATAGATAATCTTGCTTCAAGTGGCATAAAAACTTATTTTCAGTACATTCCTAGCCACTCTGGCATAAGTGGTAATCATCAGGTTGATGAAATAGCAAAAAATGCTATAAATATTGACCAGCCAAGTGGGAGACCAATCCCAATTAGAGATATTTACCAATGGAGGCTATCAGATATTAATTTTAATAAGATTAATCCTATCTTTTCCCCATTTCCCAATAAGAATCTTTCTAAAATTTATCATAGAATTTGTTCTGGAACAAATGGACTAAATTTCCTTGCATTCTCATATAAGTCTTCTAATTCAAGTGGTTCAATTCCCCTGTCCCCTCTTTGCAGGCATTGTAATATGAATAATGAAACAATTGACCATTGCCTATTTGAGTGTAATATGCTGACATCTGCACAACACACCTTGCTTTGTAAACTGTTAAAATGCTTCTTCAAACACCACAAAATCTCACTATCAGCCAAGAGCCTAGCCAACTATACATGCACACAGAGCACAGAAATTGATATCTATCATCTTATATTTGAACTCCTTGAGTCAAAGATCTACTGAAAGATATCTGACAATATCTAATAAATAAGAGACAACTAGGCCAGTAGCTCTGTAGCCCACAGAGTGAAGCAAAAAGAAAAGGGCTAAATAGTATTAACTGATTAGCCTGCCTGCTGTGAATTAGAAGAAGAAGACATGAAGAACTCTGTATATTGCAATATTTGCAATAGCAAATTGTATCTGTCTGGTTTTTATGCAAAGTAACAGAAGAGACAAAAATTAATGAACCAGAGAGCAGTGAAGAATTATGGTATACAAAGTAATATTTGGCAAGGAAAGTCACTGGTGATAAATCACTAGAGGTGGCACCATGAGTGCATGATTTTCGGGGATTCGGGAACCAAATTTTTTTTCAGGGTTTCAGCCTCCCCCCCCCCTATATATGCCAATTCAGGGTATATATTTCTACATTAGGGGGGGCAAATTTTGTTTCTGATGTAAATGGGAGGTAAGTTTAAACTTTACCCCACCACCACCCCTAATGTAGAAATATATACCCTGAATTGACAGATAGGTAATTATTTAGCCTTGGCCCCCTCATAAGGAGACATGTTAAGAAAACAATTCTTACTTTAAAATATGTATAATGATCCTAGTTCTTATATTATCCAAGGGGAGAACCTTTATCATCAAGTCTTTTCTCTAAAAATCTTCAAAAGAGAAAAAGTTTTCAAATATCACCACGCTTTCAATTCAATGCTTAATTCTTTTTAAATTGCTGCTTTAAATTGCCACCTAATAAGTTCTTTTATAGATAGGTTCATGCTGGTCTTTTTATTTTTATAAATAGCAGTGGCAAAGGGCGAATAGCAGTGGGGAAGGGTGAATAGCAGTGGCGTAAATACAAAATATTAATAGCAGTGGTTAGGTTAGGTTAGGTTACCACTACTTTTTCTTTAAACACATTTTTTGACACACGTGTTAAACACGTGCTAAACGCTATCTATAAAACAACTTATTTGGCAGCAGTTTACAGCAGCAATTTCAAAAGACCTAAGCATTGAATTAAGAACGTGGTGAAATTTGAAAACTTTTTCAATTTTGAGGATTTTTAGAGGAAAGACTTGATGATAAAGGTTCTCCCCTTGGATAATATAAGAACTAGGATCATTATACATATTTTAAAGTAAGAATTGTTTTCTTAACATGTCTCCTTATGAGGGGGCCAAGGCTAAATAAATACCAACAGATATAGGAGGGGCTGGAATTCATTTCTGATAGAAATGATTATTATAGGCCTATTCGTAATCAGCATAAAAAAAAGGCATTGAATGGTGTATTCACTTTATTCCTAACTCAATAATATGATTTGGTAGAACTTTACCTAAATTTGTTACTGCTTTAGAAAAGCCTATAGACTAGGCCTATGATGACACCCAAGATTACCTTAGGCCTATATTTCTCTAAACTTGAGTAAAAACAGCTGAAGATTAGCCTAGGTTTATGTACATAGCCACTTCTGAACTAAAAAATTTAATAACAAAGGAGAAGCACCATTTTGTTCCCTGTTAGATGCTATTTCTAAATGCAATGACTGTAGTAGCCTAACACTTAGGCTAAGCACTGAAGACAAATTAAGGAAAAACTAAAAAGATTTGAAAACCACTTTGGACCACCACAAATATTGGTTTTAATTCATTAAAGGCTCTGCACAATAGTTTTCCAGTTTCAAATTCACCTTGGCTAAATGAGGGCTAGTGACGGCTATTAATTTTGAGTCTTCTCAGTCTCACGTTGATCATGTTATTAGGCTTTGAATTTTACGCTGAACGCCCAGGCTTTTCGATCAATAGCCCGGATTCTCGCTTTGGTTAGAGGATTGGTGAACCGAGCATAACCAATATTTTTGGGTGGATCAAAAAAGCAAATTGATATTTTTTACGCCTTTTCACACGGAAATTGAAATTTTGCAACACAAAGAAGAGTTGGAAAGTTGGGAATTTTTTACCCATTTAAGTTTCGAAATTCAGAAAATTTACTTGGATATTAGCCATTTCTTCATTCCACTTGACTTTTCCATCCCCTCCACGACAAAATATCAGGCCCCATACTTTCTTGGGGCTTATTGAGGAGAGTAACATCAAGGGCAGAACTAGATAAAATATTGTTTGGAAAGAAAATTTTTATTTTTTAAAGTAGCATAAGAAGTACGTATGTTCAAAGCTAAAGCGTGTCCTAAAGATGCTGAAAGCGAAAATCCAACGTAAAATCCAGCGACACATTCAAAGTTGTTGTCCGAAAGCTATTTGCAGAATTTGGTCCTTATTCCGCAACAAATTGCAGACATATATTTATCTTTATATATGAGCAATAATTGTGTATGTATCTTAGTATGTTCTCGAAAACGGCTCCATATTTTTTCGGGAAAATTAGTATCTTGGTATATTCTTGCATAAAAAGCGATCTAGATAGGTCAGAAGTCTGAGAAAAATTTGTAAGCGCCTTAATTTTGGTTTTTGAAAATGATGTCATGTACAATGTTATTACATCATATAAAGCATTTCGTATGACATCATATATGACATCATATAAGTAATTTCTTATATGATGCCATGTATAGCACAAATAAGATTGTTGAATTTCCAACGCAACAGTTTTTTTTTATATAATATAATGTCAGTGGGAAGACCCAAAAAACAAAAATTTGCAGTTGCAGGTTCAGATTGCAGCGGTAGCTAGCAACTTAGTAAGAGACCATCACGTCTAATGTTTAAAAAAGTAAGAGCCCATAACTCCTAAAAAAAGAGTCAGATCAAAACAAAAAATACACCATTAGAGCCGCCTTGTCCGAAACCCCTGTATAGAAAACTTTCTGTCCCTTGGCTTGAACAGCAAAGGAAATATATTGGCTTAAAAATCAAGAAAAGTGGCAACTACTACTGCATTCTGCCTATACGGCATCTTTTTTGTTCTTTTTTTCTTCGACGAATAGCTTGGCACTGGAACATTGTAAAGAGTTGTTCAATGGCTCATTTTAATGGAAATTAATAGGGTTAAAAAACCTTTTGTAATTAAAACAATTTTTTTTAAAATAGAATCAATTTTTTACGAAAAACTGCATATTTCCTGTTAAAGATTGATTGATGACGTCATAATCGTAGGATGTAGCCAGGTCGTCTCTTACTATTCCAATTAAGAAAAATCCATAGGCTTTTTCCTGTTCGTAATTTTATGATACTGAGATCCCTTGACCCTTTGCATCCTTTTATATTTATGCATGATGTCATAATATAGTTATTGTATATATAATATGTTACAACAATAAAAGAAAAACAACTGACGGAAAAGAAGACTTTGTAATTCTCAAAATTCAGAATAAGATTCTGTTTCGTGGTATACTGAGTCACTCTAAAGACGGAAACTGATAAGCGTATTTATTGTATAGGAATAATTCTGTTTCTTGACTACTAAGGTCATCATGTCAGCCTTGCAGCGTGTTGCTGCAGCTGGGATCGATCTCTAGGTCCAATATCACCAAGCTGAGCTCAAACCCACTGCAACATCACACTTATCTTGCAATTGGTAGGGGGTTATTCACCTGCAGCAATTGCCTGCGTTGAAAAACAGAAATCAAAATAATGCAGTTTTGCTTTGTCAAACAGCAATTATAATACATATAGAACACGATTATAATCAGTAACACAAAATTAACTTATTACCTGTCGCCTAAATCCAGATATAAAAATTTAAACAAATAAAATACAAATAAGACAACTCTCAAATAAATTATACAGGAAACGACTTTTAATGAAAAAGAGAGTGAACTTAGTATGTTTGTGCTTAGTCTTCTAGCCAAATGTCAAGGAATATTGGTGGAGAGAGAACTAGTCATTTGTCTGAGAAGGAGCGAACCTGGATCTTTGTACCCTAGTTATACCACCGTTTGGGCTAGGCACAGACTCCTTTCCTTTACGTTTCCTTTATGCCTTATCAGTGCTACTGGTAACTGCTGACTTGATGGGAAGACTTGATCCTTCTCTGTTTAGGTTTTCAGCTGAGTCATTCAGGATACGGACTGTATTTTCAAAATGATGTGGTGTTAACTGAGAAACCAGTTTGCAAAGCGACATTATAACCTGGGTTAGATCAGAGATCTGGTTTGTAACAATTTTGAACATAGTCATGTACTTCATGTCTTAACTGGAGGTTCATTAGGAGTCAATGGAGGGAAAGAGTCTATATACACCATGGGGACATGTTTTGTATGATTTGAAATTCCCTCCTTCAAGACATCAAAAGCAGTCCTAATGGGGAAATTATTAGTGAATGAGCAAGTAACAATAGCTTTCTTCTCCATGAGTATTGGATACTCCTTGGAGTTAGCATCATGCTTTCTATTGCAGTTTGGGCACTGAATTATCTGCTATTCCTTTACTGTCTTGGATTAGAGACATAAGGGTAAGTTGTCCACTACACTAGTAGACATCTTCTGCTTCTGCAGCAATTTGAAACCATATGTCAAAAACCTTTGCAATTGAAGCACTTTATTGCCCTCAGGAGAAACTACTTTACTGTATAACTTACACCCCAAAAGGAGATTATCAGTGGGAAGTGAACATTCTGACTGAAGGTACAAAACCAAAGGGATAGCCGTAGGGCTTGGATTCTTGAAGGCTATTGTCCCTTGTTGGATTTTATCATCATCTTGGACCTCCCTAACAAATTCATCTAGATTGGTGACCTTCTCAGATCGTATGAATACAATACCTTTCCTGTTTCTGATTGAATTGGGGCTGGAAACTTTTCCTTGCAACCATTTACCTCTATTTCTGAGATAGACAGCGTAGCAGTAGCTATTGATTAGTTCACAGCTATTATGATAATACAGTCATCCGATCCTAGTCTTTCTAGCATTGAGCCATAATGGACCCTATATTCATGTTTCTGGAGGTGTTCAAACAATTGTTTGCAATAACTGTTCTAATCCCAAATACAGGTGGTTTACTGCAGTTATTTGGACATTCTACTCCTAGGGCCTGAATCCTTACACTGCAATTATTGAGGTCAGAGATGACCTAACTAGGGATATAGCAACTTTAAAGACATTTTGTGCATTTGAAATTCAATTTGTCTCTTCTTCTCTGGCTACTTTTGATTTTATTTATTTCCAAACCTTGTTTATTCTTCTCTTTCCTCTGCAAAGCTTAATGAACTGAGCTGATTCCATCAGATTTAAGCCACAGAATGAGTTCTCTAACTCCAACTCGAACAGCCATACCAAACCGAAAACAACAAATTACCACAAAACCTAAGGTTAAATATAACCAAACTGGCAAAGCGCCGGCGCATCGCTGTAATTTTTTTTCGACGTCGGCTCGTTACTCATCGGTGGTGTTCCCCTGATAAATCAACATGGTGTTTGAGTTTATTAAGAGCCACCAGCATCTGAATCTGATGACATGTTTATTAATTTTTCACCAAAATTTTGGACACAAAAAATCACGAACATGTACATGTTATCTGTGCATTAAAAAAAAAAAAATGTTGAACCTATCGTTTGAATATTCTTATATACTCCTTGACCATACTCTCGTTCAAACATATCGCTGAACTTTTTCTTCCTTATCGACGGATTTTTCTCAGCAGTTTCTCTATGCGTCTGAACAGACTAATTTTTTTTCGACGTCGGCTCGTTACTCATCGGTGGTGTTCCCCTGATAAATCAACGTGGTGTTTGAGTTTATTCAGAGCCACCAGCATCTGAATCTGATGACATGTTTATTAACTTTTCACCAAAATTTTGGACACAAAAAATCACGAACAAGTACATGTTATCTGTGCATTTAAAAAAAAATTTTGAACCTATCGTTTGAATATTCTTATATACTCGTTGACCATACTCTCGTTCGAACATATCGTTGAACTCTTTCTTCCGTATCGACGGATTTTTCTCATCAGTTTCTCTATGCGTCTGAACGGACTATTAGTGGAAAAGGCCTCAGAAGTCAGAACTTGCTACTGTAGCAAGTTTTTATGATTCCCCTGCATATAAGACAGAAAAGTAATTCTTCCTTACTAAATAAAGAAATTATGCTGCCAATTCTTCTTTAATTTACCAAGTTAAGTTCACTAATAAAACGTAAAAATGCAGAATGAACTGGAATGAAGCTTTATTAATAAAACAGGCCTTGAAAAAAACAAACCTTGGTTAGGCTAATGGTTAATGGGTCAGAAAATTGGCCCTAGAACTAGCTGCATGCCCCCTATGTGGCATATCACAAGAAACATTTACTGCATCATAGGTAAATAAGCTTTCGACTTTGTGCCTAAATGGAATTGTGGCAGGCCAGAGGTAAGCCCAGTAGCCTACAATCATTGATAAACCGAACTGATGTTAGCCTATCATAGCCAAGTATTCAATAGCCTACTCTGATGCTAGCCAACTTTAGTGGTTTATCACTTCTGAAGGAAACATGTCAAATAAGTAAAAGTAGAGAGAAGATCTAGTTAAGGGTATTTTTGCTATTTTGGAAAGTAGGCCTAGGAGGGTTAGGCTAGGTGAATAAAACTTCCATGAATGAATCAAGGGTCTAAAATACACACTGAGACAGTGTTACCCAGCTAATAGAACCATCCTTTCCTTATTTCTGGGGCCTAAGAGTTGACATGTTAAGTTTTGAGCCAATTATAAAAATCTCTGTACTAGGTATATTTCTTGCAGGGACTAGCCCCAAATTATTTGGTAAAGTTCTACCAAATCATATTATTGAGTTAGGAATAAAGTGAATACACCATTTGATGCCTTTTTTTATGCTGATTATGAATATAATAATCATTTCTATCAGAAATGAATTTCAGCCCCCCCCCCTTTGTATACCTAACCTAACCCTGAATTGGCATATATAGGGGGGGGGCTGAAATTCATTTCCAATAGAAATGATTATTATATTTGTAATCAGCATAAAAAAAGGCGGTCAATATATACGAAATCATATTATTGAGTTGGACTAAAGTGAATACACCATTCGATGCCTTTTTTATGCTGATTACGAATATAATAATCATTCCTATCGGAAATTCAAATTTAAGCCATTTTTGAGCTCTTGAAAATGACAAAAAATAGGGTGTAAAAAGGCTAATATAGCGTGGAAAAGGCTTAAAACCTTTGTTTTAAACTTACTGTTTCATAATAAATACTTATTTTAATCCATAAGCACTGACTTTCCATGAGTAAGTTGGATAATCACAAGTATATATGTTCCAAGAATTCATTTTGCAAATATTATGTATTTTTTTCTTCCTTAACGCTGAATGTTCAAGAATGCGTTTTTGACAAACCGTCGAAAATATTAAAGGATTAGGTTAGGTTAGGTTAGGTTTGGTTAGGTTAGGTTTGGTTAGGTTTAATATTTTCGACGTTTCGTCGAAAACGCATTCTTGAACATTCGGCGTTAAGGAAGAAAAAAAATACATAATATTTGGAAAATGAATTTTTGGAACTTATATACTTGTTACTCATGGAAAGTCAGTGCTTGTGGATTAAAATAAGGATTTATTGTGAAACAGTAAGTTTAAAACAAATGTTTTAAGCATTTTTACACCCTATATTAGCCTTTTTACACCCTATTTTTGTCATTTTCAAGAGCTCAAAAATGGCTTAAATTTGAATTTCCGATAGGAATGATTATTATATTCGTAATCAGCATAAAAAAAGGCATCGAATGGTGTATTCACTTTAGTCTAACTCAATAATATGATTTCGTATATATTGACCAAAAGGCATCAAATGGTGTGTTCACTTTAGTCCTAACTCAATAATATGATTTGGTAGAACTTTACCAATTATTTATTTCTACATAAGGTTAGGTTTCCCTTGGCCCAGAGACTTATAACCATAAGTTTCAAATTCATACAGTTTTTTGGCCAAGATTCAGGTCACTAAAATCATCCCAACTCCTAAATGTCTTAGTGTACTTCCCCAGCTGCATGTAGTTCTTTTGTCCCTATGTGTGAGCCTGCTAAAATATGCACTATCAGGCATGTAAGCTGCACTGTGGTCTTGTGGTTGGTCACCAAACATTTTGTAGTCTACATGGTGCCAAGGAGACTTGTATGTTTTGGCAAATCCAGCTATGTTAGCAGCAGTGCTTCCACTATCCCTGAATTTTTGATAAATTGTCAAAGTTTTTAGTTTTATACCAAAGAAAATTTTGTTCCCTGATTCCCCAATATTCTACTGAAAATCAGATTTTGTTCTTCCTTGAATCAAACTTTTCACAAGTAGGCCTACCCATGAAATCTTGGTAAGATTTTATTCTTGTATCTAATAATGATTTTGCTCTTCCTGGTCTCATTTGCCACAACAAACAAAATAATGTTATAAACTAAGTAGCCTACTTTTGCTACTTGTTAACAAATCCAATCTCTTCTGGCTTCAAAAGTAGCTTTTTAAATACTACCAACTTAAAAGTTGGTACAGTGAACTCACTATAGTGAAAACTTGGGATATTTCCCATCCCTCTCAACTACCACAAGAGGACACTATAAGATGGATGTGAAAGTACTTGAGAGTGTCCAAAGAAGAGCAACTAAGCTTATCTCTGCATTGCAAGACAAATCCTATGAGGAACGTCTCACCTTGCTCAAATTCCCTATCTTAGTATACCATAGGAAAAGAGGAGATGTAATAGCAACTTGTAAGTTGCTAGAAAATGGCCTATTAAGTCATGTCTTTTCCCTGTCCCTCTCAACTACCACAAGAGGACACACCAAGAAGCTGCAGGCCCCCTGTTGCAACAAGCAAGAGCACCAACAGTTCTTCTCTGTCCATTCTATCCCACTCTGGAACAGCCTATCCAAAGCCACCATCCATTCTAAAACTCTAGATGCCTTCAAGAAAGGAGTTGATCAAGACTGGCCCAACACTGAATGGAGGCTGAACTGGGATGTCAAATCATAACCTTGAAACACCACCAGCAAGATTTCTACAGGAAGCTCAACACCACCTTATCTTGCTGGACATGCAATTTAAGGTAATTTAAGGTAGTAAAACCAAAAGGCAAGTAGACAAGAAATAGGTTTAATTTTTGCCTTGTAAAGGTTCTATCAGCAATTCAAAAATTTATATTATTAGTCAGAATGAAATTAAGAAAAGGTAATCCAACTTTACTATTTGTATTATTTTAAGATAATACTCTGTTTGGTTATATGTATTTTTGTATAAACATAAAAAAGTACATATACTCTAATTCTTCTTCTATTTAACAGCAGGCAGGCTTTTCAGTGATACTATTTAGCCCTTTTCCTTTTGCTTCACTCTGTGGGCTACAGAGCTACTGGCTTGATTGCCTCATGATTATTAGATATCTTTCAGTAGATCTTTTGACTCTAGGAGTTCAATTATGAGTTGATAGATGTTGATCTCTATGCTCTGTGTGCAGGTATAGTTGGCTAGGCTCTTGGCTGATAGTGAGATTTTGTGGTGTTTGAAGCATTTTAACAGTTTGCAAAGCAAGGTATGTTGTGCAGACATCAGCATATTACATTCAAATAGGCAATTGTCAATTGTTTCATTATTCATATTACAATGCCTGCAAAGAGGGGACAGGGGAATTGAACCACTTGAATTAGAAAACTTATACAAGAATGCAAGAAAATTTAGTCCATTTGTTCCAGAACAAATTCTATGATAAATTTTAGAAAGATACTTATTGGGAAAGGGGGAAAGGATAGGATTAATCTTATTAAAATTAATATCTGATAGCCTCCATTGGTAAATATCTCTAATTGGGATTGGTCTCCCACTTGGCTGGTCAGTATTTGTAGCAATTTTTGCTATTTCATCAACCTGATGATTACCACTTATGCCAGAGTGGCTAGGAATATACTGAAAATAAGTTTTTATGCCACTTGAAGCAAGATTATCTATAATACTGAGACAATGATAAGTGTCAATGTCCAACTTATACTGAGGAGCTGAGGCCAGCAACTCAAGGCTGGATAAAGAGTCGGAATATACAATAATATTATTTGAATTTGCAATCAAAGGTTGGTTTTCCTTAATGTGTTCTAATGCCATGATTATGGCATTTAACTCAGCAGACATTATAGATAAATTATTATATAATCTCTCGCCCATTGCAATTTTCAGGTGAGGAAGGAAAGCACCACTTGCTACCTTCTCATTCATTTTTGACCCATCAACAAATATTTGGAAGTGATTTTTATAGGTAATTATATTAAGTTCAGCAAATTTTTTCTGGACAAAAGCCATGGGGGTTAAATCTTTAGTCCACTTTGAGAAATCAGTATTTATTATGGGACTTGACCAATTCCATGGAGGGGATTGGGGGAAAGTGGGTCCAATAGACTTTGCTGGTATGGGGAACTTCTTCTGAATATTGGCATACTCATCTGCAATGCCTCTATACATGGCTGGATTTCTTAACCAATTATGTAGGGTGTGTGAGCTATTTGATTCAATTTTTGTAAGATGTTTTGTCAAGAGAAAACTACATCTCTCCCTTATTGTTGTTAATCCACTCTCCATAAGCAGAAACTTGGTGCTTGTGGGTTTCCTAAGACCAAATATGAGGCGTATTATATCATTTTGTGTTGTTTCAATTTTTTGCATCTGGGTCTTTGCACATGCACCATATACAATGAGCCCATAGTCAATATGGGGTCTTATATGTGATTTATAAAACTGGAGTAAGGTTTTCTCCTTACAGCCCCAGGGTGTGGAAAGAAGTCTTTTTAGTATATCTGTTTTTCTACAGCATTTTTTTTATTGTGTTTGAAATGTGGAGGTGGAAATTAAGTTTTTGGTCAAGCATGAGACCTAGGTAATTAATATGATTATCTACTGGAATAGTTGTTTTATTTAGAGTTAGTTTTGCATTAACATGGTTTTGCTTCTGGTGAAATTGGATTATTTTGACTTGGTAGTTGCAATGGGTAAATCTGAATGTTGAGAGAATTTTTCAAATTGGAAAAGTGACTTTTGCAGATTTGACTGTTTTATCCCAAAGGTGTTGCCAGATGACCATAGCACCAGATCGTCAGCATATTGTAGATTTGTGTGGGGTAGGTTCATGTCCCAGAGATATAGGGCAAACAGAAGGCAACTGAGGACTGCTCCCTGAGGTAGGCCTTTGGTTGTTGTCTTTTGGGGTGAAGAGGCTGAACCAACACAAACAATAAAACTTCACACTTCTATGAAGGATTTTTATAAAAGATACTAGCTTGGGGGGTAGTCCAAGGTTTGCAAATTTGTTTAAAAGGATTTGGTGGTTCACATTCTCATATGCCCCTTCAAAATCTAGGATAGCTGCAACTAGGACATTATTTTTTGAGAATGATTCATTTATTGCATTTGTTAGCAAAATGAAAGCATCTGTTGAGGAGTGATGTTTCCTGAATCCAGTTTGAGTGTGAGGGATCATATTGTTTTTTTCAACAAACCAGAGGAGTCTGTGATAGATCATTTTCTCCAATATTTTTCCCATCACAAGAGTAATCATTATGGGCCTATAGGACTCAGGGTTCTCTTTGGGTTTATTTTTCTTTAGGATTGGTAGAAGGGACAAACTTTTCCATATATTGGGGAACATAGAAGATGCCCAAGCATGATTATAACAATTTAGCAGTTCTTGTTTGTATGAAGGGGTGAGATTCTTTATCCATGTAAGGTGTATATTGTCATAGCTGCTGCTAGTTTTGGTCCTAATATGATGTATTACATTATTCATTTTCTGGATTGAAAATGGACTACTTATATACTCGGATCCTGGGTGTGGTTGGTAACTTGGGTTCATAGGAATTGGGGACATTTTGCTTTGATTATTTGATGTTAGCTTATTAACAAAAAGAGTTGCAAATAGCTTAGCTTTTTCATTATCATTGTCATAATGGGTATTATTATGTATAAGCTCATACAGGAGTGGGTTGGGGGAAATCTTTTTCCCACAGATGTGGCTTATGACTTTATGTATAATTGGCTCATGTGTTTCTCTGGAGAGATTATTTGCAAAATTATTCCAGTTATTATATTTAGCATCTATTATAGTCCTTTTTAGATTAGATTCTGCTTGTATTTTTTTAAATATGTAGTAGGTGATGGTTTTTTTATGAATTCTGTCCTAGCTGCCTTTTTTATTCTCCATTTATTTTGGCACTCATTTGTCCACCAGGCTTTAGGAATGTGTTTAGGGTAGGTTTTCTTAGGTGTTGTCCTGGGGATAGCATAATTAGCTGTATTTATTAGTAAAGATGTCAATACTTCAGCATGTGTGTCAACTGTTGTGTTTGAAATGTATGAATTTTGGGTGAAACTTGTGATTTCATCATTTAGCTTATTTTGGAACATGGACCAATTTGCTTTAGTGTTGATATATTTGGAGGTATGTGGTAGAGTTTCAGCAGGTTCATTTAGGGAGCACACTATAGCAAAGTGGTCAGTACATAGACTATCATTTTATTTATATAAATTTTATTCAAAATATTTAATGACACAATTTGTAGGTCAATTGTGGAGAATCTGCCACTTTTGGGGTTGAAATAAGTATTCAGGTTTGGAGGGGTAGCAACAGCTAATTCATTATTATTTGAAGTCATATACTCAATCAATTTACCAGCTTTGTTTGCTGGTTTATTCCCCCACAAAAGGCTGTGGGCATTGAAATCTCCACAAATAATGATATTTTTTAACATATTAGAATTATTTATATAATTAAAGAAATCCATGGCATCTGTAGTTTGGCCATTAGGGTTATAAAATCTTATTATGTAGGTTTTTATATTATTCAGCCAAACACTGATACCAATTGCATCAACATCATTAGCAAAATCTGGAAAATTGATGCCACAGAATTTTATATTATTTTTAACTAATAGAGCTACACCACCTCCTTTTCTCTCTGATGATCTATCCTTTCTCAGGACAGTATATCTCATAGACTTAATTTGTTGATTTTGGGTTAAATGAGTTTCCTGGAGGCAAGCAATATTAATGGAATTGTTATTCATAAAAGATATTTGTTCATTTAGCTTATTTTCTGTGAGTGATCTTATGTTCCACTGGAGTATTGATATGTGTTGTGTTGTTGATTTATTTTTCATATGACTGTGTATCAATGTTCAGCTTTGTTAAAAGTAAAGCAAGATCTTTTTTTGCTTGAATGAGCATATCATTGGGGATGTAGATTTTTGCCAATTCTGCAATGATTTTTGTTTTCTGTAGTTGATGTATGTTCATGGCCTGAACTGCATTACTGTTTAGAATGAATAAGCATATATTTGGGGATTGCATGTTTGGTTGTGCATCCTGTTTGTCAGTTATGAAATAATTCCTGGTAGTGTTTCTGGTTTGTTTCTTCTTGGGAGGGGCCAGGCTGACCTCATCTCACAGGACAAGGAGGCTTGTTGACTTGGTGATTCCTTCTGATAGGGATGTGAGCTAGGGGGCTTAGAAGATGGTGTTTTATACGGGGTACTGGACGCATTGGGGCATTTGACTTGGGGGTTTTGGTTGGTTTAATTACGGGCTTTATTGGTATTGTTGGGCAGTATTTGCTTCCATTGCTGCAAAGGGGTATGGGATGGCCTTCTCTGTTACTATTTGGAGTGTTAGAGCTCTTTTCTTATATGCAGGACATAGTGATTTATTTGTAGATTCATGTGGGCCTTTGCAATTGGTACATGTAGGCTGAGTGTTGTTGCAAGTTGTCAACTCTTTAGGATGGTATGCTTTACAATTACTACTCTCTAGGAGAATTTCATTGCATTTGTTTGTTGTGTGTCCCAGTTTGAGACACTTCTGACACTGGATAGGCTTAGGTTTGTATTCCTTGTGTGGTTTGATTTGCCCAAATAGGAATAACTTTTCTGGGATACTAATTTTTTCCTCCAGTGTGAATAAGAAGGATCTACTAGTTTTTAGGCCATTAGAGTTAGGTTTGCCAAGTTGGGTAGCATCTTCAGCTGGGATTGTGTTGCCAGCCCTATCTGAGAGCCCTTCTTTTAACTCCTGAATGGATATCTCTGGGGGAACATTATAAACTACTATTTTTGTTGGTGATTGTTTTGGGTTCCATTTAGATGCATTAATTGGGGTATTCAGAAGGGATTTTAGGTTAATTATTGTGTCTGCTGATTTCTGATCTTGGACAGCTATTAGCAGAGATCCATCACGGTTAATATTAAGAGAGAACATTGATTTTATCAATTTGAAAATTGCAACTCTTATTGCAGTAATCTTTTTTATTTCAAAGGGGGTAGTAGGAGTAATTTTAAGGTAAATTCCTAAGTTTTTGGAGGGAGGATCTTGGGCAGGGAGAGGGGAAATGCTTTTGATTGGGGAGATTTTTTTTCCTTTTTTTAGAGCTTCTAGAAAGGACCTTTGAAACCCATTATCATCATTTATGGTGACATTAGCCCCTACACTTATCATTGTCCTATTCTCAGAATTGGAGCTATCATTTGAACTTTGAGATAGTGTGCTTGACCAGCCAAGATGGGTGTCACTTTCACTGGGAATTGAGGTGGGATCTGGGGGGACTTTTATTTTGGAGGACTTCTAATCATTGCCTATTGGAAAAAGCTTTAAACTAAAACAAGAAGGGATATAGAATGATATCAAACCGTCTGCACTATACTATTGGGAGGAGAAACACCACAGTATAGCTCTGAGGATGAATTGAGCAGGATTGGTTCAGTACAACTGCTGATTAAATGCAATAATATTTCACAAGAAAATTTAATATTTCCCAAGCCTTCTGGAGTCCACTTTGGTCTCCTTTTTGCCTCACAACAATTTTCAATCTGCAGGGGATGATGGGTCAGCAATAATTCTTGCTACCATCTATGTGATCTACTTGCAGATATTGTTATGTCTTAGGAAATCAAAAATACTTCTGTATCATGGCATAGGGAGGGGGGCAGCCGCCCCTCCCCTAGACCTTCAAATTTACGTTAGATATGGCTGAAAAAGCAGATGGTTTGGAAAAAGCAGTTGATAAAACTCCATCACACTATCAACTGCCCCCCCCCCCCTAGACAATATGCTGCCTACGTCCATGTTCTGTATAGATATCTTTCAGTGTTAGCTGGTAGGCTTGAGAGCAGCAACATGTTGATGTCAGGCTGGAGCTTTGCCTCACTGAAGATTCTTTTAATGTTGATTACTTCCTGCTGGATGCATTGACATTCAAAAATCAGGTGGTTCAAGGATTCTGGAAATGAGTTGCAAAGTCTACAATATGAATTGGCTTGTTTATGCCAAATAAACTCCTCTTTCCTTAGGATCAAAGAGATGCTTTTGATTCTATAATAAAGAATGTTATCTGCCCATGATGGAAATAAGGATGGAATGGGCATTTTGTTTTTGAAGGAACTCCCCTTCTGAGTATGTCTCTGAAGATCTGGGCCTTCAAATTGGGGTTAATTGGATTATTCAAGGAGCTGCTAGCTAGCTAGTCTGCTACCTCATTATATTTGATGCCTTGGTGGCTGGGGATTTGCTGGAACTTGAATTCAATAAGGCTATTTTGGAGACTGATTAATTGATCTCTGATTGTCCTCAGGTCTCTATCTGTAGCACTCCAATGGATATTATCAATGAGCTGAAAGGTACCTGTGGAGTCTGAGAGCAATACTACTCTTTTGGACGCTGGTAAATTAATATTGATGACTTTTAAAGCCTCTTTTATTGCCAATAGCTCTGCAGTGAGGATGGAAGTATTGTCACAAAGTCTGGTTTTTATATTCAGTGCATAAGATTAGTCTTGCTACATTCTCCATAAGATTCAATGACATACTCAATCTTTGAACAAATAAACCTCTTGTAAAAATCAAAGAGTATTTCTTGGGAATGAACCCACTTTGACCCTGCCAGATGCTTAAGGATGAGTAAGCTTTGCATACATGAATTTTTTACACAGTTGATTTGATTTTGCCAAGTTAGTCTTGGATCCAGGTATACTCCTAGAAATTTAGGTGCTACAGCATATTTTATTTCCACATTATTGACAAATAGTTTTGGTGGTATGATGGACTTTTTGTTGTGGAATATGATTGCATTTGCCTTAGATTTGGAGATAGGTAGGGAAAATGCAACAGAAAAGGCTGCTAACTTGTCTAATGCTAAGTTAATATTATTGGCAATAATATTTACATCTCTACCTGCTGACCGAAGAACTAAGTCATCTGCAAGTTCAAGCTTGGATATTGAATCACTGCTGAACTGAAGCTCACTTAAAACTAATAAGAAAAGAAGGGGGCTGAGTATGGATCCCTGTGAGAGTCCAACTTGTGCTGAAATACTGGATAGCTCATTTTGCACCTGGACTTTGTAGCTTCTATCAGATAGATAATTGAAGAGGAACTTAATGACTCCATCCAGAAATCCATCCCTTTTAGAATTTGACAAATGAGATTCTTGCAAACATGGTCAAAAGCTGATTCAAAGTCAACTGAGACTGCTGTCATGATCTCACCACTATTCATGGCATTTCTGGCAACTGCTTCAAGCTGGATTACAGTGTCTACAGTATTACACCCCTTATGAAAGCCAGCCTGGGAATTTGGTAGAATTCTATTAATATCCAAAGACCATTCTAACCTCCTATGTAGCATTTTTTCAAAAAGTTTTCCAAGCGCTGGTAGTAGTGAGATAGGCCTGTAGGAATTGATTAAATCTAGAGGTTTATTTTTTTTTCTAATTGGGATTATAGTGGCCTGTTTCCATATCCTTGGGAATATTTTTGTAGTCCATGCATAGCTATATACATGAAGTAAGGCATCATGAAAAATTTCTCCTGCATTTATGATCCATTGGATGCTTATTTTGTCTTTTCCTGATGCTGAAGAGGAATTGGAAAACCTTATAGCCTCCTTTAGCTCAGATTTGGTAAACATACATACAAGTTTCTTCTTGAAATTTGTCTTCTCATGCAACTTGCACACTCTAGTCTTTCCTCTATGCACTGTGGGAACCACTTTGTTGAGGTCAATTTTGGATGAAAAGTCATTCCAAGCTGAGCACATGGCCTTCAAAACTGTTTTCTTCACTAAAGCTTCAGCCTTCCCAAGAGCAATGAAAGTTTCTTGGCTTGGATGCCTCTGGAAAATGTTTCTTGCTTTCTTTTTACTTAGAACTACACTTCTGCAGTCTTGACTCCACCAGATTTTGTAAAGACTTCTTTAACAAAGAAATAGGCATTAGGTCAGAGAATTTCTTGATTGAGTTTTCTACTGCTGCTAAGAGAGTGTCACTTAGTTTTTTGGCTTTAATTTCAATATCTTCCTCTTGGCGGATAGTAAAATAATTAGTGCTAACTAATATGTTTTTGAAGAGGGTCCAGTTTGCTGTCTTTAGATTGAATATCATTTTTGGTGCAACAGGAGTGTATTTTGCTGCATGAATTTTGATAAGGGTTGCAGTATGGCTGGTCTGAAAATCTGGGACAAGAGAAATTTGGATTTCAGACTCAAGCCATGTTGTAGTTGGACCAATCTGCAAACCAATCATTGATGAGGTATTATTCCTGATATTGTAGTATGTGGGGAGGCTATGTGGAGTTAAAACTGTGAAATTGTTAGATGTGAGGATAAATTCTTCTATATTCTTACCTGCAATGTTGGAGTGTATGCAATTTTCCCGTATAGGGCTATGAGCATTAAATTCACCTAAAATGACAGTGTTTTATCTCTTGTTTCTTCTTCAAACATGGTTTTAATATCATTCCTGTCATTAGGATTGTAAAAGGATGAGACTTTTAAGGGATGTCTATCTTGAAGATTTAAATTCATGCTGACCACATCAATCTTATTCCAGTACTCTCTTGAGGCTACTGCTGAATGTGGTATATTCTTTTTTATGAGGATTGTCACTTCCCCTCCTTTCCTTCTGTTTGATCTTTCCTTTCTATAAAGATGGAATCCAGGTATAATTACTTGTCTGAGACTGTGTAAATTTGTTTCCTGGAGGCAAACAAGATGAATATTATGGCTAATTATGTATTCAATTAGTTCATTTGGTTTTTAACTATTTAGAGACACAATGTTCCATTGCAAAATCTTGAAACTATTCATGGCTGGTAAATATGTCCTTCATGTTTTCTTTTGAAGACATAAACTCTGAGCTATCATCACTAGTCACTGAGGGAGCATTGTCCCTCTATAGTTTGTTTGTCTTTTTGGGTGTCTCTTCCTTAAGACCATAGGAATGATGACTTGAGAAGGCCTTGGTTCTTTGTCCTGTCTGGACTTGTTTTACTACTTCTTGAAAACCAGGAGAAAAGGCTACTTCATTCCTAAGTTTCTGAAATTTGGCTTGTCTCCAAACTTCTTGACCAAAAACTGTGGTAATTGCTTTCCTTATTAGAATAGCTTTGATTTTCTCTGATTGTCCAGAGGTCAAGATGAGGTGATTTAGAGTCAAAATGGGCCAGGAATTTGGAACTGTTTGTCTGATCAGTAGCTTCAAGTGTTGGAGCTGTGTTTTGTTTTTGCAAGGTCTTACCTTTGGCTAACTGGGTTATTCCTGGAACATCTGCACTATTGTTTTTACCCATGAGGGCATTTGCATAAGAAGTGCTTGCATAATGATAAGCTTGGATGTTGGGGTTTTCTGCACCTCTTTAATTTGGGTGGGGACAGCACTTGGCTTTGGAGTCTTAGGTATTTTTTCTGCAACAACTGAGAAAGGAATGTTTTGCTCAGTTGAGATTCTCAGAATGTCCACTCATTGATGGGGGGGGGGGGGCATAGATCTTTTTGAAATGCACTGTGCCCTATGGTCTTACAGTTTTTGCATTATGGCTCAGGAGCAGGACAGGATGTTGAGTTATGGTTGTCTCTTCTACATTTGGAACAGGAGGGATTTGTTTGCTGAAAATTGTTTTTAGTATTGCCATGTACATGACATTTGATGCATTATAAAGGCTTGGCCTTGTATGGCTTGAAAGGGATTTTTCGCCCATATAGATATACATCATGCTTGAGCTCAGTTTTCATTGCAACCAAAATTGACTTACTTGGCATCAGGCTTTCTCCATTTCTTTTTTTAAGCCTAGTCATATTTGCAATGGTAAGAGTTCTTCCTGATGAGTCTAATAACTCAGATTTGATTTCTTGTGTTTCCAAAGAAAGATCAGTTCCATAAAATATGTATTGGACTGTCTTTTCTTTGATGAGTTTTGCAGCTTCAAATTCTGAGTTAGTAAGCTGAATTAAACAAGAGTTTTGAATTACTTTATCAGCTCTTACAGCATATTGGAAATAAAGTACTGTTGTGCCTTATTTTTGGACACTAAGCTAAAAGTTAACTCTGGCTACTTTAAAAATTGCTTTTCTGATTAATACATGATCATCTGTTACAAAAGGTGTTCCGTTTTTCTTTTTAATTGATACAATATCATGATCTGGGACAGTTGGCCATGGTGGAAGCTCTGAAATTTTTTGTTTTCTGGCTGTTGACTCAGTTTGTTGTATACTAGCATTTCCTGGGGTTGAGTTTATGGGTCCTTTTCCTTGGTTTGCTTTTGCTTCTTTTGGGACTTGCTGATGCTTTTGGTTTGATTTTGGAGGTGATTGCAGCATCTTCGAAGCTTACTCAGCAAGGGAAGCGTTGATCTCTGCTAATCTGACCCCTGCAGTCTAAGGGATTTTACTCCTGGCAGGTACACCTGCGCTTGCGGCAGGTGACCACCCCTCTTCTGCTTGCTTAGTCAGTGAATCAACACTAGGATGAAGATTCACTGACTTTTTGGCTGAATTTTCGAATTTGCCCAAAAGAAAGTTATATTGGCAACTTTGCTGCAGCAGCATTGACAAAGAACATTAGAAATCAGAATACATTGAAATCTCTAGGGAATTAAACATATGTATGACCAATTAAAAACACATTACACACAACAAAATTCCAAGCTAAGTATGTATAATATAACACTTTAGGGTCTATTAATAAGGAAAGTAACACATTAGGTTTGGGAAAATGTCTGTGACTCACAATGTGAGGCAATAATCCACAATTTAAATTTCACAATAACACATGGGTTTGTTGATCAACAATAATGATTCACCTCCCAAGGCAAAAACTTGGATGCAGCCCTGCCATGCACAGTTTTTTCTGAATGGAAGGGTTTGATACCAAATTTTTGCATTATGAGGAGTAGGTATCAGGAACTGTTTACATTTCAGTACCCATTTCACAAGGGATTCCTATTAGAAGTATTTTCTAGTAATTCCCTTTTTTGGGGGAGGGGGTTACTTATAGGTATGATAGACTAGAACCCCCTACCACCTGAACAATTAAAAGAAACAAAGGTCTGGTGACATGTCTTTCATAATGAAAAACTATGACAGTATAAATTTCACAATAACACATGGGTTTGTTGATCAACAATAATGATTCACCTCCCAAGGCAAAAACTTGGACGCAGCCCTGCCATGCACAGTTTTTTCTGAATAGAAGGGTTTGATACCAAATTTTTGCATTATGAGGAGTATGTATCAGGACCTCTTTACATTTCAGTACCCATTTCACAAGGGATTCCTATTAGAAGTATTTTCTAGTAATTCCCTTTTTTTGGGGGGAAGGGGTTACTTATATGTATGATAGACACAGCAATAAAGGATTTTTTTTGCATGGTCACTTTACATGTATCTATCATATAAGCATTTTCTTATTTGATGTCATGCATAGCATAAATAAGATTGTTGAGTTTCCACAGCTAAAGCAAAGGCCATTGCTAAATCATCTGAAGTAATCAAAATCCAAAAATATGTCAAAAATGAAAATGAAGAGCACAGACACAGGCAGTTAGAAGATATGCAAAAACAACAATTAGAGCATTTTAAAATGAAAATGAAGAGCAAAGACACACGCGGTTAGAAGACATATACACCAAACAAGGTTAGACGGTTAGACACCAAACAAGTGAGCAAGTCCAAAATGAAATTGAAGAGCAGCAAGTCAATGAAAATCAACCTGGACAGTGAGAATCAAAACGTGAAAATGGAAAATGATAGCAATGATGATTAGGTTTGGGATTTTGACATGGATAAGGTCATCAATGCATATCATACCTTTGTTAAAAAAAACAAAGTTTTGGCAATATGTATTTCATAATGACAAAAGAGCCAAGGTGTAACAAACCAAACAAATTGAAAAAAATAGCAATGATGATTGGGTTTTGGATTTTGACATGGATAAGGTTATTGATACCTACCAAACCTTTGAAAATCAAAAATATGGACTGGATAAATCGTTGGAAGAAAAAGAAGTTTATGTCCCACCACCTGAACAATGAAAAGAAACAGAGGCTTGGAGGTATGTCTTTCATAATGACAAAAGACAAGGCAAACAAAGAAGTTTTTGTCCCACCACCTGAACAATTAAAAGAAACAAAGGTTTGGTGACATGTCTTTCATAATGACAAAATACAAGCTGAGGCAAAAGTTAAAGGCCCAATAAAAAAAATGTAATTTTATAAAGGCACCAATTCTAATTTAAGGTCCATTTGGACGTCATGCCATCAAGAAAAGGCTCAAATTGTCTGCGTTTAGAAGACAAGCAACAGTGAGAATCTATATATATAAGCCTGCCAAGTGCTGGGGTCCAGTGGCTCACTGCCAGGTCCCAGTACTATACATATATATATATATATATATATATATCTATATATATATATATATATATATATATATATATTATATATATATATATATATATATATAATATATATATATATATATATATATATATATATATATATATATATATATATACATATATATATATATATACTTACTTACTTACTTACTTAAAGCTCTTGCTCGGCAGCGTCGCCAGCGTAGAGGGAACCAGTCGTCAAGCGCCGTCAGTCTTCTCCAGAGTGGTCGGTTCAGGGCGAGGGTTGTCACTTCAGCCGGGTTGATGTTTCTGGAGGCGAGCCGATCACGGATGACGTCCGCCCATCTGGTGCTCGGTCTTCCCCTAGGACGCCTCCAGCCGTTTGCAGCTGGGTCGAAATCGAATATGAGTCGGGCGGGTGTTTGGGCAGGCAGACGGAGCAGATGACCATACCAACGCAGCGAGCGAGACTCAAGCTGCTCGGACAGGGGTGGGAGTTTGAAGGACCTGAGGATTTCCGAATTTCGTACCCTGTCGGGCCATCGGGAGCCTTCGATTTTTCGGAGGTGTTTCGTCTGGATGGCATCTACCTTCAGCGTCTGTGTCTGAGTCAGCGACCAAGTCTCAGCAGAATAGAGCATAACGCTGGCAACCGAAGCAGAATATATTCGTGCTTTGGTGAGACGGCTGATCTGGGGTTTATGGAAGACCGTTTTTAGAAGGCGACCGAAGACAGAGTTTGCTTTTGCCGCTCTTGCTGATATTTCGGCATCTAGGCTTCCGTTTGAGCAGACAATTGAACCAAGGTAGGTAAACTGCTTGACTACCTCTACAGTCTGGCCACAAATTTCCACAGATGACAGGGGGTTGGACGGCTTTTTCTCAACGGGCATTATCTTGGTCTTCGACCAATTTATTTTCAGACCGAATTT
>CM051259.1:56423295-56610795 GCA_027921565.1 Artemia sinica
AATCCTTCAAGCCTAAAATTCTCTTAAAATATCTTAGCTGAACTACTTCTAGCTTAGCTGCTTTAGCAAAACCCCAAACCTCAGAGCCCCAATGTAGACTAAAAGCTGCTTTACGAACATGTAATACGAAACATGTTTTGAACATTCTTTATTTCTATTATATTACTTGAGAAATCTAATTGAAATCAGACTTCACAAAAAAATCTCTCCAATTATTCTCTAGCTATAATTTAGTTTACTATTTTAGCTCTCGACTAATTTTTAACATCGTTTTCTTTGTTTTAAATTCATTTTTTTATTATTATTTTGATAGCTTAAAGAACTTGCTCAAACATAAATTTATATTGCCGGAAGTAATCTAGGGAATTATAAATAAACACTAAACAAACCACTTTGGTATAACTAATTCTTGATATCAAAACATTTTTTTAATCAATGTAGTTTGATTGTTTAAGGAATAACCTTATATTTATCACTTTTTTTTCTTTGAATTTAGTTGCTCATGACACTAGTAATTTGTGGGGCTAAAGGGGGAGGGGGAGGAACAACAAACTTGTTTTGGTTTTACAATTCATTTCTTGATTCTTAATAATCTCTGTTCATTTAAATTGGACATTTTATGTAAGCGAATTTATAATTGCTCAGAAATTCAATTTATATTTGTTTATAGTTTGCACACATATCAATGATGTTTGCTAATAAGCTTTTTTAATAATAATTATTGTACATTTGGAAGGAAACGATTTGAAAGAAAGTGAACGCCTATGAAATTTGGAGCCTTATTGAAGGAGGGGGAGGGGATTAGAGCCAGACTTCAATAATTCACTTTTATGGGCCTAATTATGCAGACTGAAAGCTATGTTTCCAATTTCAACAAAGGATAGCTTCTTCCCCTTTTAATTTAAATCAACGTATGAAGCATGTGTTCTAAATAGACTGTGTGCCTAATTTGGGGTTCTTCTCCATTGGACACATGTTGCTTCGATTATGTATTTTAGGGCAAGGGAATTTGGTAGTTCCAACTAACTTTCTATTTAAATCTATCTAAAGTCCAACCAAACCCATTTTTTGAAATATGCACTGAAGCTTGTTATTCACTATGCTGTGATTATAAATTAATTCTGATTTGTTCTTACTTATTCTTTTTGTTATCTATCTTCAGAAGTATTTATCATAGGCAGCGCAATAGTGCTGCCTAAGTAAAGAACAATGTTGGCACAATGTATTTTATATTAATTTGTTTGTTTGTTTGTTTGTTTCTTTTAGACCAGGGCACTTCGTATCGAAGGAGTTGTCGTAGAAACTTCGAAAAGGGCTAATTCGATTGGAAATTGGAAGGACTTATGCCCTTTTTAATAGCCGAAAGGGATTGGAAGGCAACTAACACCCCTTCCACGCCCACTATTTCCCCAAACACATCCAACTAAATTTTGAGATAGCCATTTTGTTCAACGTAGTTGAAAGGTTTGGAAATTATGTCTTTTAGGAGGACACTCCCCCTACAGCCCTCAGGGCAAGGGTTGTGAGCTATGCCCTGGGGGCATATAAGGTTTTTATAGAAAGCTTTGTCGTCGAAACTTCAAAAAAGGGCTCATTCGATTAGAAATTCAAAGGGCTAGTGCCCTTTTTTAATAGTCAAAAGTGATTGAAGGGCAACTAACCCCCCTCTCACGCCCCCCGTTTTCGAAAACACATCCAATCAAAATTTTGAGATAGACATTTTGTTCAACGTTGTTGAAATTTCTGGAAATTAGGCCTTTGAGGATGACACCTCAGGACAAGGGTTGTAAGTTATGCCCTGGGGGCATATAAGGTTTTTATAGAAAGCGTTGTCGTAAAAAACTCCAAAAAGGGCTGATTTGATTGGAAATTGAAAGGGCCAGTGCTCTTATTAATAGTCTAAACTGATTGGAGGGCAACTAACCCCCCTCTCACGCCAACCATTTCCCCAAAACACATGCAATCAAAATTTTGAGATATCTATTTTGTTCAATGTAGTTGAAAGTTATTGAAATTATTTCTTTCAGGATAATAACCCCCCTCAGAGCCCTCAAGGCACGGGTTGTAAGTTATGCCCTGAGGATATATAAGGTTTTTATAGAAAATGAAGGGCAACTAAAATCACTTATAGAAGTGATTGAAGGGCAACTAACCCCCCTCTCACGCCCACCATTTCCCCAAACATATCCAATCAAAATTTTGAGATAGCCATTTTATTCAACGTATTTGAAAGTTTTGGAAATTAGGTCTTTAAGGATGACAACATCTCCACCCCCACATCCCTCAGGGCAAGGGTCGTAAGTTATGCCCCGGGGGCATATAAGGTTTTTATAGTAAGTGTTGTCGTAGAAACTTTAAAAAGGGATCATTTGATAAGAAATTGAAAGGGTTAGTGCCCTTTTCAATAGTCGAAAGGGATTGGAGGGCAACTAACCCACCTCTCACGCCCACCATTTCCCCGAAAACATTCAATCAAAAATTTGAGATAACCATTTGTTCAACGTAGTTGAAAGGTCCGGAAATTATGTCTTCAAGGATGACAAACCCCCCACAGCTGCCAAGGCAACGGTTTGTAAGTTATGCCTGGGGGTATAAAAGGTTTTGATAGAAAGCGTTGTTGTAGAAACTTCAAAAAGGGATAATTCAATTGAGAATTGAGAGGGCTAGTGCCCCTATTAATAGTCAAAAGTATTCGGAGGGTGAATGCCCCCCCTCACGCCTATCATTTCCCCAAACACTTCCGATCAACTTTTTGATATAGCCATTTTGTTGAACTTAGTTGAAGGGTCTAGAAATTATGTCTTTGAGTATGACAACCCCCCAAGCCCTCAGGACAAGGGTTTCAAGTTATGCCCTGGGGGCATATAAGGTTTTTATAGAAGGCGTTGTCATAGAAACTTCAAAAAAGGCTCATTCGATTGGAAATTCAAAGGGATAGTGCCCTTTTTAATAGTCAAAAGTGATTGGAGGGCAACTAGCCCCCCCCCCCCACGCCCATCATTCCCCCAAACACATCCAATCAAAATTTTGAGATAGCCATTTTTGTTCAGCATAGTGGATTTCCAGATTGAAAATATATTTTTGAGGAGTACACTCCCCCAAAACCCTCAAGGCAAGGGTTTTAAGTTATGCCCTGGGGGCATATAAGGTTTTTATAGAAGGCGTTGTCGTAGAAACATCAAAACAGGCTTATTCGATTGGAAATTAAAGGGCTAGTGCCCTTTTTAGTAGTCGAAAGTGATTGGAGGGCAACTAGCCCCCCACGCCCATCATTTCCCCAAACATATCCAATCAAAACTTTTGAGATAGCCATTTTGTTCAGTGTAGTTGATTTCCAGATAGAAAATATGTTTTTGAGGAGAACACTCCCCCACAACCCTCAGGGCAAGAGTTTTAAGTTATGCCCTGGGGGCATATAAGGTTTTAATAGAAGGCGTTGTCGTAGAAACTTCAAAAAAGGCTAATTCGATTGGAAATTTGATATCATTTTCTTCCGTCTCCGCTTTAAATGAAAAAAATAAAAATGATAGCCCCTATCCCCTCCTCCCATAGGCAATAACATATTTTTTTTTTATAAATCATATTTTTGGGGTCACTTCCGTTTCAATCTTCAATTCCCCAACCTTGTACATAGTCTATAGCTAAATTTTGTTTCAGTTGATTTTTTTTTTTTGGGGGGGGGGGGAGGGTTAAAAACATATCAGAAAGAAAATTGTATTTTCTTTAATCTATCAGGCGATCAATAATTGTGTATTAAACATTAAGAAAATGTATTAAAAATAGCAAAAGAAAATAAAATTCTACAAACTTACGATTTAGCTGTCACAACAATCTGTTGACTATCAATTTCAAAATCCAACTGAACCTGTATAGTGTATGCGTTCCGCTCAACTTAAAAATACAAACCGTGACTACGAATGATGTAAGAATCTAGTAGCAATTGGAAAACTGCATTTGAAATGGTTTAATCTCATCAAACAGTTTTTGGTAACAAACTGTAAGTAAGGAGCAGAGCGACCCGACTCAATAGTAACCGAAACTCTAAAAACGGATACAAATTTTGATACCGATAGACACATTAAAAGAATCGGATTTTTATGCTGATTTCAAATATATAAATTTCATCAAGTTTAGTGTTACCCATCAAAGGTTACGAGCCTGAGGATATTTACCTTTGTTTCGAAAAAGGGTAAAGACACCCCCAGAAAGTCATGAAATCTTAATGAAAATCACACCATCAGATTCAGCGTATCAGATAACCCTTTTGTAGATATTTAATGCTCCTATATGCAAAAAATGTGGAATCTTGTGTTTTTTTCTGCCAGAAGAAAGATCACGGATGCGTGTTTATTTATTTTTTTTCCAGAGGTGATCGTATAGACCCAGTGGTCCTAAAATATCGCGAAAGGGCTTAGTCGAACCGAAATAAAAAGTTCTAGTGGCCTTTTTATGTGACCAAAAAAATTGGAGGGCACCTAGGCCCCCTCCCACGCTCAATGTCTCCCAAAAGTCACCATATCAAAATTCTGACATATCCGTTTTGTTCAGCATAGTCAAAAATATAATAACTATGTCTTTAGGTATAAAATTACCCGCCACAGTCCACGGGGGAAGGGATGCAAGTTGTGAACTTTACCCATTGTTTACATATAGTACTTGTTATTGGGAAGTCTACAGCCATTTTTATTATTATTTTTTTTGGGGGGGGGGTGTGTGCTTGGAGCGATTTCTAAGGGGAAAATCTTCCTTTGGGAGGGAAATTTCTGATGAGTGAATATTCCAGGGGAAATGTTACGCTGGGGGGGGGGGGTGAAAGAATTACTATACGAAATTATTTTTAATTGTCATACATTCTCTTTGCCAAATTTCTTATATGGAGATGTTCCGGGAAAATTATTCTGGGGCTCTTTTCCGCGCGTTTTGTTTTCTAGGAAATAATTTCTACGGAAGGTGGCATTTCCGGAGTGATCAACAAACCGATTAGAGATTAAAATCTTATTCCAATGAAAAAATGCTAAGGAAAATTATTCAGGGTGAATCGTCCACAAGCAATTTTACAGAGAGGGGGAATTCTCAGCGAGCAAGGAACTATCTGGAGGGAATTGACGGGGGGTGGGGTGGAGGTGCATTTTACGTTGGATGAAATATATACGGAGAAGTTTTCGTGAGGGGGAGGGGTTTATTTCATAAAGGGTGAGCCATATTTACCGGCATTATTTGAAAAACGAACAGAAATTATGCCATATATGAAGGGTTGCCCCCTCCTCAATACCTTATTCTTTACGCTAAAGTTTGACTGTTTACTAAAATTGAAACACAGGGGCTGTTAATTAGAATAGGAAGCTTTTTTAAAAGTGCTAACAGCTTTAGCGTAAAGAACAAGGTATTGAGGAGGGGGCGATTCTTCGTATCCGGAATAAATCTGCCAAAATTAATATGGAAATTGTGTTTTAATTTTGGATGCACGGTGAGCCGAAATCGAACCTGCATTAGTTGAAAAACGTTCAGAAATTAAATAAAAAATAAGTTTTTTTTAACTAAAAGTAGGGAGTGACATTAAAACTTAAAACGAACAGCAATTATTACGTATATGAAAGGGGCTGTCCCTCCTCAACGCCTCGCTGTTTACGCTAAAGTTTGACTCTTTTCACCACTCTACTTTTTAAAACAATAAGAAACTTTATCGTAAAGAGTGGTGATTGTGGAGGAAATCCAGTCCCCATGACTTCGTAAATATGCAGAATGATACACGTTCCGAATCTTGAAAAGGTATAACGTGCTTTCTGCTCTACTAAAATTTATCTATGAGACTTTTGTTTTGAAACAGCTATCTGCGTAATTAAGGGCTCCTTTTTTTGGGTTCCAAATGATACTAATATTACAATTTAGTCCTCTATTTTGTAATAAATAACTTCGAAAACCCTTAACGCCAACTTTGATGGAAATCAAACACATATGAAATGTTTTTTGACTATCTTTTAATTTGGAGTAGTCACCTTGTCATTTAAAAATCTTTCTAAATGATCCGTGGTTATCACATGTCAAAAGAAGTGCAACATTTATAATCTTATAAGCTATGGGGGATGGGTAAAGTGGTCTCAGGACGCATAACCCAGCAATTATAGCTTATCAACGTTCGATTTCATTACAGTATAAATTCTACTCTAATTGGAATATTCTAAAAGCTGTTTCTATTAAAGTGTTTCAACAAAGGTTTTTTTAAAACCACGGTATAATTTGGACGATTTTCCAGAAATCTGTAGTATGCATTTCCAGTATGCTGCTAAAATCGCAATTTTATCCCCATGTTTATAACATATGGCTTGAAATGACCCTCAAATACAAATTTTGATGGAGATGAAGCATCAAATGTGAAATATGTAGGAATGAACGGGGGTGGGAGGATCATCTGTACTGATCAAGAATGAGATATGGGAAAATTATTTTCATGATTTTAATTTTACAGGCTATTTTTTTTTTACCAACCAGTTAAATGCATTGGGGGGCTCCTCAGCCACCAACGTGTGACACTTCTGATTCTGCCAATATCTGCTGGGTGACCGTATCAGGTTATCTGTCGGCATATAATAAAATATCTGTGTGGTTGAGGCCTAAATATTCAACCAAATTATTCGAGCTATAAATTTTAATATATCTTCAAATGTTAAAAAAGATGAATTGTCATTCAGTAATGTTTTGAACGGCTATATAAATAATTAACTGGTTATTTTGTTTATCTTTTTCGTGTTTTTAGGCTTTGGACGTAGGGATGTTCTCGAGCATTTGCTAGGGATTGGAGCCAATGTTCAGGCAAGAGATGATGGTGGACTAGTACCCCTTCATAATGCGTGCTCGTTTGGACACGCCGAAGTTGTTGCTTTGTTACTGAAGGCTGGTGCAGATCCAAACGCAAAGGATAATTGGGCCTTCACCGCTTTACATGAAGCTGCTGTAAAAGGAAAAATTGATGTTTGCATAGGTAAGATAAAGTACAGTATTATTTTACGTGTTATAAATATTTATGAGTAATAGAAGAAAGAAAATGTAAAAAAAAAAACAAAAAAGTGAAAAGGGCATAGTTTTATGCATATATTAGAAATCAGAAAAAAAGTAAAAACCTCTATTTTTGTTCTGTTCATGGCTTTCCTAGCTTGGACGCCAGCGGCTAAAGATTGTACCATTTTCACATGCAATGTCGGCTAAATATTAAAACTCTATCTTTGGAATGGTTGAAAATATTTGCTTTGTTTTTTTTTTTGTTGTTTTTTTTTATTTTACTTTTTTGGTAAATAAGTTGAAATTTTCTTATTAAAATTTCATCCTCCATCTGAAAATATTTGTTAATTTATCCTGCTTTAGCCATCTGATTCTTTTTTTTTTTACTGTCAATCCCTAAACTTTTCATTGCTTATCGTAACACTACAGAAATACATTTTGCGAAAAAGAAGAATGTCTGCTTTTTTTTGGGTCAATTTTGACCCGATTTTTGTTTGATTTGAGGATGCAATCCTTGATTGAATGAGTACCGACTTAACTGGTTTAGTGCATTGCAGGATTTTCTGTTGTTTAGAAAACTTTTTAAAATCGAAAGTTGAAGTTTTATTTGCAGGGTTTGAATTACTGTTCCCTGCTAAACTGATTGTCTTTTTATGCTGACTATGCAACTGATATGCTGATAGGACTAGGAAATTGTTATGGAACCCTTCTTGTTGTGAATATTTGTCTGTAACAATTATTTATTATTCCATATTTATGCTTCCGATAGCAAACTGGAAGCCATTAGTAGCAAGTGGGAAGCTGGAAATACGCATGAAACCATATTTATCTTAAAAAAGATAGAGGTCACATTGTTCTCTACTCACTCGAACGACGTTTTTGAATTTAAAGTTTCTTCCGCTTCATGCTTTGTTAGATAAAAACTGGATGTACAGTTAAAATTTAACTCCCCTGTATCACTGCTCTATATCGTAATGCTATATCCAAAATTCATTTACAATAGTTTCATTAAGGGTGAAGTAGAAAAATCCAGCCATTCAGAAAAAAGAGGGGCGATATTTAACTCCAATGTTCTTTTGAACTAACAAAACATATATTGATGCAGCGAAGGACAGGCTTCTGCTATTTTGTGCCGTCAAACCACAGTGTTGGCTCAACTAGGGCCATAATTCTATTAAACAAAAATTCTTGAATAGTCAATCGGTTTAGAGCTACTTAAGTAGCCTCACATGTTCATAGGTCATGTTACCGTGACTGTTTTCAATCGTAATGCTAATGGCTATATTGTATTGCATAGCTGTGCACAAACTACTAGGAGGGATACTACTGAATCTTTTAGTGGTCCAACTGTGGTCGTTCTTAGCCCATGTTTTTTTACTTATTTTTTTTAAGTCGTTCAGATTTTTTAAGAAATGCATCTAAGCACGCAATATGAATGTCAGGGGGGTGGTGACTCCCCTCTTTATGTAAGACTATTCTGCGTGCAATGCAAGTGTTCATATGATTACCTGCATTGAGGTTGAAGGAGTGTAGGGGCATTAACCAGGCACGAAATTCCTCTGGTTAACCCTCTTCTCACTGAAAAAAAAAAATGTCGCACGAGAAAATGTTTTTGGCATTTCAGATGCACACTCTCCATAAATCTTTTAGGGTATGGGGTAATTTTTTCGGTGAGGACTATTATTTCATAAGCACAATTATCCAAAATTTAAAGTGTAGTGTAAATATTGTGGAATGAAAAGGTTTGCAGCCCCCCTCCTGCTCAGACAAACCTTCATTCATAAACAGCGATGCGCTGCCTAAGTAAAGAGTGAAAAGGCTCCAATGTGTTAATTTGTTTCCCATGCCAGTTCGTATGGAAGGAGTTGTCGTAAAAACGTTTGCGCTCAATCGACTGGAAACTGGAAGTTCTAGGGTCCTTTTTAAGTATAAAAAAAGGTAGGAGGGCAATCAGCTTCCTCCCACACCCCTTTTTGCTCCCTTCTCTCCAAAGACATTCCATTAAAATTTTTAGGTAGGGATTTTGTTACAAATGGTTGAAAGGTCCATGGCTGAAAATGGTTGAAATGTCCCCCACCCTCCACACAGCCCTTGGGGCAAGGGATGCAAGCTATGGAAGTCGCTCATTGTTTAAATTTTATTATTGGGAAAGGGGGCATATGTGATCTTGGGTCTTGAAAAAGGCTAAAGGTACTAAGGTGTGTACTAAATGTACCTAAACTTTCAAGGGAATGTTGAGGGGAATGTGAAAAAAATTAAAATTGTCAAAATCGAAACACTCTACATGTGTGCATGTTGTCAAAAGGGCGTATCAGCGATATCCCAGGAACAACTTAGAGTATCAATTGGAAACTTTCAGGCCTCATTAAGTGGGGTATTGAACTAAATCAAAAGACACTGTGCATACTACTACTAACACTGCGACGACTACTACTTTAACTATTTCTACTGTGACTACTACTACTGCTATCTCTGCGAATGCTACGACTGCTACTACTGTGACTAGGACTATGACTAGGACTACTACTAAGACTACTATTATGCCTACTATGACTAATGCTACTACTAATAATAATATGACTGCTACTACTACTTCTGCGACTTCTACTACAACTACTACTGATACGAATATTACCCTAACGACCACTACTGCTACGATCACTACTGCTATGACTGTTACTACAACGAAGGCTACGACTACTACTATAACTACTATCTATTGAAAAATTCTATAAACCAATTAAAAAAGTATGTCCATAAAATCGAATATAAATTAATTTGAAAAAGTTTTTTCCGCAGGAGAAGTTTTTCAAAGAAAAGTATAGAGCTACATTAAGCCTAAAACGATCAGAAATAAAGTCAGATAGTAATACAAGAGTAAAACGAAGATAAATCACTCTCAATAAGTTAACCAAACCTACAAAGAGCAGAAATTACAATGGTTAATCAAACCAGACTTAAAACGATCAGAAACTACCAGAGACAGTAGTAAGGCTAACGCCCTCATATTCTTAATAAAGCATTGTTAAAAGATTTGCTTTAAGACAGAGGGTTAGCCTTTCTTACATATATAATTTTGATTTGTTTTAAATTTTAATGTCGCTCTTTACTTTATTTGATTAAATTTTGTTTTGCTATTTAAGGATAATTATTGTTCTTATCAAAAACTCCCCATCTTAGTTTGTTGTCTCAATTTTTTTATTATTTTCAGTTCTATTGCAACATGGGGCTGATGTAACACTTCGAAATGCAGAAGGAAAGACACCCCTTGATATTGCAGATCCAGCAACAACAAAAGCTGTTCTTACGGGTGAATTTCGAAAAGATGAGCTGCTTGAAGCCGCTCGGAATGGTAACGAAGAAAAGATTATCTCATTACTTACTCCCCTCAATGTCAACTGTCACGCAAGTGATGGCAGAAAATCTACGCCACTTCATTTAGCAGCTGGCTATAATCGAACTAGGATCGTTCAAATTCTTTTGCAAAACGGTGCGGATGTCCATGCAAAAGATAAAGGTGGCCTTGTCCCACTTCACAATGCCGCTAGCTATGGTCACCACGAAGTTACAGAATTGTTGATAGGGAATGGTGCAAATGTGAACGCGTGTGATTTATGGCAGTTTACTCCGCTTCATGAAGCGGCCTCTAAAGGAAGACGGGAAGTATGTAGCTTGCTCCTCGCAAATGGTGCTGATCCAACGCTTCTTAACTGTCATGCAAAGTCGGCCCTTGATGTTGCATCTCGGGAGTTGCAAGAAATATTGTCATACGAATACAAAGGTCATTGTCTATTAGAAGCAACACGTCAATCAGACCTGACCAGAACAAAGAAATTCCTTACCCCTGATATATCCAGTTTTAAAAATCCTTATACTGGCGATACCGCTTTGCATTGTGTTGCTGCTTCAACATACCCTAAGAGAAAACAATTGGCTGAAATGCTTATTCGCAAGGGAGCTCCAGTAAATGACAAGAATAAAGATATGCTTACGCCACTGCATGTAGCTGCACATAAGTCAAATGTAGATGTCATGGATGTTTTATTGAGAAACGGTGCAAAAGTAAATAGCTTGGATGCTCTTGGTCAATCAGGTAATCCTTTACTACTTTTATATAAAAGAATAAATATTGTTTGTACTTGCTGAAGCTTTAATTGTTGAAAAATTCCTTTGAAATCATATTTTTGGTCAACTAGTTGATTTAAGTGGCCTCTCCCTCCTTCACTTAAGAAAATAAAAAAAGCACTAACTTTTTCATTCTGAATTACCTGTTGAATTTTTTTTCTTTCTTCTTTTCCAAGTTTCTTCAGGTAGAATTCTAAGACAGGTGAATGAAAATTCTTGACCTCATTTTGAGTTGCTTTATCTGAATTATTGTATTTAATGAGAATTCTTTAGATATGAATAGGATCTTTATCCTGATAGTCAAAATTTTATATCTATAAAGCTTCAAGTCTTCTTACCTGAGTAGTTGAGCGATTTTTTTAATGTAAACAACGCTTCAAAAGCTTTGATCTGTGCATATACTAAGCAAAGAGTGGGTCTTGTCGAATTTTTGCTAGCAAAAAGTCTGCTTTGTGATTTTTTTACGCAAAGCCAACTTCATGGACAATGGTTTGCTCGGGAGTCAGGTCTTTGGTTCTTGCAAATTAAAGCAATAAAGGAGGTTTTTAGCTAAAGTCAAGGTGCATGTGAGGAGTGGTAGGCCTTTCGCAAGTTACCGCTGCGTCATTAATTTGGTTTATGATATTGTCTCACCAAGCTTAGCCCTCCCTTAGCTTGGTAAGGCTTATGCCTTCAGCCCTCGCAAAAGACTTTGCTATGTTTGTTGTGTATTTACCGTGGGGTAATTTGAACTTGAATCTCCCCGAATTGAGCTGGCATATTAAAGCTCAGGATCATGACTTAAATTCATAATCAAGTCATGATTTCTGGTCAAGTCTCATTAGATAGTTTTTTTTAATGGGTTTCAAAGGTTTGGTTAATATGGGCTGTGGCTTTGTCTTTACTAGGCTACCCCTTGGAGGGAACGGGGGCAACCATAATAAGTTGGGGTGTCTCTTTGTTTGCTTTCATAAAAAAAAATTGTTACGTTTTTGTAGTCTACTATAATTCCCATGACTCCAACATTGTGTGTACATAATGTCTAGTTTTAGCTTTAATATATTTATTATTTGTGTAATAATTTCTCTCAAAATTGATTATTATAAAAGATGAGCAAATTAAGTTACAAAAGCATTCCAATTTCCAACAAATCAAACAAAGCAACGATTTACGAAAGAAAAAACTACACAATATGCCTAGAAATATAACTGAATAGAATGCAATAAATGAAAATAACAAAAAGTGAAAAGATCTCAAGCGTTCAATACATTCAGGAAAAGGGTAATCTTTCCTTTTACCTTCATCTATTTGCTTTAGCTTAGAAAACGGTAAGGTATAAAAATTCAGAGCATTCTTCCAATTTTGAGATTGTGAAGTAGGGAAGTTTGCAAAAATTCCAGCAATTTTCTGGAACTGGACTTCTTGGAAATCCTTTTGCATCAGACTCATGCAGAACGTGAAATTATACCTTTGAAGAGCTGTAGGTCAAAAATGTGTATTTTATCTAAGATTTTCTGGAAATGAATCTTAAAAATTTGACCTCAAAATCCTAACCCTTTTTTTTTGTCAACTCTTGTATTCTGATCAAGTTATCAAAATTGTGTAGGCTATGTATAGAATGTCTGGCACCAGATCTTGACTAAAACAAGTCTAGCTGCTATTTTGTGAAATATACACGTGACGACCAAGGTATTTCTGACAGAATTAAATTCTTGTTGTTTTAACCGCTGTCATGAATCATTCTAGCCCTCCATCGTTCTGCTCGTGAAGGAAATACTCACGGATGTCGTCTGCTCCTGTCTTATGGTGGCGGACATGTCTATTGTCTCCTTACAAGGATACACAGCAGTTCAAGTGGCAACAGACGCGGTTCAGAAAATCTTGAACGAAAATCAAACGCCATCTGTAGTGGATGTTGAATATCAGCTGTTAGAAGCATCAAAAGCTGGAGATCTTGAACTAGTTAAAAAGATTATTACGGCGCATCCACAGGTAGAGATTTTATCAGGCTTGATGTCAATATACTCATTGTTTTTGGTAAGATAAAATTTAGGTTTTATTTTCCAAATGGCTTATCACAAGCAGACATAGCAGAACTTGTATTTCTCGTAGAAAAAAAAATAAAGTCAATGCAAAACAAGAATTGCTGAAAATAAGCAAATTTTGATTTTAAACGATGAGTTAAAAAAAGAAAGAAAAAAAACAAGCAAACAACATCAATAAAACTCTGTCAGAAAAATTAAAATTGCAAAAAAAAAACAAACAAACAACTGAGAAGTATAAGAATAAAAACAACAAAGTTTTGTTAAAGAAAGTCAATAGAGCAATGATAAGCCTATTAATAGCCACTCTCCTTGCCCTTTGTATATGTCCCCTCTCCTTAAGAATGGTCAAAATTTGTACTGGTCTTTTTGTTCAAACAAGTCAAAAAGTCTAATAGCTATCCCTCCATGCCCCCCACGGCCCCGGAGCAGGCAGTGTAAATTATGCATTTTATCCATCGTTTAAATGTATGATTTTTTATTAGGAGAGGAGTAAGGTTTTGATTCTAGGTGCATCTAAAAAGGCCAAGAGTATTACGGTGAAACTTTGAAGAATGTTGAGGGGTATTTGAAACTAAACCAAAAGGCACTATGTGTATGCAGATTACCAAAAAGGTGAATCTGCAATATCTTAAGAACTACTGAGGTTATTAAGTTGAAACTTTCAGACACGTGGAAGGGGATGTATTAAAGTGATTGGGGGCCTGTCTGTTCCCTTTTCATGCACTTTAGGTGGACCTCTTTCCAAAAATATTCAATCAAATTTTGAAATTGCCATTTGTCTCAAAATAGTCTAGATGTCCAATAGCTATGCGTCTGGGGTCGACACCCCCCCCCCTCCAGCCCCTGGTGCAAGGGTTGTCAGTTAATGGGCACACAACTTTTGCTCCCGATCAAAACGAACCTAAGAGGAAAAAACATTTTGAGCAAAAACGAGTTGTATCGATTCATGAAACCCCAAAATCGGCCAAATATTTTGTTTCTCCAATCATTATGGAGATTTCAAGCTAAGTAGACTTGACCAAGTGGAACTTATCGAGGAAAATATGTTTTGAATGAAAAATGTGGTTATATCGATTCTTAGCCGAAAAAAAACTGATTTTTTTTTCTTTGTCAGATCTGCTTTAAGAATATCCAGCTATGCAGACACATAAATAAAATTCAGGGCCAAGAGAACCTGAATTGATACAAAAAAAAGTTAAGGGAACAAGTTTTTGTATTGATTTTGTGGGCCTTTTTTTATTATTAAAAGAACTCCTTTTAATAAATAATCTTGACATTTAAACGAATGGTTACAAAATATAATATTTTTTAAAAATAAAATGGTGGATTAATACATGTTTATATTCAACGATGTCTACAAGATGGTGTGTAGGATATTAGGGAGGTTAGGATGGCTTCAGCCCTATAGAAGATCAACATTTACGCAGATTTTCAACCCATGTGGATTATAATCCTCCTCCTATTCCAACCGAATTATACTGTGAAATTATTAAAAATTTATAGCACAGAAATACTGATAATCTAAAATTTTGACTGAGTGTTTAATTTTATCCAAAGAGGAATAATCAAGTTTAAATTAAAAAAAAGTTACCACAAGCAGGAGTTGGGTTATTGCCCACTGAACCTTCTTAAGGCCAGAAAGTCATTTGCGCTTTAGTGAAAACAAAATGTAAAACTCCCAGGAAAACAAAACTCCCAGGAATTAATGTCATTATATATTAAACAATATGTTTACTTTCATCAGTTATTTCCAGTAACCTTGATTATTAGGGTAATATCATTTTGTTTATTTATTTTTTTTTTTTTTTTGTCGACGTTTTGACAAATAAAAATCACATTCTTCAAAATACAAATTGGCTTCAAGAAAGTCCAAGCGAAACTCAAGCAGTTCATTGGGTTTTAAACTGGGGAAGGGGGGTGGTGGTAAACACTCCTTTTATCCCTTGATTAACCTTGTGATATTTTTATTTTATTTTTTTTTTTTTGTCGACGTTTTGTTTCGGCAAATAAAACCACACTCTTCAAAATACAAATCGGCTTGAAGAAAATCCGAACAAAACTCAAGCTGTTCATTAGGTTTAAATTGGGGGAAAAGGGTGGTGGTAAACCCTCTCATTTAACCTTTGATTCACCTTGTGATATATTTTAATTTTTTATTTCATTATTATACAAAAAATAAAAAAAATTGTTTAGAAACTAAATTTTTACCCAATGACTGTTAAAAAATACATTGGTTGAAATACAAATCGTTTTCTCTAGTCGTAAACTCATCTATAACAGTATCTGTTATCTTTATGTTTCTTTCTATTATTGACTTTTATATCTTTTCGCTTTGGGTTTTATTCATTCATTAATAGTACTTTTGTTCGTTTCAAGTTTGAATTATTATATGACTATGTCCTTGTCTTAAGTTTTAATATTGCTTTTTTACTTTTCTTTGAAAAAAGACTTCTTTTTGGAAAACTTTTCAAGTTAATATGTTAAAAATTTAGAGTGTTTTTGTCAGTATCTTTGAAGGTCATCTAATAAAAACCCTGTATGTTTAAAATTGCTAAAATTGTTTTTCCTGTCAGGATTAGATTCATTTCCATAAACTAGATTCAAATTTTCTGTCTCTTTAGATTGTAAATTGTCGCGATATTGATGGACGACATTCAACACCACTTCATTTTGCCGCTGGGTATAATAGAGTTGCTGTGGTCCAATATTTGTTAGAACATGATGCAGATGTTCATTCCAAGGATAAGGGAGGTCTGGTTCCATTACATAATGCCTGTAGTTATGGACATTATGAAGTCACAGAGTTACTTGTTAAAGGTAGTCTTTTTTCTTTATACTAAAGTTTTCTCTATTGCTTTCTCTCCATCTGTCTCTCTTTAACTCTCTCTCTCTCTCTCTCTCTCTCCTCTCTCTCTCTCTCTCCTTTCTCTCTCCTCTCTCCTCTCTCTCTCTCTCTGGAGTGGCTTAAAAAATTGTTTTCTTTTTTTCAGCGGGTGCAAATGTGAACGTATCAGATCTATGGAAATTTACCCCTCTACACGAAGCAGCCGCAAAAGGGAAAACAGATATTGTAAAACTTTTACTGATTCATGGGGCGGATCCAAACAAGAAGAACCGTGATGGCCATAGCCCGCTTGATCTATGTCGTGAAGGAGACCAAGATGTAGCTGATTTACTAAGAGGTGATTCTGCTCTGCTCGATGCTGCCAAAAAAGGAAATCTGGAGAGAGTTAGGAAACTTGCCACTGCTGCAAATATCAACTGCCGGGACTCACAAGGAAGGAACTCAACGCCACTTCATCTTGCAGGTTTGTTATTTATGAAGAAATTATTGGAGATTGTTGGTATAATAAAATCGTCCCTGCAGTAACAGGGTACAATAAATCCAGCTTTCCTTTGAATAAATAGATAACCACGTACGCATAAAAAAAAAACAACTAGACGTAACCAAAGAGTTTACAACCCAGAGTGACTTTGAACAAAGAAAGTCAGGTTTGTTTATAAATACAAAAACACCTGATGTTCCGCCGGCTTGCCATAGAACTCATGATTACCTGAATAGGTAGGATTCAAAATCTATTTTTTATTCTTTTCCAAAATCAACTGCATTCAATGTACGTACACACACACACAATATATATATTATATATATATATATATATATATATAATATATATATATATATATATATATATATAATATATATATATTATATATACATATATACATATATATATATATATATATATATATATATATATATATATATATATATATATATATATATATATATATATATACTTCGGATAAGTTGATTGATCTACTTTTTTGTAGACAAGTAGTAGAAGCTTTTTTTCTAGAACAAAATATCTTATTTCTATTAATCAAAACGTTTCCTCTAACCACTTCAACATTTTTCTCTGTATATGCATTTTCGAGACCTTTAAGGGGGGGGGGGGTTGACGCTGCTGTCTATTCCCGTGGGCCAATTAGTTGCCTTGGCATGAATTTATATTAAAATCGTTTTGGCAAAAGTGTTGAATACTGAATTTTCACTGCCATTGGGATAAATCATGCTAACTGAGTGATATTTTTGGGAATAGGTCTACATCCCAAACAAGACCCCGGAAAAATGTACTCTAGCTCCTATTCCCATCCCCTCCCTTCTTGTAAAGCTTAGAAGATTCTGTGACAACAAATCTATATCTTTCTTAACTCCGAAGAATTACAATTAGCTTTTCAAGTTTGACTTCCAAGCCCTTATTCTTGTATTCTGCAAGGGAGCTCCTGGGATTTGGACCAGGTTCTATACTTTTTTTAGGACCTGTTTTCATGGGATCGTCCGGTCTATGAGGAGGGGAGCAGTTAAAGCATGGAACTGTCTTCTCGGACTAAGAGTGTATCTAGGATTTTTGTTCGGGGGGGGTATAAAAACTTCAATAAAAATATCAGAAGTTTGTCTATACAAATTAATGTTACGTTTTAAAGAGCCAGTTTTTTTTTTTTTTTTTGGGGGGGGGGGGGTCAAATTCGGTAATCCCCTCCCCAAGAAACAGCTTTGTCTCGAACTTTATTTTAAGCTTAGAGACCAATCCTGTGATTCTTATTCGCTTAGCTCAAAACTTGTCAAGCTCCTTAGAGATCGGTTTTTCTGTGCTACTTGGGTTTTAGCTGTGTTACTTTATTATTATTATATTTTTTTTAATGCTATACTTTTTGATTCATCTGTCATCTTCAATCCTTAAACTATGGCTTTTTCATTGTTGTTTAGCTTTAAGAGAAAAGCTGAACTTTTTTTGGTTGAGAGTTGCCTTGTCTGTTTGATATATTATTTGAAAGACCAACGGCCATTTTATTCTCTCCTACTAAGTATTTTTTCAAAAATTCAAGAAACAAAACTAAAAGATTAAACAGTAGAAAAATAGCGAGAACTTCGAAGCTTTCTTGTTGTGCTGTATTCATTTATTTAATCTACGATGTTCACTAACTGCGTCTACTCCATTAGTAATTATTTTTTTTGTATTTAGCTGGCTACAATAATTTAGAAGTTGCTGAATTTTTATTAGACAATGGGGCTGACGTTAATGCTCAAGACAAGGGTGGTTTAATTCCTCTGCATAATGCATCTTCGTATGGTCATCTGGACATCGCAGCTTTGTTAATTCGGCATAATACGTACGTAAATGCAATGGATCGCTGGGGATTTACTCCCCTCCATGAAGCTGCACAGAAAGGAAGAACGCAGCTTTGTGCTCTTTTAGTAAGTTTAGTTTCCAAAATGTTTAATCTGTTACAGTGTATTACTTTGATATCGGTTGAAAATTGCGCTTTAGCTGTAAACAGGCCTAATTTGGGTCGACCACTGAAATAGGCCCACGCAATAATGGGTGTCGTTGAGATCTTCCTGTTTCGTGATTCTGGTAAAACATCTTCCCCCCAAAAAAGAATTATTCACATGCAGTGCTTTTCGATACTAGGATGTCAATGATAACCTTTCAGTCATATCAAAACTTCTGTTCAAGTCTTATGTTAACCGGTACTCTTCTTTTGAGGTGATTTTTATAGCAATTTTGTATCTAAAAGTGTTTTTAAGATATTTATTTTAAAAAATCACTATCACAAGTCCCTAATGGTTGAATTTGAATTTCAGAGTCAAAAGTATCATAAAAAATACAAAACTGGAAAACTGGGAAAGAATGCCAAAACAACAGCTAAAAAAGAAAAATCAGATTGAATAATCATTCGTCAGTCAATACTTTAACTGGAAAATGTCCATTAAAAAGTTAAAAAGATAAAAACTCGTCAAACGACAACTAAAAAAGATAAAATAAATATATATAAAAAAAGCTAAAAGGGACACTAAAAAATAGGGAGAGGGGGGGGGGGGGCAAACAAGCGAAAAAATACAAAATTCTGGGCAGCAACACTATCTAATAAAAAAAAAAATTAGAAATTTGCGGGCTATTTTGTTTATTTGTTCTTTAATGAAGAGGACAAGTGTGTTTTCATATCTGGAGGTAAAGTAGCGAATGAAGAACAAGATATGAATGGGTTCAGAAACAGCTCAAGGCGGCTGGGGTCCAGATATGGAGTGATGTTTGGGGAAAATGCTTTCCGTGTGAGGGTTTGTTCTTGCATTTTTTTTTTTTGCAAACCTGCGCTCAGAGGTTTCCAACCTAGTATTTCTTAGAAGCAGAGAGTATGGCACCTTGCCTTCTTTGAAAATTATTCACAGGGGTATTTTTTGGATAGAATCAATTTTTTCTGATGTTTCGTGGGAGATACCAGGATGCCAATCTGGACAAGCTTATTCGAGATGCGGGCGAACTAAGAAGAAGTATAAATTCTTAAGGAATGGGAAAGGGGGACACTAAATTTATCTAGGAGCTTAAGGAGGGGAATAGACACATTAGCTCTGTGGATGATATCTTTTAACATGGATATCCCGCTTTGAATTTGAAGAAATTGTGACGCGACATACTCTCATGTCTAAGTCCATTGCATCATCTCCAATTTCATTTAGGCTGCTCATAGGGCTGCTTATTAAATTTCTGAAGCAAGTTTCAACAGCAGTTAGGTCATCGACAAATTTCCTTCTGTCAGAAAATTCCTTAGTGGGGCTTTTAATCATAGCTGAAAAGATGAGGGGACCTAGGAGAGTACCTTGAGGTATTCCATTGTAAACAGGAAGAGGATTGGAATAATGATTCTGGTATTTGACTTCCTGTGATCTATTTGATAAGAGGGAGGGAGCCAATTTCTCGAGGAAAGAATCATTATTGAATTTTCTGGCATGTTTCTCAACTAATTGATTGTGGTTAACAAGGTCAAATGCTTTTTGAAGGTCAATGGAATTTAAATTTGCCAATGAATTAAGCTTTTTGAGGATTTTCCCAATGTTGTCGATAAGAGAAACAAGGTAATGCGAAGCAGAAGTGGGTTTGAGGTTCCGAATTGCCTCAGATCAGTAAGTGGTAAGATTTTTTCCTTAAGCCAACCTGAAAGGAATCCATCATATAGTTTCGAAAATGTAGGAGTGTGAGAAATAGGACGAACGTATCAAAACCAGGTGTTCTGTCTTTCTTTTTCAAAGGGGTTATGAAACCCTATTTCCATATTGTTGAAATTCTCCTAGATTCGGTAATTTCGTTGAAAAGACCAGACAAGGGCTTTGAAAAGAAGTTTTTGGTAGCATATGGTGACTTGAAGTCTGTCCAGTTCGGCTGCTATTTAGTAAAAAAAAAGAGTAGGTGACGTCTAAAGTTAAAATCAGATGTATTTTGAATTTAAAATTTGTCGTCACTGAGAGAAGAGGGGGAGGGTTAAAAAAGAAAAAGAAGTCACTGAAAGTACTAATAAGAGAAAATGCGATGTCTAAAGGACAAAAACTTTGTTTTTCTTAGTTTTTCAATTCTTCTTTCTATCTCAGACGGCTAAGCAAAGGGAAAGGAATGGGAACATTGCCTGTTGGCAATTGGTAAGACGATGCTGGAAGGCTCTGTAGGTTCTTATTTCTGTCTGAGACAGGGAAGCAGAGGAAAAGGAAGGGGAGACATTGCCTGTTGGCAATTGGTAAGACAATGCTGGAAGGCTCTGTATGATGGAAGCGAGGAATCTGTTAAGATTATGGGCAGTAACGTCAGGGGACTCAGATAGGTTGAAGTTAAGATCTAGCCTCCTGCCACGCAGCTTTTTAACCTCACAATACCAATTTTTTGGTTTTTTAGTAAAATGTTGCTCGACCTTATTTTTGTAGTAGGATCAAGACGATTCACAAATTTCTCTTTTTATTGTTTTTCTTGGTTTATTTGCTTCATCCGGTTTCCCATTTCTCAAAGGATTCGATTTGCTTCTAATTAGTGTTTTTATGGGTTGATTAATGAAGGGTTTATCACTGGAGCACCTTTTCATTTTTTTTTCTGGGAAACAAATTAGATATTTATAAATTAGCTGTTTGTGGAAATAAGCAATTTTTTCATCAAGATTTTATAAATCATAAATTTCAGACCAATCTTCAATATTCGTTCACATACCAAAAGAAAGAAGGTCAAAATTTTGAAGAGGGTGGTAAGAGCCATAAGATGTTGAGAAAGATTGCTTAAAATTTGAGGAGGGGGGGGGGGGGGTAAAAAAAAGGGACGGATGATAACTCCCACCCAGTGGGGGCAAATCTCCACCCAGGATGTAACCTCAAAGTCTCCCTCTTCAAAATGTGTCTGTACCGCAACCAGGGGAGGATTTATGGTTAGTAGCAAATGTTAAAGATGTGTTTGGAACTTAAAGGGGGTAGTAAAAACATCTTCTACGCTCTTAAATAGATAGTTAAGGTACGGGACTACCCGCACCGTTTGAACCTCCAATACTTCCCATCGAGCTACAACGGTGGTGTCATCATAGGAGCGTTTCTGTAAATATGAAAGATATTCTTGTAGTCCATAATGACTTCTAAAGATCTTTTACTTACTTGAAAAAATAGTTCAGTTGAGAGACTCTCAGTAAAAATGTATTTAAAAACGTATAGCTCATGCTAGATATACGCTTGTCCATCTGTTGTTTTAATTAGTGATTATCTGGTGTGCTTGGGAGAATAATATGTCAAATGACAAAGAGTAGCTATATTTCTTTTAACCGTTTCTACCTTCCCTGGCGTAGCAGTTCTGCACTGAGGAAATAAGGAAGCCGCTGTCCCCAGAGAGCCTGTCAAGAAATTTGATAAAATTGGAGTATTTTGATTTAAAATCGTAGTTTTTTTTTTAGAAACGATTCATTCCGTCCAAAAGAAATATTTATTTGCAGTGTACTTTTCTCAGTCACACTTTTGTAAGGACAATCGGATTTTTTTTCTTTTCTTTTGTTAGATTCTCCATTGAAAATTCATTTGATCTTTTCCGAAGCATTGGCTTCCAAAACATGTATGCGTGTCTGATCTACTTTGATTAGAATTTTATTATGTTCTTGCAGTTTATCGTCTGCTTTATTAATTATTTTACCCGGAAAAAGCTAGTTTGAATTTATTTCAAAGTCTTAAGTTAGATAAGCATAATTGGTAACAACGCCACTCCTTATAAGTTCATTTTTTTCTTCTCCTGAAAGCTGACGATTTTAGACAAGAGAAGAAAAAGAAGAAACAAATTTTAGATTTTTTTTTTATTTATTACTAATATCCTTTTTCAGATTTTCGATGAAATTGACGTTATATTTGTTTATATGGAAGTTAAAAAGGCCTAGGAATAAAAGAGTCAATGTAAAAACTGTGCTAAAGACTACAGTTTAAAATCGAGAAAATAGTTTAAAGAAAACAGAAGAAAAGCGCTTGAATTTGTGAGATCCCTCTAATGAAAATTTGAGGGTGGAAACAGAGCGTTAATTAAAGACAAATAAGAGCAAAATACATTTAAAATAAAATGGCGAAGCTTTATGAAAAGATATCAAAAAATAAGAACTACAGACGAAGCAAATACATCCAACTCAAATTGGGGCAGCAAAAGTTAGACAAATAAAAGAGAAAAATGAAACAAATAGGACTAAGAACACTGAAAAAGTCAAACGTTGTAGAAATTAGTGGTTTAGCAATGAGAGAGTTTTGGAACTGATCTCTCTTTTAGATTGAATCTATTCTATCTGTTTTTTTGCACTTTTTTGTTGTTAAGTTTAAATCTGATTTGGATTTTGGGGATTTGTTCTTTCTTACTCTGATACAATCTAATTTTTATAAGCCCTATTAATTTAGTCATGACCAAAAAATTGAAATTTATAGCCCAGAGCAAATATTAGGTACTGCTTAAGGTCGTTCGATACCTTAAAGAATCACCCTATGTCGTCCATTACAAGCTTTTTTAGTTTCTGTGGCCAAATTATTCAGAATTGATTCGGCGGTCTTGCCATAACTTGTATAGTTGCGATAAGAGATCCGAATGAATGGCAGAAAACTAGAAATCAACATTTACTTTCTCGAAAATCTTAGAAAACCATTTAACTTCTCCCTTTTTATGCCAGACGGAGCAGAATTTTTTATTGAACGGAGCAGAATTTTCTTGTTTAAGATCAGGAAAGAGCAGTCCCTAAAAATATTCTAGTATACCTGCTTGGAAAACATTAAAAATCAGCTCAAGGGAAGTCTCATTGAATAATTTGACAGCTATTAAAGTTTCGTGTTTTGCCAACTGCCTTGATTGAAATCTTTGTGGACACAGGATGCGCATTATTTATGCTGTGCATACATTGATTAGACTGCGTTTTGCTTTACAATTAGCAAAAGATTATAGGTTTCCTGTGTTTTAAACTAGCCTCTCGTTAGCTTTTCGAACTGTAGTCACATCTAAGATCCTCTATAAATTTATACCAAAATTGCTTCTGAAGTTCCCTGTGGTGCTGAGAAAATTTTCTAATGGACCTTTTGTCTTTGAGATTGTCAGCCGACGCTGAGACTCGCAAAATGAAATTTTTGGTATCGAACATCCTTAATGCCTTGAGGTTTCTAAAACCTGCCGTTTCCTTTGGTAAAAAATTATGAAGAAAAGGAGAGGAAATATCATTTGCGAGTTCAAATACTTTAAAGATGAAGATTTTTGAAGTATTTTTCCTGTTTCTTTTATGATATGAACAAAAAGTTTACTGATTCTTGGGTTGTTTCGTGACAACTGCACACTGACAATCGTTTAAAATTTAAGTGGAACTTATCTATTCCCTCGTTGGCACGAATGGAGATCCTGTAGATTATTCTTAAGGACACCCTAGACGGTCAATCATTTTGATCAAAAGCTTCCGTCAATCAATTGATTAAAGCATGATTGACCATTTAGGAACCTGTTTGACGCTTGAATCAAGCGTTAACGGTGATTGATAGAAAGTTTGAATGACTCGATTGGTTCCTAGACGGTCAATCATGCTTTAATCAATTGGTTGGCCGTTTAGGGTGTCCTTTATGAATGCGAATACCAAGAATGTAGTCATTCTCTTGAATAGGTCAAATCAAGTAGAAAACCCTAGACCACAACTAGCTTTTGATCATGTTTTGTTGAATGGATTCCACTAATTCAGCTATTAAGAATAAATGTTGATTATCCCCTTCCCTTGCACAGAAGCTGCATATGATACAGGCCACAAAAAGGCACGACTAAGATTCTAACGCCAAGTCATTTCATCAACATTTCAGACTGAATCAAAAGCTTTTTTGTTTTTAGAAAATAATTTAATTTTTTGCAAAACAGACAAAAATCCTGTCTTCATCGGATAGGGATATGTTCGAACATAAGGAACTTGAAGTATTGAGTTTTGCTTTATTTAGTTATGTCTAACTTTAGAATGATATAGGAAATTTTCACAGATAGAGGTGGAGCTTTCAAGTCTTTTACTAGGATTAATACGCTTTCTTAAGCCCATTTTGACTGGAATACTGGTTTGTTCCTTTTTAGAAATATGGGCTTTTTATGTTTCCTTTAGTTGACTTTATTGAGCCTAGCACTATATCGCCAATTCTCATATCCAACGAAATTCAGATCAAGTCCTCAAAGCGAGTGCTTATTTTTCTTTCTGGCAGCTTTTAAAAACTTGGTGTTGTTTAGTTTGTAAAAATTGCTCACTTATGTCGCTTATTTTTGTCGAGTTTTACTAGCTAGCCGTGTGTGATTATAGCCGTAGCGACTACTAGACGTAAAATCATCATAAATTACTTACATATTGTGATTGTATCGACTTTCCAAAGGAATTAATGCGTAGTGCCCAAGTACTGGTATGTCAAACTTCTCGTGGAAAGGTGTCCACAAAAGCCCTCTTGGAGCACTAGGTTTATTTTAAACGGGATCTGACATTAGAAGAGGAATATTTATTTTTGGTGAGCCATGTTTCATCGTTTGAGGGACAGCAACTAAGAAATTGACGTTGTAGAGGAGTGAAATTAACCTAACTAGAAAAAAAAATGGACAAACTTTCGGAGTAACCTAGGTTCACAAAGTAAATCAAGCCGCCATTACTTTCAAGAATCAATGCGTTATCAGCCATTAATTCCTTGTTCAACAAATCTTAACATTTTTCATTCCTAGATTGCCTAAGATTGTCCTTTTCGGCCAACCATCTAGGGATAAACGGAGAGCAGGTCGTCCTCGGTTGGGAGGATGTCAAAGAAATATTTAAAGGAAATGTGAACTTCCTGGGAGGGTATAAAGAGGGAGGCGTTGAATGGATTGGGATGGAGGAGGAGTGTGCGTAGCTGTGTTAGCCTCAGGTGGCTTGTTGCCGCGGTTAGTTGCTACTAGTAGTAGTAGTATTCGTGCTTATCTCAAATGCACTGTTTTATCATAATTATCAAAAACTGAATCAATGATCTAAGTAATTCTCTCTGAAGTTTCTAAGAGTAACTTAGCTGATGTTTGAAAGAATCATATTAAGAGTCTGTGCTAGAGCTCATAATCTAGTTGAAGAAAAAAACAGGGCTAGGATAACTATGCTGAAAAAGTTGTTGATAATCTTAGTTTAACACTGCCTAGAACGTGCTTTGGAGGCGAATATATCCTCCCACCCAAAATATCGTGATTAATACGATATTTCTCCTATTTCGTAAATTTATCCTTTTTCGTTTTTTTTTTTGGGAGGGGGGGAAATGTAGTCTTATACGAGTGAAAGGGCTATTATTAATTTTAGATAGTAATGATATGTCAAAGCAGCTAATTTCAGTCAAGGGTAAGGACACATTTTTCATTCTCTTTCGAGACAAAAAAACTCATACATGTAAAGGAAAGAGTTCTGCTTGAAATTAAATCTCTGCTAGAAATTACTTCGTTTCAGTACAAATATAATAATGGGATATGGACATTCAATTCATGTGTATTGACATCTATACCGATTCATCGGTATTTAAATCAAATGTCAAACCAGAAGGGAGGGGAACCAAAGAATTTTTTTTATTTTTTATTTTTTACTAAATAAGAAGTCTGTGTTGGTATTTCTAGATGTAAAGGATATCATATTAATGAATATATAGTTGTGGCAATGGCAAATTCGGATGCCTATTTCTTAATATTTACATTTTATTCATACTTAGATTTTGATGTATTGTAATTTTTTTAAACTCTTCTGTATTCAGGTTCTTATTTTCTTTATCTAATTATCCTAATTCATTCTTACGCAGCTCAATCACGGAGCAGATCCATTCATGAGAAACCAGGATGGTCAAACACCTCTTGATTTGGCTGTTGCCGATGATGTTATCAGTCTTCTTAAAGATGCAATGACACAAACAGGTGTAGCCTCTGTATCGCCAACTCCGTCCCTTCCTCCAGCTTCTGCCCACACTTCTGACTGTATAGTGTTGCCTTCTGGCCAGGCTGTTAATTTTATCCCTCCGCCAATACCTGTCCCAGCACCTGCCAGTTCAACTCTCACAGTTTCCACCCACCCGGTATTGCCGTTACCTCCTCCTGTAGCATTAATACCAAAGCCTACTACATCGACAGTACCTAATTTAGTTGCACCTTTACCGCATCCTCGACATGATTTGGACAATGTCAGTGTTTCTACAGACATTTCAGTGATGCAGACAATGAGCTGCAGTGCTGCCATCTTAACTATGAAATCTTTTCTAACAAGGTATAATTTCCTCTTTTTTTTTCTTTTTACGCTAGTTTGTTTTGAGTTCCCTATAACATTTCTATGCTGTTATTACCTATTACTCTAGAAAATACGATTGGGCATATGGTAATGACACCCTTAAGGTACTGATGTATGGCTGTAAAATATATGTAGGTGTCACACTTGGACAGATTATTTTGTGTATTTGTAAGATATACATAATGCACCAATTATCTTGAAACAGAAACATGTTTGCAAACAAAAGAGATAATTGGATATGCTTTTTTTTCTTCTTACGTTGCAGGTTTTTTTGGCCTTGGAGTAAATCTAAATGTTGTCACGAAGTCCAGGGGCTCTGGTGTGGATTCACTTCGAAAAAAACTCCTGCTCTTGCACAACCTCTTTTCGTCTATTTTCAGTTTCAGTTTACTTCAAAGTTGGAATGTTTGTAACATCTAATTAAAGCCCTCTACTGAAAAGTAACATTCTTTCGAGGTTCCTATTTGAGATTTTGGGTTCATTGTGTTTGGATTCAGGGGCGCCCAGAGTTTATGTTGCTAAAGGAAGCTTAAAAAAGAGTCACTTGTTAAATGTATTGTCAATGTGTTTTCCAAAATAATTTTTTTAATACTGATCATACTATCGATAGGGTGGGCAGAAAATTTATATCGTATGAAGTTGACCATGATTGTCGTTATTAACTTTTTCTCCTTTCTATTTGGAAATATAAAACCTTATCGCAGGAGAGGCTAAACTTTCTTACCTAATTACTAATTTTAAAGTTATTCTTTTCACCTTCATTTGTTTCTTGAGCCAATTTTGAATGCCAACATGGTTAGCTGGTTTTATTTGTTTTTATTTTATCATCTTTTATTTTCCTTTCTGAATCTTTCCTTCCTTCATTGTTATTAATTAAAAAAACTTTCCAAAAAATAAGTTTTTCAAAGAAAAAAGTAAAGGCCATTTTAAACCTAAGCTCAGCAGATACAAATACCTTTTAAAATTCAAACTCAAAACGACGACAAACTCAAAGCGCCAATGACGCAGTAGGTTTTAGACTTTTACAGTGAGAAAAGGAGGTCATACCCAAACTCTTGTTTGGGGTGATTTTTGTTCGTTTCAAGCATGTTTTGCATATTCTGTTTAAGCTTCACTCGTTTTAAGATTTATTTATTAATTTACATTACAATCTATTGTATGTTTGTTTGCATTGATTTTTTATTTAATTTCTGTTCGTTTTAAGTTTAATTTATGCTTCAATAGGAAAATATTTTTTTCATTTTAAGCTTGATATTCATATTCAATCTAAGCATTACTCGCTTTAAGATCTATTTATTCATTTATATTATTACTTGTTGTATGTTTTTGCTATGATTGCTTATTTAATTTCTGTTTGTATTGGGTTTCATTTATTCTTTAATAGTAATTTCTGGTCGTTTTGAGTTTGAATTTTAAAAAGTATTTGTATCTGCTGAGCTTAAGTTTAAAATGGCCTTTACTTTTCTTTGAAAAACTTATTTTTTGGAAAGTTTTTCTTAATTAATTTTTGTTGGTTTTTGATTGCAAAAAATTTCAAGTTTTTAAAAATTGCTTATTTCAAAAATCAAACTTAAAAAAAAAAATCGAATATTCATCAAAGTGTCCAAACTGATGTCAAAGTAACAATATCAAAGTGAAAAAATGGGTTTGTTTCAACCTCGGAGTTTTTATTATCTGATGTTTGAACTATTTTTAACAAAATTGCTATCTCTAAATTTTTATCGGATCTATTTTCAATCAAATGACTCCTCTCTGAAGTTTAAACGAGTATCCCTTCTAAAGAACCATATATATCCCCAGAGTATAACCTACAACGCCTATCTCTGGGCCTTGGGGGGTTGTGTCGACCCTGCAGTTTTAATATCTGATGGTTGAACTATTTTTAACAAAATGGTCACCTGAAATTTTTATCGGATGGGTTTATCCATCCGATAAACCCAAAGGCGTAGAGGGCGGGAGGGGCTAGTTGCCCTCTGATCTTTTTTCACTCTGAGAAAATGAACTACAACTTTTAATTTCCATTCAAATGAATGCTCTCTAAAGTTTATACGAGCATACCTTCCACAACAACCATATATGCCCCCAGAGCAATGCTTACAACGCCTGCCCCGGCCCTGGGGGGGGGGGGGTGTCGACACAGGAGTTTTTCTTATCTGATCTTTGAACTATTTTTCAAGAAATGACCATACGTAAAGGAGTTTTTGTTATATGATCTTTGAACTATTTTTAACAAAATGGTTACCTCAAATTTTTTATCAGATGTATTTGGGGAAAAAGGGCTTGGGGGGGCCTGTTGCCCTCTGATCACTTTTGAAGCTTAAAAAGGGCACTAGAACTCTCGATTTCCAATCGACTGAGCCCCCTTTGAAGTTTATACGACGACCCCTTCTATATGAAGTGCCTCTGGGAAAAAAATAAGTGGAGTGTGGGGGCCCTCCAATCACTTTTGAATTTTAAAAAGTGAATTACAACTTTCAGTTTCCAATCAAATGAGATCTCTAGGAACTTTATATGAGCATCCCTTTCATAACAGCCACATATGCCCCCAGGGCATAACTTACAACGCCTACCCCCAGGCCCTGGGGGGCTGTGTCGACACGAGAGTTTTTTGTTATCAGAACTTTGAACTATTTTTAACAAAATGTCTATCTAAAAATTTTTATCTGATGCATTTAGGGCGTGGAGGAGGGGGGCTAGTTGCCCTCCGATCTCTTTTGACTCTTAAAAAGTGAACAAGAACTTTCAATTTCAAATCAAATGAGCCCTCTCCGAAGTTTATACGACCATCTTCCATAAGAACTATATATGCCCCTAGAGCATTACTCGTAACGCCTGCCTCCGGGCCCTGGTGGGTTCCGTCGACACAGGAATTTTTGTTAGCTGACCTTTGAACTATTTTTAATGAAATGGCTATTATAAAAAATTTATCGGATGGGCTTGGGGAAAAAAGGGTGTGGGGGGGGGGGGGGCTAGTTACCCTCGGATATCTTTTGATTCTTAAAAATCGAGCTAGAACTTTCAATTTCCAATCAAATGAGCCTCCTCCGAAGTTTATACGAGCATCCCTTTCATAAGAACCATATACGCCCCCAGGACAGCACTTACAACGCCTATCCCCCGGACTCTGGGGGCGTTTTTGTTGTCTAATTTTTTAACAATTTCCAAAACACTGGCTATCTAAAAATTTGTAGCGGACGGGTTTGGGGGAAAAAGAGTGTGAGGGGGGGGGGGGGCTAGTTCAACTCTCTTGACTCTTAGAAAGTGAACTCGAACTTACAATTTTCAATCAAATGAGCCCTCTATGAAGCTTATACGAGCATCCCTTTCATAAGAACCATACGTGCCTTTAGGGCATAACATAGAACGCCTTCCCCTGTGCCCTGGGGGGGGGGTTCTATTGACACCGGATTTTTTTTTATCCGACCGTTGAACTATTTTTATCAAGATGTCTATCTCAAAATTTTCATCAGATGGGTTTTGAAAAGAAGGCGTGGGAGGGGGGGGGGGCTAGCTGCCCTCGGATCTCTTTTGACTATTAAAAAGTGAGCTCGAACTTTCAATATCCAATCAAATGAGCCCTCTCTGAAGTTTGTACGAGTATCCCTTTCATACGAACAATATATGCCCCAGGGCATAACCTACAACGCTTAGCCCCGGGCCCTGGGGGGTTGTGACGACACCTGAGTTTTGGTTATCTGACTTTTGAGAAATTTTTAACTTAATGGCTATCTCAAAATTTTATTGGATGTATTTGGAGAAAAGGGGCGTGGGGGGGGGCTAGTTGCCCTCCAATCTCTTTTGACTCTAAAAAACTTAACTAGAACTTTCAATTTCCAATCAAATGAGCCATCTCTGAATTTTTTACGGGCATCCCTTCAATAAGAACCATATATTCCCCCAGGGCATAACTTACAACACCTGCCCTCGGGCCCTGTGGGGCTGTTTTGACCCCTGAGTTTTCGTTATATGGTCTTTGAACTATTTAAAAAAAAAGAAGCTATCTCAAAGTTCTTATCGGATGGATTTGAGGAAAAAAGGGTGTGGAGGGTGGGGGGGGGGGGCTAGGTGCCCTCCAATCTCTTTTGACTCTTAAAAAGTGAACTAGAACTTTCAATTTCCAATCAAATGATCCCTCTTTGAAGTTAATACGAGCATCCCTTCCATAAGACCCATATATGCCCCCAGGGCATAACTTACAACGCCTTCCCCCGGGCCCTGGTGGGTTGTGTCTACACCGGAATTTTTGTTATATGATCTTTGAACTATTTTTAACAAAATAGCTATCGTAAAATTTGTATTGGATGCATTTGAGATAAAGGGGTTTGGGGGGGGGGAGCTGGTTACCCTCCAATATCTTTTGACGCTTAAAAAGTGAACTAGAACTTTCAATTTTCAATTAAATGAGCCCTCTCTGAAGTTTATACGAGCATTCCTTCCATAAGAACCATATATGCCCCCAGGCCATAACTTATAACCCTTGACCCTGAAGACTGTAGGGGAAATGTCCAGCTCAAACATATAATTTCCAGAAATTTCAACTACGTTGAACAAAATGGCTATATCAAAATTTTGATTGGATGTGTTTGGGGAAATGATTGGCGTGGAAGAGGTGTCGGTTGCCTTAGAATCACCTTCGACTATTAAAAAAGGAACTAGCCATTTAAATTTCCAATCGAATGAGCCCTTTCTTAAGTTTCTACGACAACGTTGTCAATAGAAAACCTTATATGCCCCCAGGGCATAACTTACAACCCTTGCCCTGAGGGCCGTGGGGGAGTGTCATCCTCAAAGACCCAATTTCCAGAACTTAAAAACTACGTTTAATAAAATGGCTGTCTCAAAATTTTGATTCGATGTGTTTGGGGAAAAGGTGGGCGTGAGGGGGGGGGGGGGGGTTAGTTGCCCTCAAATCAAAAAAAATCCTTAAAAGTCCTTTGAATTTCCAATCGAATGAGCCTTTTTTTGAAGTTTTTACGACAACGCCTTATATGCCCCCAGGGTGTAACTTAAAACCCTTGCCTTGAGGGCTGAGGGGAGTGTCCTCCTCAAAAACATATTTTATATCTGGAAATCAACTACGCTGAACAAAATGGCTTTCTCAAAATTTTGATTGGATGTGTTTGGGGGAAGGATGGACGGGGGGGGTTAGTTGCCCTCCAATCACTTTCGACTATTAAAAAGGGCACTAGCCCTTTGAATTTCCAATCGAATGAGCCTCTTTTGAAGTTTCTATGACAACGCCTTCTATAAAAACCTTACATGCCCCCAGGGCATAACTTAAAACCCTTGCCCTGAGGGTTGTGGGGGAGTGTCCTCCTCAAAAACATATTTTCTATCTGGAAATCAACTAAGCTGAACAAAATGGTTATCTCAAAATTTTGATTGGATGTGTTTGGGGGAATGATGGGCGTGGGAGGGGGCTAGCTGCCCTCCAACCACTTTCGACTATTAAAAAGGGCACTAGCCCTTTGAATTTCCAATCGAATGAGCCTCTTTTGAAGGTTCTACGATATCGCCTTCTATAAAAATCTTATATGCCCCCAGGGCACAACTTACAACCCTTGCCCTGAGGGTTGTGGGGGAGTAAAACCCTCCTCAAAAATATATTTTCTATCTGGAAATCAACTATGCTGAACAAAATGGCCATCTCAAAATTTTGATTGGATGTGTTTGGGGGAATGATGGGCGTGGGGGGGGGGGGGGCTAGTTGCCCTTGAATCACTTTCGACTATTAAAAAGGGCACTAGAACTCTCGATTTCAAATCAAATGATTCCTCTTTAAAGTTTCTACGACGACCCCTTCCATATGAAGTGCCTCTTGGGAAAAAAAAAAAATAATAATAATAATAAAACATTGGAGCCGTATAGCCTTTACTATAGGCAACGCTATAGCGCTGCCTCTGATTCGTTTACTTTACAAACCCGTCTGCAACAACATAGAGAGTATGAAGAATCGGTGCGAAAGGAGAAAAAAAACGAACGTTTACATTAACAAAACAACGAAAAAATTTATTTCATTTTAGTTTATAAATCAGAAAAGAATACGGAACCACATGTGACCTGGTGTTTTCTTTATATGTAAAAATAAAGTTTGGCGCTGTTTGTTATATATGGGATGCCGCGTGTATTGGGGATTCTTTTGCTTCGTGTTCAAATTGGTAAGTGGGGCAAATATCTGGCAAAACAAAACAGGTGAACGGATTTTCGCTTCGTCAATTATATTCAAAATAGCGTAAGTGTATCCAAGTTATCAAAGAAAGTAAACAGATTGTTTTGCGAATAGTATCAAGTTTTCCATTTCAGGTCAACTAGATGAGGTATGAAACTAAATTAAACACTACTATTTGTGTCCAGATTTTTAAAAGGGTGTATTTTGTTAAAAATTTCTGAAATTTTTTTTCAGCATACAAATAGCAGGCCAAACTATAAAGTCTTAAAAATAACGAAACGGTTTAAAGTATTATTTTCTTTTTCCCTGAAAAGACTTTGTCAATATAAAACGAACAGAAATTAATTAAAAAAAAGCTTTTTCCACAAAATAAGTTTTTCAAAGAAAAGTAAAGAACTCCATTAAACAAAAAATGAGCAAAAATAAAATAAAATAATCTACCTAGCGTGAAACTACCACAAATCAGCATCGATAAATAAATAAAACCCAAAACGAACAGAAATTACAATAAATAACCGAGTCAAACTCAAAACGAGCAGAAATTAACATAAGTTGGGCTCAAAACCTCTATGCCTTCCCAAGGCCAGAACATAATTTGCACTTTACTGAAAGTGCAAAGTTTACTGAAAGTAAAACTTTGCATTTCAGGAAAACTTTGAAAGTTTACTGAAAGTTTACTCTTATTCTTTTTAACTACTTAGGGATTTTCTGTAAGATTGTGTTCGAGGTAAGTTTCAAAACACCAAAAAGAAAATTGATTTGTGTTTGATTTGTGTTATATTTGTGTTTGATGTGTTTGAAAATTGATGTGAAAATTGATTTGTGAAAATTGATTTGTGAAAATTGATAAGATTGTGTTCGAGGTAAGTTTCAAAAACACCAAAAGAAAATGCGCTCTAAGTGACAGAGTGGGCGACTGCAGCAAGGCAATTGAAGTCATCCTTTAGCAAATAAGGAATTTCAAGACTTTCTGCTTTTTCAGTGCAATTGCTTGGCCTTTCTGAAGCCAGAGTAGATTTGCACTCTGAATGTTTATCGTGGTAATTGGTGAAAAAAAAATGCAATAAAAACAACATGATCCTTGACTCAAACGGTAATAAAACAATTACAAGTTACAGCTATCAAAGAAGCTGAGGGAAGTTGCCACCCAAGCGACGATATCACCGGAGGGTTTATCACCTTAAGCATTTCTTTGTTTGGCTGGCACAAAAAACACATGATACTGTCAGTAACTGGTCATAGGATTAAATTACGGCTTGATAACAAGCATTTTTGGAAATGAATTGCATAGTTACAGGAGCAAGAGGGAAGCTCTTTTAGAATCGGTACTTTTTTTTCGTAAGATCACCGTTAGTATTTCACGCTAGACAGTTAACTTGTGTATTATGAATTGAGTGAACCACAATGGAAATCCGTTTTGGACCTTTTCATCAGTGTAGGACCTTTTACGCTATAGCAGGTATGACCTGAAAGTACATTTGCCTTCTTCTCAGAAGAAAATTCTGGTTAAGGCTTTCTCAAGTGTTTCTTTTATCAATGCAATATTTTCCTCCCCCTTCTCGGAACTTAAAAACAAACTGTTGGGGTAAACTGTCCCTGTTAAATTGATTATCTAGAGATGGTGCTAGTTAATTATCTTTCCGTTTTAGTCTCAAATTTTCCCTTTCCGAATTGTGAAGTTATTTTATAGGATAAATATTCTATGTATGATCCTGCTTCTATCAGCCTCTTTTCTCTCTTTTATTTAATCATAGATTTGGTCTTTCAGTCTTGGGTTAGATCAGCTTCAAGAGTTGTTTGAGCGAGAACAAATAACTTTGGATATACTCTCAGAAATGGGCCACGAAGAACTCAAACAAATAGGCGTCTATGCATATGGCCATAGACATAGACTTTTGAAGGGTATAGAAAAACTATTCAACACCTTGGGTGGACCTGGCTCACCTCGTGAGTAGATTATTCTTTATTAACTGAATTTAATGTATGAAAAACTGAGGAGTGTAGGGGGTAGACTCTCACCTGCTACTAATTGTTTGGGGCATAATTACCGCTCCTCATTGGGGTCGATAATCTAAAATAGAGGAATCACTCATTGACATTGTGTTTAGTTGATGTGAAGATCCCCGCCACATATTCGAGTAAACTTAGGACAGTTTTATTAAGAATAAAAATTGATTTTTCACTCAAAGTGAAAAATCAAAAGGAATGCTAAAACTAGCTACTGATGTCGTAATTATTCAGCGATTATTCACAGATTTCGCTGCAAGCTGACTTTAAAGTTTAAGTTTTGCGGAAATAGTTCTGCATTTGCCTCTGAATTTCTAATTTTTTTCACCATTACTAGTAATTTGATTTAGAGAAACGTACCTCCTCCCCCCCCCCAAAAAAAAGAGGAGAAAAATCAGAGTAAAAAAAGTTAGAATAAAACCTTGAACAAGCAAGAATAAAGTCATAATATAAGGCATCCTTAAAACAAACAGAAATTGCAATCAATCAATAAATGAAACATAAACGAACAGAAATAAAAATGAATAATCTAACCAAACTCAACGTACAGTGTTGCAGCAATTCGTGCTCTGCTTCGCTAACCGAAGTCCGACGAAAGAAACACTTCGGTATTTTTTTTTTTTTTATACATATTTTTTTTACCACCACCATCAAATAAACACTGTAGTTGTCAACTCTCCACTTTAGCCTCGAAGCTGAGTTGGGCTCGGAAGCGACAAACGCCTCTTAGAACTCTCCTTCTGTAGCCTTGGTCTGAGTACTAGCCCCGACGTCGTCAACCAATGAAGCTATCTTTTGAACAGCGATGTTGTGGGTTTTCCAATTTTCAAAATGACGGGCTTAGTGAAAGAATTTTTTGTACAGGAAAAATGGGCTCATGCACTCTTGTCTTCTCTTACAAGATTATGAAACTAAGAGAGGAAAGGAAATAATAAATGAAAAGTAAAATCAAACAGGTGAGAAAACGAGTATTTTGTCAGCCAGTGGCAAAAACTGGTTTGACCATGGTAAAAGATTATTGATCAGTATCATAGGCAGCGCAACAGCGCTGCCTAAGTAAAGAACGATGTTGGCACAATGTATTATTTTTTTTTTTTCTTGGTCTTAGACCAGGGCACTTCGTATCGAAGGAGTTGTCGTAGAAACTTCGAAAAGGGCTCATTCGATTGGAAATTGGAGTGGCTAGTGCCATTTTTAATAGTCGAAAGTGATTGGAGGGCAACTAGCCCCCCCCCCTCATCCCATCATTCACCCAAACACCCAGTGGCAAAAAACTGGTTTGACCATGGTAAAAGATTAAAGTAAAGAACGATGTTGGCACAATGTATTATTTTTTTTTTCTTGGTCTTAGACCAGGGCACTTCGTATCGAAGGAGTTGTCGTAGAAACTTGAAAAAGGGCTCATTCGATTGGAAATTCAAAGGGCTAGTGCCCTTTTTAATAGTAAAAAATGATTGGAGGGCAACTAACCCCCCTCTCACGCCCACCTTTTCCCCAAACACATCCAATATAAATTTTAAGATACCCATTTTGTTCAACGTAGTTTAAAGTTCTTGAAATTAGGTCTTTGAGGATGACAACCCCCCCCCACAACCCTCAGGGCAAGGGTTGTAAGTTATGCCCTTGGGACATCTAAGGTTTTTATAGAACGCGTTGTCGTAGAAACTTCGAAAATGGCTCAATCGATTGGAAATTGAAATGGCTTCCACGCCCACCATTTCCTCAAAAACATCCAATCACAATTTTGAGATAGTCATTTTGTTCCACGCAGTTTAAAGTTCAGGAAATTATACCTTTGATTAGAACACTCCCCCACAGTCTTCAGGGCAAGGGGTATAAGTTATTCCCTGGGGGCATATAAATTTATATTGAAATCTTTGTCGTAGAAACTTGAAAAAGGGCTCATTCGATTGGAAATTCAAAGGGCTAGTGCCCTTTTTAATAGTAAAAAATGATTGGAGGGCAACTAACCCCCCTCTCACGCCCACCTTTTCCCCAAACGAAACCAATCCAAATTTTTAGATAGCCATTTTATTCAACGTATTTGAAAGTTTTGCAAATTAGGTCTTTAAGGATGACAACCTCTCCACCCCCACATCCCTCAGGGCAAGGGTCGTAAGTTATGCCCCGGGGGCATATAAGGTTTTTATAGAAAGCGATGTCGTAGAAACTTCGAAAATGGCTCAATCGATTGGAAATTGAAATGGCTAGTGCCCTTTTAATAGTCAAAAGTGTTTGAAGGGCAATTAACCCCCCTCCCACGCCTACCATTTCCCCAAACACATCCAATCAAAATTTTGAGATATCCATTTTGTTCAACGTAGTCGAAAGTTCTAGAAATTAGGTCTAAGGATGATAACCCCATCAGAGCCCTCAGTGCAAGGGTTCTAAGTTATGGTCTGGGGCATATAAGGTTTATATAGATAGTTGTTGTAGAAACTTTAAAAGGGGCTCATTTGATTGGAAATTGAAATTGCCGTTTTAATATTCGAAAGTGATTGGAGAGTAATTAACCCCCCTCTTACGCCCATCATTTCCCCAAACACATTCAATCAAAGTTTAGAGATAATCATTTTGTTCAACGTAGTGGAAAGTTCTGGAAACTATGTATTCAAGGATGACAAACCCCCCAGAGCCCCCAGGGCAAAGGTTGTAAATCATGCCTTGGGGGCATATAAGGTTTTTATAGATAGAGTTTTCTTAAAAACTTCAAAAGGGGTTCATTCAATTTTGAATTGAGAGGGCTAGTGCCCTTTTTAATAGTTGAAATTGATTGGAGGGTAACTAACCCCCCTCTCATGTCCACCATTCCCCCAAACACATCCATTCAAAATTTTCAGATAGCTATTTGTTCAACGTTGTAGAAAGTTCTGGAAATTAGGTTTTTGAGGATGACAACCCCCCCCCCCCCAGGCCCTCAGGGCAAGGGTTGTAAGTTATGCCCTGGTGCATATAAGGTTTTTATTGAAAGCGTTGTCGTAGAAACTTCAAAAGGGCTCATCTGATTGGAAATTGAAAGGGCTAGTGCCTTTTTTAATAGTTGAAAGTGATTGGAGAGCGACTAACGCCCCTCTCACGCCCACTATTTTCCCAGACACATCCAATCAAAATTTTGAGATAGCCATTTTGTTTAACGTAGTTGAAAGTTCTGGAAATTAGGTCTCAGGGGATGAAAACCACCCTAACAACCCATCGGATAAGGGTTGTAATTTATAGAAAGCGTTGTCGTTTCAAAAAAGGCTCATTCGATTGGAAATTGAAAGGCCTAGTGCCCTTTTTAATAGTCGAAAATGATTCGAAAGCTTGACATTTTTATAGTAAAGATCGATGTGGGTATAATGTATTATTTTTTGTTGTTGTTGTTTGGACCAGGGCACTTCGTATCGAAGGAGTTGTCGTGGGAACTTCAAAAAGGACTCATTCGATTGAAAATAGAAAGGGCTGATGCCCTTTTTAATAGTCGAAAGTGATTGGAGGGCAACTAATCCCCCTCATACGCCCACCCTCTCATTTGCTCATTATGTTTAAAAACTAAATGTTGCCTTAAGATTGAATCAAAATGCACCGTGTTAATGCTTATTCCCAATAAGGCATCTCAGCAGTATCCCAAAAACGACTGAGGGTATTATGTTCAAACTTTCGGAACTACTTCTGCTCTTAAAATTTAACCAAATCCAAATAGCGTAAGTGTATCCAAGCTATCAAAGAAAGTAAACAGATTTTTTTGCGGATGGTATCAAGTTTTCCATTTCAGGTCAACTAGAGGAGGTATGAAACTAAATTAAACACTACTATTTGTGTCCAGATTTTTAAAAGGTGTATGTTGTTAAAAATGGCTGAAAATTTTTCTCCAGTTTACAAATAACAGGCCAAACTATAAATTCTTAAAGAAAACGAAAAGATTTAAAGCGCTATTTTCTTTTTCCCTGAAAAGACTATGTCAATATAAAACGAACAGAAATTACTTAAAAAAACTTTTCCACAAAATAAGTTTTTCAAAGTAAAGTAAAGAACTCCGTTAAACAAAAAATGAGCAAAAATAAAATCAAGTAATATACCAAGCGTGAAACTACCACAAATCAGCATCGATAAATAAATGAAACCCAAAACGAACAGAAATTACAATAAATAACCGAGTCAAACTCAAAACGATCAGAAATTAACATAAGTTGGGCTCAAAACCCCTGTGTCTTCCCAAGGCCTAGCTCCTTAAAAACACCGACCAATTGGAGGGGTATAATGAAAAGCCGGTTGGAGCTGGATTTTTTCTAGCAAAAATATGTATATATTATATCTATGGATAGAAAATCAATTGCCTATTTATTAATCTTTCCTTCGAATTTGTAGCTAAGAAATCCAAACTGGAAACGTGACATTCGGCAGGATCCTTTTGGGATCATGATAATAAAAACTAAGATTGCGAATAAAAAAAAGTGTAAATGTGAAGGCAGGATGACAAGCGTATGGGAACCGAAGGCCTTAGCGGCCAACCGTATTGGGTGAAATGAGCGAAGGGAGGCGGCATCGGGCTATATTTGTGTGGACTTTAGGTCAGGGGGAGTGGAAGGTTTTGACAAAATACCAGCCAAAACTGGCCAACTCAACTATTGAGGGCTTTTTTTTCTTTTTTTTTCTCATTTGCTCTGTGTTCTCAAACAATTGGATCAATTAAGCTGAATTTTTCCCGAATTGTTTTAAAACTAAGAGGAAAGAATACAGGCTATAAGAAACAGATAGTTATTTGCTGAAAATTATAAAAACGAAAATGTGAGGCCATAATAGGAAAAGGTCAGATTGAGGGCAGAAGGCCAATATACCGACTCTGGTGCGACAGGTGATGCATGGGTCATCGTGAGATTGTAAGACCTGAACTCTCGACCATAGCGAGCGAAGTGAGTGGAGGGTATGACGTGAGGGTATATTTTCAGGGACCAAAATCTCCGTATCTGTTTTCAATGGGTGCATAAGTGGAAGGTATCTCTCGTAAAAGCAGGGGCTAAGACCAAGGATCTGAACCTACCGGGGGTTGGAGGCCGGAGGTGTCAAGCTTAGGGGCCTTTTTGGCTGTTTACGAATATAAAATTATATTTTGCAAAATAGTATCTGAATCACGAGAATAACTGTAACCTGTGAAAATAAGGTAAAATGTTATTGAAAACGAAAACTATTTGGAATGACGTTGTGTGGAGGGTTCAAGTCCCAAACGCCACCTTACCGAATCAAGAGCAGCTTTGCAAAGAAAAGAGTCAACAGTAATGTTTTGCCTGGCCATACGGCTGTGTAAAATGACAGGGAAATCATTTTTTAGCGCGTCTATGTACATCATTGTGAGTTTGACTTTTTTTTTCTCCTTGACTTCCATTGTAAAAGAAGAAATAAACACTATTTTAGCTTGAAAATTCCATTACGAGTTGAAGTTAGTTTCTGCATTGTCACGTATCCCTATTACTGATTATTTACATTTGTGTACTAAGCTTTTTACTTGATCTATTCCAGTGTGGCCAAATTTCTCCAACAACCCAGCGCCCTCGTCACTTGGTAGTAATCCTTTATTGGTTGACCTGGATGCCGAAGACCAAGAATATCTAGCAGTAGAGGAAGAAATGCAGAAAACAATCATGGAACATAAAGATAACGGATACGCTGGTGGTGTCTTCAATAGATACCACATATTGAAGGTATGGTGGGATTTTTGATTTTGGCAAGATTTTTTTTACTCCTGTATTTTGTTGATTAAGCTTAAATAGCTTGGAGAAAAACGTGATAATTGTGCTGCAGACTAAGATTGCTGGTTTTTTTTTATGGTGGTTACCCATCTATCGATCGGTACCTGTAAGAGATTGAAATTAAAAAAAAATCGCACAAGTTCTTCTAAAGCTTGCAAAATTTCTTGTAGTTTTCTAGGGAAAAGATAGAATTTTTTTTTCTAGCCTTCTAAATAGTTAAAAAAAAAAAATTTAAAAATTAAACCTAATTCTGAAAGTAGCTTTTGGGGGGATCATTCAACGTTAGACTCATTTAAACCAATAACATCTTCTTGTCAAGTCTTGACTTTGACAAATCTATACGTTTTCTATGTTTCCAGGAAGAAATTCTGGAAAAATCAGTCTGATATACGGGGCTTTCTGAACTGCTCGATATCATCCAGATTTTTTATATTTCTTATTAATATAAAGCATGGGCCCAAAAGTAGACTGGAACTGGTGTTTCTAAGATCCAACTCGTAGGTGGAACGCTTGTAGACGGGTTTCCGGAATCTGTACAACTGCCTGAAAAGATTGTCATCTCAATCAAGCTTGATTGGAAATAAGATATATAGCGTGCTAGTGATTCTTATGGGCTGTCTTGACACAGTTAGACCTTTGCTAGGGACGGTGAGGGGGGGGGGGGACTGAATCCAATAATTTTTGCTGTCGAGACATCTAACAGAAACATTGTCAGATCTCAACTAAGCTTGATGGAAAGTCAAAGTAGGTCACTTAGTTTTACTTTTCGGAAGTTCATACTTGATCCTACCTCTTTTTGGAGGGTGGAGAGGGCTATCTAAAATCTTATCATCAGAACATCTAACAAATGGGGCTATCGGGTCTCAATCAAACTTTGAGGCAGGTAAGAGTAATTTGTACAGTTTGCCTGTTGAAATTTTACATACACTCGCAGGAACAAAAGAACAAGTTGCTAGGTAGAAATTGATATTTTTCATTAAGAGATTTAATTCCCGTGGGCGGTACAAATAGAAATAAACAGCATCCTTGGCTAGGTCGATTTGGAAATCTTGTTAGTGCTAGAATGTGATACGTAGAATAATCTATCAGCATAATATTTGGTCGTAAGATAGCCACAAATTAACATGGCACTCGCGTGATGATATTACGGCTAACTTATCGATTATGTGTTTATTAATCAAAAGTTGCCGGATCTATGGTTGTTGCTATGGATGTTAAAATCAAGCCACACCGGTAGGAACTGTAAAGTCCGATGCCGCATTCTTTACCTTCTTTTTTTTACTTAGAACATATAACTCAAAGCTGAAATATAGTAAGGGTAAATAATTAACAGACTGCTTTAAACGTTGATAAGCATTATAAGGAGAATTTAGAGAAACGTACCTAGTGAAGTTGGATATAGGAATGAAACGCATGGAATTTGATAGTTTTAGAAGATAGATGGAATGGTTTTAGGAAACTAATTTGCAAATCAGCTGAGGATGCTTAGGAAGGAAAGTTAAAAAAATATCTAGGAATATCAGTGGAAAGGTTTTAAGCCTGGTGAAAAAGAGAAGTATAAGCAGTTCCCGAGGGATAGATCTTGTAAGAATAAGAGAGAAGTAAAAAATATATTAAAGTATGAATTTGGGAGATATGAAATGGAGGTCAGGGGTAAAATGTCTGAGGATCTGGCAGATGCAGCCCGAAGGCATAACAGAAAAATATTGTACTATCATGTTAAGAAACGGGCGGGAAGAAGTATATCCGAGCTAGTCCAATTAGACGTTTGAATGGTACCTCCATTATTGAAAATGAGGGGGCTAGGGAGAAATGGATTGAGTATTTTTTTTTATATTTTGTCAAACCGTGATAAACTTTTAGGAAGTAATATAAAAGGTAATGAAAGATTGTTTGATTATCTAAAAGGGAAGAAAGATGTATTTAGTAGGGAGGAGTTGCAAATGACATAAAGAGATTGAATTGGATATAATCAATTTATATTTTTTTTAAATCGATTATTTAACATACAATCGATTTTATGAAACATGGCGGTTGCGAAGTTAAAGATTACCTATTGAAAACTACAGATACGATTTTTAAAAAAGAGAGGTTTTAGTAATTTTAGAAAAACTTTTAGTTAAACCCTTATATGAGAAAGGTCATATAGATTCATGTAGTAATTATAAAGGTATTCGCTTTGTCTCGGTAGGAAGCAAATTACTAAGCGTGACGATACTTCCTGGACAAAGAGACGATGTGGATGAAGGTTCAAGAGATGAACGGCGTGGCTTGGGGAAAGGGAAAGGATGCTATGACAACCCTTTCATAAAATGATTATGAAATTCGTATATATTCATTTTGTTCATCGTTCAAATCCATGATCAACACAAAATGTAAACAATTTTTGAGACCACACTGACGAATCATGACAAGATGAGAAAAAGAATTTTATACAGCCCTTTTTTGTCAACTTGACACAAAATGTACCGAAAGCACTTCTTCCCTTCTCTGGAATACTTTGTTTTCCCTACTTTGGCCGTGTTCATGCCGTCAACAATCTAGTTTAACTGGCTTCTTTTTTAATGTAGATACAAAAAGTGAAAAACCGCCGTGTTTGGGAACGATATATGCATCGGAGGAAAGAGATTGGTGATGAAAATACAGGACAAGTCAACGAAAAGCTTCTTTTTCATGGCTCGCCTTTTATAAATGCTATAGTTCAAAAAGGTTTCGATGAAAGGCATGCTTACATTGGTGGCATGTTTGGTGCAGGTGAGTCTTTTTCGGTATTTTGATTTCTGGGAATACAGGGAAACATTGATTGACGCTCATGGAAAACAATCGTTCCTATAAAATAGTATTCCTAAAAAAAAACTAGTATACTTTTCTATCAGAAAATGGGTCCGTATACCTCTTTATTTAGCAAAATAGCTAAACCTGAGTTCCGTTGAATAATACCATCTGAGGAAGGGGAGGGGGGGGGGGGACATATTTCCATAAGGGGGAGTTTTTAGAAAGATGAGAATTGAGGAATATTCCTGGTACTTCTTTCTTGTTTTTGTAATAATAGCCATGAATTATTGACTTTTACTTTGTACATGATAGTGCTTAACGCCTAAAAAGGTATCACATGTGTCCCGATGTTGCATAAACTATGACATTTTGAGAGTTGGAAGGGAGGAATGCGTGGTCAGAGACACTGCTTCATACATTCATTCAAATAACAACCTGCTATCAAAATCAAGGATATTTTAAAAATGGATTTATTTTCGATTTTCTATTTTAAAACTATAAAACTAGAAAAATGACAATAAAAAATCAAGAGAATTTCTACAATAAAATTGCGCAAAGACTAAAATAAGAGCTTGTATGTTAGGTTTTTTTTTAAGATTTTTTCTTTGTGTGTAACTAAGACTAAGAACTAAGTGCTAAATGAGTCAGCTTAAAAGATAACATAACAGAGTAAAGAAAGGAAACTACAAATAGTTGAACAAAAGATGTACTTCGAATCCTGTGGTTTGATTTGGTGTAACTTTGAAGAATAAGAAAAAGTTATTTCTAAGTAATCAAAATGGTATTTCAGCTCTTCTTAGCTATCTTTTTCTACAGTATCAAAAACTCCAACGCTATCCAGTTTCCATGTCCCCTTCAAAGTGCCTATTTACATCCTATTGATGTCCTATTGAGGACATTGCTGATGGCCTGAAAATTTACAGCTCTAAGGGGAACTTAAGCGCCTTTTTTACTGTGAGGAACTGTCAGACTGGCGACTGTATTTAATCAAATCTTTGTAATATACTGCTTTCGTTTATCAAAAGAAATTACTAATTGTGAATTAATTGGCTTCATCAGTGTAATTTGATCGTACCCAGTTAATCTGTATTTATGACAACTTTAATCGAACTGAGTCAAATAGATAGCCTATTTTCAATACATAGCATATAGCAACAAATAATGAACCACATTCTGGAAATTCTGGCGATAAAATTTGAACTTTTCAGTCATTTTTTCTTCTTCTTCTTATTGAGCGCGTGATGGTGTTCGGTGGAGTGGAATTTTTATTAGTGAATTCTCGACAGTTCTTCTTTTTTCTTTGCTTCTCAAGAATGTTCCTCTATTGTACAAAATAGTAAATAGCATTATACGATATTACCTTGCCTGTTAAAATGTTTTCTTTTGTTTTTGTTATTTTACCAGCCTTAGGCTTATCGAAGTATCTAGAACCTGGGAGCTCCATTAGGATAGTTTAAGCATGTGTAGAAAGAAATTTTTTATTTCTACAAAATACGTTGTTAGTGTGTACTTTTGTTATCATTAGTCAATTTTCAGGAAGTGTTGGTTTGTATTTGTACTATTAAATATGTTTATTAGAAATCTTTTAGTTGTCATTTTTTACAGGGATTTATTTTGCTGAAAATTCATCAAAAAGTAATCAGTATGTATATGGAATCGGCGGAGGCACTGGCTGCCCCTCCCACAAAGATAGATCCTGCTATGTCTGTCATAGGTAATAAACTGTTTTTGGTTATTATTATTTTTTTTTTTTTTTTTTTTTTTTTTTTTTTTTTTTTTTTTTTTTTTTTTTTGAAGTCCAACTCAACTCTTGCTCAGCACAAAGATTCCTTACTTTATACCCTTCCCAAATATCATGGCCCCTTATCTAACAAAGCTACCCCCCCCCCCACCTGGTGGTTCCAGATATAGTCTAATATAAATTCTTCCGTTCCTTTCCATCTCATCAGCTTTCGGCCAAGAGATTCAATACAATCGGGAGAATGGATTACATTACCAGAAAAGTTAACAACCTAACCTGTTCCGAGGTCCGAATTGAATGGGGGCTGAGTTGCATTGGGGCCGAGCTAAATGAGGGTTTCATTGCACGGGGATTGAGTTGAATGACACTTAAACGGAGGATGAGCTGAACAAGGGTCGAGTTGAGTAGCGTTGATTTACACAGGGACTTGGAACTTCAGATCTTAGGCTATACCTCTGGTTTTTTTTATGTAAATAACATGCTTAGCCCGATAATTACTTAGCCCGATGCAAGCGGGATTCAGATCGACATTCAGCACTGTTGACCATATTTTTACTTTGGATGTATTGAGAAGGAAATATGCTAGAGGGGAAAATGGTCGGCTATTCGTAGCCTTTTCAGACCTGAAAAGTGCTTTTGATTCGGTGAATAGGAGGTTGTTAATTGAAAGTTTGCTAGAAACAGGCTTGCCGTCTTGCTTTGTAGCAATAATAGCAGATATTTATCGGAGGGTGAAATTTGTTGTGAAGGTTATGGGAAATTATTCTAGGCTGGTTACGTCTCATGTGGGTGTGAAACAAGGATTTACTTTATCTCATAAATTTTTCTCCTAGTTTGTTAATGATTTAGATAGTTTTATGAAAAGTATTGGAGCCCCTGATGTATCTTTGGATTGGTTTAGGCTATCATATATGTTATTCGCGGATGACATAGCTGTAGTGATGGATAGTAGAGATAATCTTCAAATACAATTAGATATAATAAAAAAATATTTAGAAAAGAAGGATTTAGAGTTGAACGCTAAGAAATCAGTAGTATTAGTATTTAGGAGCAAAGAAGATGTTGATTCAGAGGTTCATTTTATTTTGGAGGAAAGGTGTTAGAGGTTAAAGAAGAATTTGTTATTCGGGTGTTAAATTTAGTGCATTAAGGGGAATGTCTAGGCATGTAAAAGATTGTAATTTAAAGGTTAATAGGCTAATAAATATGATTTCGAGAAGTAATTTAGCTGACATAAGGATCCAGAAAAGAGTTTCCCAGACAAAAATAGCTTCTAGTCTACATTAGGGCTCTGAGGTTTGGGGTTTTGCTAAAGCAGCTCAGCTAGAAATAGTTCAGCTAAGATATTTTAAGAGAATTTTAGGCTTCAATGATTCATTTAGTTCAGTGGCGCTGAAAGGAGATTTGGGGCTTAGCACTTTAAGGTGTTAGATTGGTTAGAATGGTAAAATTCTGGGAGAAGATAACTAGGCTACCTAGAGTTCGGCTTCTTAAGTTGGCTTATTTGGAGAGCTTGAAGGACGGTAGACCTGATTCATGGCCAAATCAGGTCAAGGATATACTGGACCTTTGTGACCTTTCAGAGATGTGGAATGAAGGAAAAGGCCCTATGGGTGAAACCGTGTTAGTATTGAAGGAAGTCCAGTGACACTAAATGACTAAGAAATCCAAGAGTGGCAAGCTCATAAGGACCTATATATGTATTTGAGGTTTTACCCCAAAGCCAAAGACTGTTGGGGGAAGAGGTTTATTTTAAATTTGGGTTTAATAAAGAGGATTTGAATAATTTGTTGTTGGTAAGAGGGGATAGTTTTGGTTTAGGTGACGGAAGGAAATTTTTGGGAAAGTTTAGGCTGGTGGCTGGCCCTTATTTTTACCCAATGTTTGGATATGTGAATTAGAACTTATTTCATTTTCTATCCGAGTGTGAAGAGCTGTCTGAGTTGCGGAATGAATGTTTTGGACGAGTGTTTGGGAGTGAGTGCTGCTTAATTGAGTGGATGGCTGAGAGGAATGCATGTGCTATTAAACAGTTGTGTAAGTTTCTTCGTTTAGGGATTAAACATAGGGAATCATGTTTGAGAAGATAGCTTGTTACGGTTTTTAGGACTTGAATTTTTGTTATGATTAGTGTTTGTTGGTTAAAATGTTGGACCTTGGTGTGTTTCTTTTTTGTCGTTTTGTTGTTCTTTTTTCTGTTTTGATTATTATTATCTAAAGTTGTATTTTGTTCCTGGGCTTTGTTTGTAGACTATATTATGTCGCTATGGCCCACAGGCTTTTTGCAATAAGTCTTATCTATTATCATACTTGAATTAGGCTAGCAAGTATTTGTTGTTCATATTTATAATTCACTTATTATTTATTTTTTTTTTAACCCAGTGCATTACATATTTCAGCATTTAATGTAGATACCAAGGTATTCTAATTTTTGTTAAGTAGTTTTATAGTTCACCAGTTAAATCGATCGTCAAAAATTATCTTTAGAAGAATAATGCTCATATTTTTTGGCTAGAGAGAGATTGCGTGAATGAGACAATCCATGTTTGTTTTCCATCAAGATGTGCAGATCCAAACCCAGCTATATCATACCACTTTCCGTAACTTAGTTACCTGGGTATTAGTTTGTCGAGATATTTCTTCTTCTTCACTCGGGTCTTTTTCTTCTTTTTTCTTTTGTCAATCAGTGGGTGGTTGGAACTTCACATGACTCCTTAAATAAGAAGGTTAAACTCTATTTCTACATAGTTAAATGTCGAATTGATTATTTCACTGTTAGAATTTGGTGCTTGTTTTGCTCCTCCACTAGGCTTGTGGAGGAAAGGCTTGTCTCAGGACTTTGTTGAATTACACGGTTTAAGTTAAACCTTTCTGTGCTGTGTAGAGTGAATACTGGATAGACAGAGTCTCTGGGAAATTTAGGTAAGCGGAATTTACCTTGTTCTCATAGTAAAGACGGAGAATGTTTCAGAGAGAAAAGAAGATAGTTGGGAGGTAGTGCTATTAGTTAGAACTCCCGTGCAAATAACAAGAGAAATGTCTCTTGCTATTGATATGCTTATGGATTTGCTATTGATATGGGAAATATATTTTGACAACCTTTGCATCTCGCTTTGATACCTTGAGGAAGCAATCGCTAATGTTTGCCTCTTCAGCCTGTGGTCGCAATTATGTTAATAAAACCTATGTGTTCACATTGAATGACAAGTCGTACACGATATGCTAACGTTTACTTAAGCCATTTTTTTCATTTATTTTTAAGCCCTTTTTGGACCCTTGAAAAGGATAATTTTTCTGTATTTTTGGGGTATGAAAAGAGTTAAAACATTGGTTTCAAAATTACTATTTAATTATAAAATCCATTTTGTTAGAATTATAATCCGCAAGCATTGATTTGAAAGGATTAAGCTGGATAAAAAAAAAAAAAAAAATTAAAACAGTTTTGCCATTTCTCCATCCGCCATATTTCCTCAGTCGGCTTTGATGTTTTTCGATATTTAGTCGAAACGGCAGTTTCGACTAAATATAAGTGGCCTGACAGAATAAGAAGAAAACATAGCGGAATTTTTTTGATTTGTTTTTTTTATTCAACTTAATCGTGAAAATTGGGAATTAAATAACTTTAAAAAATGGATTTAAAGTGAAATAGTAAGTTTGAAACCAATGTTTTAAACCTTTTTTATACCCAAAAGTTATAGGAAAAATTATCATCACCATTTAAAAAAATTTCAATTTCAAGGGTCAAAAAAGGGCTTCAATTTGAATTTGCGACTAAAGCGATTATTATATTCAAAAAGAGCATAAAAAATGGCATCGATTGGTATGTTCAGTTTATTCGTAGGTCGGAAATGTGGAATGGTCCATATTTACCAGGTTATATATATTATCTGCGGTCCGTCGACTCTTAGTAGCATTGACGTCATCCCGACTTTCGCTCACAATTTTGACACTTGTTTCGGAACGTGTTATATAACACATTACTGTTTGAAATTTTGACCTGCCCCCTAAGTTATTGTAAATTAGATTTAATCTGCATTCTCCTTCATCTCTATTAATATTATTACCCCCATAGATGTTTTTTTTTTATTTCTATAATTTCTTGGAAACTTTGCAAAAGTCCAACAGACGTGTCCAAAAGTCATATTGTAATACGTTACTTAATAGTTCCCGAACTAGTGTCAACCTTGTGAGCGGAAGTTGGGATAAGATCAATACTGGAAAGAGTCAACGGACCGCAGATAATTTAGAAAAATCAGTTTAATGTATAATACACAAGTTTCTTTGACCTGTTGCCATATATAACCTTATATCGCCTATGTAGTTCAAATGATCTTAATCGCGTAATTTGATTCATAGGCATAAACATAGACATATTTTATTGAACTTACTCTTTTTAGCGCTAAAAGCACTAATACCGAGGGTTTTTACAAATACGACAAAGTTAAATAACAAATACGACAACAAAAAATAAATAAAACCATATTACTTTTCTTAGAATTTGTTGACCATGTCTGTAGAAAAGGGGACAAAGGAATGCTGGTAGCGAGTCGTACGGCATGTCACTGGGTTGAGCTTGTATTGTCTCCGGGTACGGGACGTAACGGGGGCTAGCGGGGGCAGGATCGTCCTGTGTTTGCTGCTACGGAGCAGGAAATGGCTGAACTGGCAAATAAGTCTCTGACGGTGGTTAAAAAGTGACCCGAGGCCATGAACCTTAAGCGCATTCTCGTAAGTAGTGAAGGCCTGACCCAACATAATCTTACAAGTCTGTATTTGGATAGCTTCGATATCTTGACACATCCCAGCACTCAACTGTACACTAGGGCCCCACACTGGGCACGCATATTCAATGATGGGTAGGATATAAGTCTTGAAGGCAAGCTTCATGGAATTCACACTGAACCCAAACCGCTTCATGGTAATCAGTGACTGCAGCGCTGCATATCCTTTTCGCACAAGGTCACTTACGTGGTTGTTGAACTTGCAGTCAATGGAGAAAATTACCCCCAGAATTTTTTCACTGCCAACTGTTTTAAACAAGGTAGGGGGCTCATGGAAGTCCGATTTAAGAGGGCTGAAACGCAACACCTTGCACTTCTGCTCATTGAGGGTAAGGCTAGCTCGCTCGCATTCATTCTGAAAAACCGTGGGTAGACTAGGATCAAAAAGGGGGATCGCTGATTGGCCTTCTAGTAGGTATTTGAGTAAGAATGACAGATCATCAACGAATTTATATCCGTCCTTGAAAGTAAGCAGGGTGAAGTTAATCACAGCGAGGAAAATAATTCCGGCTAGTTTAGTGCCCTGAGAGGCACCGCAAGTGATTGGAAAAAATGTAGAATTTGAATTGTCTTCGCTAAGAGCGAAAACGCACTGTTCCCGCTGGGAAAGAAAATCAGCGACTAGACGCAGCAAGTCACTTTTGGTTGCCATTTCACTTAGGTTATTGAGAGCGATAATGTGTTTGATGAGATCGAAGGCTTTTCTGTAATCAGCGAGGGCCAAGTCTACGAAGCTTTTCCCTTTCTCGAGCCACGATAGAATGTCGTCATACAGACGCACTAAGTACACTGACGTGTTGGAACCACTGAGGCATCCGTACTGGAAAGGGTCTATATTTGGCTCTATATCACTAATCAGCAGTCTTGCAACGAAGGTCTCTGTTACCTTGGCCATGCAGGGAGTCAGCGAGATAGGCCTTAAGTCATCGCATGATTTTGGCGGGGATTTCTTAGGGATCACTTTGATGTAGGATTTTTCCAGGGGTTGGGAAATTTGCCGAGTGTTATGCAAAGGTTGATGATACTAGCGAGAGGGATAGCAAGGAAGGGCGCAAATTCACGAAGGAGACAGATGACCTGAAGTTTTATGTACATTCTTTCAAACAAATATAGTATTTCATTTTTGCTAGATCTCATTGCCAATCTGAAATTATACGAAACACATCGGATTTTTATTATTTGAAGGCTTTTTTTTGTTCCACTATTTTATTTAGATTATACATTTTTTTTTTCTCTTGAATTCTGTAAATGGAAAAGCAGCGTTGTCTAAGAAATTATCTACCTTAAACTAAATAGCACCATCTTTTAGGCAGTTAATACTTTGCCGAGTGGCTCTCGGGAAAAAATTTCTGCAATCCAGTGCTATGAGAATGGCTCATGCACCACCCGGACACCATTCTATTGTGGGCAAACCAACTGATGGAGGTTTAGTTTATCCTGAATATGTAGTATACCGGGGAGAACAGGTAAGTGTGATCTACTCTAGGATAGAAACTAGTCCCTTTAGTCAAATGCCATAAAATTTAAATTCAATAGTATTAACATAACTGAACAGAGATTTTTCCTGTTCAGTATCTTGTTCAGAAAATCATTATCTAATTTCAACATACGAGTTTTGAGCAAGAACAGACATTTTTCTCGTTCAGTATCTTGTTCAGAAAATTAATTATCTAATTTCATTTAAGCATAGGAGTTTAATTTTTCATCTTAGGCATTACTTACCTGACATTGCAATGTTGGAGCGAAAGGGTTGGAGTTTTTTTCTGCCATTACTTTATAGGGCAATATCGGCGATAACCCTTGTCTTAAGGGTTTTTAAATCGCTGATATCCGTGGAAAGTGAAACTGGCTTATAAGTCTGCATAGCATGAATATTACCAGAAATATTGACTGAAAAGTTAACTTAGTAGAAGATTAGATTTCCTTCCATTGCTGCAATCAACATATATCTACGAATTTGTACTTGTAACTGCATCTAGAAATGATTCTGCCTGTCTTTCAATAATATAATTTATACCTATAATTTATAAATAAATATAATTATATATATATATATATATATATATATATATATATATATATATATATATATATATATATATATATATATATATATATATATATATATATATATATATATATATATATATATATATATATATATATATAATATATATATATATATATATATATATATTAAATATAAATATAATATATAAATATATTAAATATAAATAAATATAATATATAAATATAATTTATATTTATAATATATAATATTAGTGAGACAACTAATCAGATAAATAGATTGTGTAAAAATGTATTTATTTTTGGTAAATTTGGCGCAAAAAAAGTAAAGAGTTCTGTCCAATGATAGTGGCTGGATTGTTTAGCCAATTCTAGTCAAAATAGAACCGTTTAGGTATGCTCAACAATTTAATTGTCATTAGTGATAACTGTGTGATACTATTTTTGTTCCGATATAACAGGATAACTTCAATTTATAAGCAATTTGTAATTCAATAAAAGCAGAATGAACCACAATGTTAACCCCTTTTGCGTACTAGGGGAATATTGGGGGCTAGAATTATTGATTTTTGCAATTTTAGGCCGAAGCTTTACAAATACTTAATTTTATTAAGTATAATGGATTGTTTTATTATTATTCCAGCCTTTATCTTTTGGCTTTGTGTTGGGTGGGAATATCAGTTGGATTGGCTAACCAAAGCACGAAATTGTCTATGTGCTTAACCCCGGGAATTAATTTTGACTAATTGAGCTAAATAACGCTAAATCCACGTTTTTGTATCTGATTAATAAATTTAGATATCAAATGAATTTTTTGCTATTATTTACTGTGAACACTTCTAATATTACTTTAGCTTTGTTTTTTAGTCAATTTTTGCCTGTGTATTGAAATATGTGTCTTGTAATAGTCTTTAGAAGGCAAAATAGACACGCTAGGAATTTTTTTTTTATTTTTATTAATTGAATAGTTACATAATTTATTCTTGCTTTTCAAGTATTACCACAGTTTTTCGTCTATTTTCAGTACTAATATAATTCTTTGAAATTGCCTCTACCAATAACCTGAAAATACCTCTAAAAATTTCTACGCAGATTAAATTGAAATAGCCAAATACGGCAGGAATGGGGGAAATTATCGTTTTGTACTCTGGTTCTTCAGACAACTAATAATTATCAGACAGAAAAAAAATTTGTGAATTTTAGAGTTTATTTTATGGTTCATTAATTTAGAATTGACAATTGCAAAGAGAAATACTGATAAAAATACATTTTTTAATTTAAAAACACCAAATCATCATATCAGTTTCGATCCTAACCAAGGCCATCAATCCTAAGCATGGAAAGACTAATAAATGTGATTATGTATTAACCGGGGAAGTTTTTTTTTAGTGGAAAAACTAAATCTTACCCTGAGTTTTTTCTGGTCAAAATAAGCACTCAACAATTTTATTTTGTCTCTGTTTTGTTTCACTGTAGCTACAAATACAGTTAACGTTGCTGCTGTATACCAAAGGTCGTAATCAATAGCTTTCTTACTCTGTTTTTTTTTTTTTTTTTTTTTTTTTTTTTTTTTTTTTTTTTTTTTTTTTTTTTTTTTTTTTTTTGTAATAGTTTGCTTCAATAATCAGAATTGGAAAGACGCAATATTATATACGATATATCAGAATTCGGAATAAGACTTTTTCGACCGTGCTTAGACTTTCGCTTGTATATTTTTACTCGTGTTCATCAGCAAAAGAAAAAAATTAACAGAAACCAACGTTTGAGAGGATACCCTCTATTAAGACCTTTGTTGGAATTGTGACAATATTTGCTTTCTGTTGGATAAATTTTACTTTTGTTTATTGCATTTTCTCTTGAAGGTTTATAATAGTTTCTTATTCTGAAACTATCAGACTACTTTGTATTGTTTTGTCTCAATTCTACCATTCAAAATGGGATAAGATCAAATCGTATTAAAAAGTATTACCCTGGGCCTAAAAAGGAAGGAAGTTGATTTATTTCAACTGCACTTTCTTGAAAATATCATTGCTTTTGACTAAGCTACATATTTGACTTGTTTTTATAGCAAAAGATGCAAATAATAATATGTGCAAAATGGTGGCAAAACTCGATAGAAGATGTTATAGCTTGAGGATTGAAGACTATTTAATGTCACTGTTTGAGCTATCGAATGACTCTTTACATTTGTGGTGGCACGTTTTTGCTACTGCTATCGCTAACGACTCCTTGCAACACTAAATCTCCTTAGACCAAAAGAGCTGCGCAAGCACCTTCCTTCCATTATATTTTGAGCCATGATCTTTCACCCTCTTTCTGTGAAATTTCTATTTTCCTTAAATTTTTTATTACAACCTCTTCTCACCCTATTTGAGGAATTTTTGTTCAGTTCCACCTGCACTTTATTGCCTCTGAAAAATAATGTTTAATCATTTTATGTTCTATTCGTAAAAGTCAAAGCCAAAGGAACATAATGTTCTGTTTATCGCTACAGTCGCAGTATTATAACTTTTACAAAAGCGTGGCATATTGTGAATGCTGATAGCCACAAGTTCTCCAAACGATGTATTTTGCGCAGGCCTAGTTTGTGCGACTGAGTTTTCAGAAATTATTTGTTTATAGGCTTATCCAGAATATTTAATCACCTATCAGATCGTGAAGCCAGAAGAATCTCAAGAAGCTAAGACGGTGATTCCATAATTTAGTTGTCTTTCATCTTTTTCTTTTTTCCTCTTTTTTATATTTATCGTTAATTTTGGTGGTATGCTTAATGACAGTTTTGCCATATGTTGCTGCGGATTGTATTTTAGATAAAATTTTCTTCTCCATTCGAATGTTTTTTTCTGCTTCTTCTTCACTCTGTTAGTTTGTAGTAAAAATAAGGCAACCATATCGTTTTAGACGGTATGCAATTACAGCTTTATATTTGCAGAAGCTTTTGTCTATACTCCGGAAATTAGTGACAACGTTTCGGTTCTGAACTTTTACACGTCTACAATCTGGCTAAGTTTGGCTAAGTATAAGTAGTAAGGCCATAATAACTAAAAGTGCGCCTTGCCTAGGAATAATAACTACAAGCGCGCCCTACCTAGGTCTCTATCTGTACAAGCGAGCCCTCCCCTGGGGTCTCTAATTGTACAAGCGCGCCCTCCCCTGTTGTACAAGATTTCACATGCATACTCGGATTCTTGGCGCTATTGCGAAACAGATGTCTTTGACCTTGAGTAAGGATATAAAATTTTGATGAAGAGTTTGTATATGAATTTTAGATTGAACTGCTGATCCCCCATGTCCCCACCAACCTGATCCCCAGCCCCCTCCGTGGGCCCCATGCCCCCTAGTTTTTTGCTCCCCTTTTTTTAACTTTGAATTTTTTTCAACTTTTTTGCCATGTCTTAAAATGACACTGTGTATATTTATAACATAGTTATGTTAATAAACTCTTTTGGAGTATGAAATAAAACTGGTAAAAGAATGTTGCTCGTGATTTTTTATTTTTGGAAAACAAATTTTGTAGTGACATTTTTTTAAGGACTTATTTAGGATTATTTTTTTTCTTACTTTTTTTATGTCTCTAACATACATAGTGTATACACCTAACATAGGTTGGCAGTTATCCAATTTTGATCCCCTCCTCATTCCCCTATGGAACGAATAGGCGATCACCTCGGTGTAAAGATCCCCTAGGCGAGCACGTACTCGGTGTAAAAAAGTATTTTTAGTCAAGGACGCTTCTTAGCCACTGCAGGTTTTCAGTCAGTTGATGATACATTTGCTTCTATGTGTGGTAAATCTTTAAATGAGCTTCAAATAAATATTTCCTATGCATACATTCCTCTTTCGAAATATATTGATGATAATAAACGTATGCTTAATAAGAAAAAAAACTAAACTTATTATTTACTGTAGAGTTTGGTGTAGGTTTCCTAAACTAAGTAATATTTGCGTTATGCTTGAAGACGGTCTTTCGTCTATTGATAGAGTGAGAAGTATTCGTTATCTAGGTGTGGTCATCGACGAGAATCTTTCATGGAAGGCTCGCGTTGGTATTATGAACCGTTTGAAAAATTTAGTTCCTTACTCCGCACGTAAGTCACTCTATTTTACTTTAGTACAATCTCATTTTGATTATGTGGCATTGGTACCTAAATACGTTTCAGTCTAATCTTATTCAACTTCAAAAGATACAGAATAAGACTGCTCGTGTTCCTAAGTCATTTATACAGTCTCCACCCCTTTTGCTAAATAAATCAATGACTGAATCGTTATATAATATTGTGGATTTTCTCCCGGTGAGTCTTAGAATCCAGTCTTTCGTATTTTTGTTTAAAGTTAAATTCGACCGTGGGGCCCTTCCTAAATATTTTTATTAAATAAACCTGTGTTCTCTATGTCCCACAGTGCCCATTGCTACTCGATCTGGGCCTCGTCTATTAGTCCCTTTGCTAAAGAGGTCAAGATTTACAGTGCGGTACGTGGTTCCTTTCATTTGGTCGAAGTTTGTTACATCTATAGATGTAACGTTGTCTCTTACTGCCATTAGATCTCTGCTCTGAATGTTGCTAATTGAATGCTTTAAAATTTAAAAAAAAAACTTATTTTGGTGAAGGATGGTGTCTTGATTTATTATTTATATCATTTTGTGATTGTCTGGATATGATCTTTCTGCACTCCCTGCCCACTGTAGCCTGATAATTGGTATTATTAAGTTTGTGTTGGCGGTATGTTGGAGTGGCATGTCAATGTTATTTCTTTTATAAGAAATTCAGGCAGGAATAGTTGTGTTTGTTTCAGTAATATGATGTATTGTTTTTTTTGGTTTTTCTCGTTGGCATACGACCTCTGCTCCCCGACAACTAAAAAATGTATAAAATTGTTTAATTTATTTATATTATAATAAAGGACCTTGAGTTTAGTTTTAATTGCTTCACGAGGAACCTATTTTATACCTTAATCATTGCTAATGAGGGAGGATTTTTTAGAAGTATTGCATGGCTGGGTTTATCAAAAACATTTCTGCTTAAAGCAGAAGCAAAAGAAATATTATCATTATTAGAATTTAAAGCTTTGGTTATTTCATCTTTGCGTTGTTGTAGGAGTTTTTTTAAATTCTGGTTTGTTTTACCAACATAATAATTGCCGCAGTCACATGGTATTTAATAAACCCCTTTTGGGGGAGTAACTGGGATCGAGTAACTACATTCGTAGGGATTTTTGGGATATATCGAAGATAGATTATATTTGAGAGCTTATCAGGAATCTTATATGGTAAAAGACACTCTCGATTTTACGAGAGTGTCTTTTTAGCCTACGGCTAATTGTATGATTGATAGCAAGAATGGGATAACTGTTTCCAAAAAGAACGTTTATGATAAAGCTTAGTTCTGTTGTCACGTGAGATTCCGAACAAATATTTAAGGATCGATTGATGATAGAAGTTACAACAGCTCTTTTAACTTGTGGGGGGGGGGATTTGATTAGAAATTAAGACATCTATTTTTGTTTATTTTTTTTGTAAATAGTAAAATCCAGTTACGAATTTAAAAAAAAAATTTGGACACAAAATAACCTGTAAGCAGCTTTGATTAACAATTTTAAAATTATGAATTTCATTTCCTAAACTCTGGTAAAGCTAAGACCCCAGTTACTCGCCAAAGAAGGATCTACCAAATACCATGTAACTACGCAATTACCATGCTGGCAGAATTCATCAGAATTTAAAAATACGTCTATAACAACATAAAGATGACATAATCAAAGCAAAAAATAGTGCTAATAGTTATTTTGATTCTGCTTTAAGCAGCCATTTTTTGATAAACCCAGCCATACAAAACTTTTTGAAAAATCCTCCCTCATTAGCAATGACTTTGGTATAAAACATGTTGTTCGTGAAACAATTTAAACTAAACTCAAAATAGATAATAATATTTCTTTAAATAGGTATGGAAGTATTCACTTAATGCTTTACACGCAAAGTTAATTAAAAATGACTTAACGAATTATATTATAAAACCAGTAGTCAATACTAGGGAACTTGTTACCAAAATACCTGTTAGATTAGCTGCCAAAAAGGCTAGAATGGCATTGAAAGCGTGTTCTTAATTGTTTTTATTTCACCTGTATGAATTGACTCGTTTCACCTCATTTTATCTATCAGTCCTCGTCGAAATTCGTTGAACTGAGGATTCTGGGACTGTTTTTTTTTTTTTTTAGTTTCATAGGTTGTATTTTAAATTGAGTTTTTCTTATATATTTATATCTGTTTTGCTAAGGACCTTCCGCTTTGATTATTATCAACTGATTTGCCAATCACTTTGATTATTAAAATAGGCACTAGAAAATCTGATTTCCATACCAATGAGCCCCCTCCAGAGTTTATACGACCACCCTTTCCATAATAACCTTATATACCCTCGGGCATAACTTACAATCCTTGCGCTGAGGAATGTGGGGGGGGGGTCATCCTGAAAGACATAACTTCCAGACCTCTAAACCACGTTAGACAAAATGGTTATCTAAAAATGTTGATTAAATGTGTTTTGGAAATTGATGGGCGGGGGGTGGCTTGTTGCCCTCCAACCACAATTGACTGTTAAAAATGGCACTAGCCCTTTCAATTACAATCGAATGAGCCTTTTTCGAAGCTTCTATGACAACAAGTGGTCATCTCAAAATTTCTATCAGATGCATTTCGGGAAAATACGTGGTGTGTGTGTGGGGGGGGGGGTATCCGCCTTCCGATCACTTTAAACCCTAAAAAGGGCGCTAGAACTTTTGATTGTCAATCCAATGAGCCCCCTCCACAGTTTATGCGACCACGCTTTCTATAAAAAAAACCTTATATACCCCCAGAGCATAACTTGCAGCCCTTGCCCAGAGGGCTCTGGGGGGGGGGGGGTGTCATCCTCAATGACATAATTTCCGGACTTTTTAACTACGATGAACAAAATGGCTATCTTAACATTTTGATAGGATGTGTTGAGGGAAATGGTGGGCGTGGGAGTGGGGTTACTTGCCCTCCAATCACTTTTGACTATTAAAAGGGCACTAGCCCAAAAAATACATTGTGCCCAAATTGCTCTTTACTTAGGCAGCGTTTTTGCGCTGCCTATGATTTCAGCTATATCCGATGAAACTTGCATAGTCCCCATTTACCTATAATGAGCTATATCGCAATCGGTCCTTTACGTAAATGTTGTACATAGTCCCCATTTATAATGAGCTATATCGATCCTTTACGTAAATGTTTTCTTAAATTATTATCTAAATTACCTAATAGCATAATTATTATGTTATTCTTTAGTTTTAAGTCACATTTTCGTTTGTAATTTCGTTTGTAAAAGTGATTTTTGCTGACTCTTGTACTTTGCCTTTTTCTTTAGCTTTTGGAGTCATTTGTCATCTTGTGTAGCTTTCTAAAAGGGGATCAGTGGCGTGACCCTGTAAGCTCAGCCAGAGTCGACCCACCTCCAAATAGGTGCCTGGAGACGTCTGGGGAAGGTATGCAGGAAGGTCGATTGCTGGGCCCACAACCCCTTCCGCTATCTTTTGTAACTTTTTTTTGTCCAAAACGGGTTTTTCGATCACAATACAAGGATGAAAATATCCATTATATTTTTGATTATCTTTTCACTGTCTCATAAAAAAAAAATTCTTTTTTTTTTAAGTCTTTTTCAATGTCTCATAAAAAAAATGTATATGAGTGACGTCATATTTATGAGGACATTTCAAGAGAATAAATTATATCATTCACCCCCCCCCCCTCCCAGGAGGTATATTATCGTTTTGTATCTATGGCGCATGAAAACTTACAAAAGGAACATAGCTAAGCATAAAATATCATATGCTGGCTTGGTCATATGGGCTTGGTCTGTTTAGACGGGCGTTTTCGGGCTGAAAAACCTCTTCCTAGCTAATTTATCCTCTATGGGCTGCCTCCTCGTAGTGGTTGGTCATTTGTATCTGATGCTGTCCCTACTGGTTTTAATTAGATGGAAAAAAATCCAAAGAAAGTCTCCCTGGAAAAGAAAGAGCCCAAAAGTGAGATTGAATATGTCAAAGCTTGAAGCTTTATCCCTTCTATATGTTAAAAAAAAAAACAGATGCATAACTGAAGCTTTGTTTGTTTCTGTCATAAGGGTGCCCTACATTTATGACCTTACATTTGATGGGTGAAAAATGGTACTTTTTCACCCATCATTTGTCTTGCTTGTTTCTACAAGAATGTTTTATTTTTTTATAAATGATTATTTATATCAGAGGTTCATTTACAAGTTGATGACCTACTTTAGAATCACTGGTATTGAAACTACACTTGAATTTGTGAAGCTAGGAGGTATAAACCTCCTGTATGTTTAAAGAAAATGGATACATATAAGTAGGTTTTATTGCATTAACACCCTAGGGCCATGGTAATACAAAACAAAGAATAAAAATAACTTTCGATTATTTTACATTGCAGAAACAACGAAAAACAAGAACCAAAACAGAAACAAAGAAAAACAAATTACAAAATTCCTCATCTGTGCTCCATTGCCAACTTGAGCAATTGTCCTAAGTTTTTAAATCTTGCAAAATATTCATTCCCTGGATACATGCACTAGCCATATCCCGTAAAACCTGTACTTTCAATAAACTTTATTTCTCAACTCACTCAATTATACACACACATACATCACATGACCCACACTCATCTATCTTTTCACAGATCAGACTAAGGTAAGGACCATCTTACTTACAATTCAATCTTACATTTAGTGGGTTTAAAAGAAAGCTTCTGTGGCTAAGTCATTGCTTTAAATAAAAGCTCAAATAGGAATAAAGTCATTTTAATGAACAGTGATAACTTTCACAAACAGTCTTAAAATGAAAACAGATATTAGATATTTTGGTCATATGCATTTGTAAGCGAAATATCTAGTTTTTTTTTTAATTTTATCCCTAATTGAACTTTTATTTATCGTCATGGAAAGGCAGTGTGATCTCCGAAAATATTTAAGTTAGTACTTAAATATTTTTTCATCTTTGAGCAACCTAAAGGTGGTAAAATAGGGACGCCTGAGACTAAGGAACGAAGCTTATTAGGCTTAGTAATTATTTCCCCTCTGAGTCCAGGAATTTATGTTCAGCATTTTGCATACAAGTTCAGTGGACATTGTCTGTCATGAGTCAACCTACAAATCTTGATCATCCCATAGTTCTATGACTATCTACCTTAGTTCTGCCCTAGGATGGATCGATGGATGATAGACTATCTATCAACATGTAAAACGACATCATTTTATACGATCCTAAAAAAGACTGATGCCATGTTGGCCCTTAAGTTGGTCACGGCTTGATGGCAACTTCATTCTAATTAAAGTTGGTATTAAAGAATCTCGCAAATCATTCGTAACAGCAATTTGCCCATGGTTGGTTTAGACTCTTTCTAAAATGCTTTAATACAACAAGGATTTTAAAATCAAGTTTACTGAATCAGCAGTATTAATATTTACATCATAATCTAAACGTATTACTTTTTTAAGAAAAATTTCCAGCAAAGCAAATGCACAGTTTTAATTTTATTTTTATGTCAGCTCTAAAAAATTCCCCAGCAGCAGGTGCAAAACATAGCTGTGAGGTTCCTGATGTACATTGTCTGCTACAGTTTCTCGCTGGATTTCTTTGTCAGAATCACTATCCTTTCCATTTTCGTTGCGGTTAAAATTATATCTGGCTGATTGAAATTCTATCGTGATTTGAAATTAAGAAAGCTCTTATAAGCCGTTTTTCAGCTAAAACGACGTTCTTAGAACGGCGAAACAAAACGCAATTTAAGAGTGCCTCTCAATTAATTCGACTATCTGTCTTGGCTTTTCTCTGTCTACAATTAGCCATGTCTTGATGCAACCTATGCAACCTGCAAAATACTTGATAACTTCAATTCTAGAACATCTTTTTAGAACTAAGAACGACGAACGGCGAAAACTTCTTCTTCTTCTTCTTCTATTTAAACAGCAGGCGGGCTTTTCAGTGATACTATTTAGCCCTTTTCCTTTTGCTTCACTCTGTGGGCTACAGAGCTACTGGCTTGATTGCCTCATGATTATTAGATATTTTCAGATATCTTTCAGTAGATCTTTCGACTCTAGGAGTTCAATTATGAGTTGATAGATGTCGATTTCTATGCTCTGTGTGCAGGTATAGTTGGCTAGGCTCTTGGCTGATAGTGAGATTTTGTGGTGTTTGAAGCATTTTAACAGTTTGCAAAGCAAGGTATGTTGTGCAGACGTCAGCATATTACATTCAAATAGGTAATGGTCAATTGTTTCATTATTCATATTACAATGCCTGCAAAGAGGGGACAGGGGAATTGAACCACTTGAATTAGAAAACTTATACGAGAATGCAAGAAAATTTAGTCCATTTGTTCCAGAACAAATTGTATGATAAATTTTAGAAAGATACTTATTGGGAAAGGGGGAAAGGATAGGATTAATCTTATTGAAATTAATATCTGATAGCCTCCATTGGTAAATATCTCTAATCGGGATTGGTCTCCCACTTGGCTGGTCAATATTTATAGCATTTTTTGCTATTTCATCAACCTGGTGATTACCACTTATGCCAGAGTGGCTAGGAATATACTGAAAATAAGTTTTTATGCCACTTGAAGCAAGATTATCTATAATACTGAGACAATGATAAGCGTCAATGTCCAACTTATACTGAGGAGCTGAGGCCAGCAACTCGAGGCTGGATAAAGAGTCGGAATATACAATAATATTATTTGAATTTGCAATCAAAGGTTGGTTTTCCTTAATGTGTTCTAATGCCATGATTATGGCATTTAACTCAGCAGACATTATAGATAAATTATTATATAATCTCTCGCCAAGTGCAATTTCAGGTGAGGAAGGAAAGCACCACTTGCTACCTTCTCATTCATTTTTGACCCATCAACAAATATTTGGAAGTGATTTTTATAGGTAATTGTATTAAGTTCAGCAAATTTTTTCTGGACAAAAGTGATGGGGGTTAAATCTTTAGTCCACTTTGAGAAATCAGTATTTATTATGGGACTTGACCAATTCCATGGAGGGGATTGGGGGAAAGTGGGTGCAATAGACTTTGCTGGTACGGGGAACTTCTTCTGAATGTTGGCATACTCATCTGCAATGCCTCTATACATGGCTGGATTTCTTAACCAATTGTGTAGGGTGTGTGAGCTATTTGATTCAATTTTTGTAAGATGTTTTGTGAAGAGAAAGCTACGTGTCTCCCTTATTGTTGTTAATCCACTCTCCATAAGCAGAAACATGGTGCTTGTGGGTTTCCTAAGACCAAATATGAGGTGTATTATATCATTTTGTGTTGTTTCAATTTTTGCATCTGGGTCTTTGCACATGCACCATATACAATGAGCCCATAGTCAATATGGGGTCTTATATGTGATTTATAAAACTGGAGTAAGATTTTCTCCTTACAGCCCGAGGGTGTGGAAAGAAATATTTTAGTATATTTGTTTTTCTATAGCATTTTTTATTGTGTTTGAAATGTGGAGGTGGAAATTAAGTTTTTGGTCAAGCATGAGACCTAGGTAATTAATATGATTATCTTCTGGAATAGCTGTTTCATTTAGAGTTAGTTTTGCATTAACATGGTTTCGCTTCCAGTGAAATTGGATTATTTTTGACTTGGTAGGTGCAATGGGTAAATCTGAATGTTGAGAGAATTTTTCAAATTGGAAAAGTGACTTTTGCAGATTTGACTGTGCTATCTCAAAGGTGTTGCCAAATGACCATAGCACCAGATCGTCAGCTTATTGTAGATTCGTGTGGGGTAGGTTCATGTCCCAGAGATATAGGGCAAACAGGAGGCCACTGAGGACTGCTCCCTGAGGTAGGCCTTTGGTTGTTGTCTTTTGGGGTGAAGAGGCTGAACCAACACAAACAATGAAACTTCGCACTTCTATGAAGGATTTTATAAAAGATACTAGCTTGGGGGGGTAGTCCAAGGTTTGCAAGTTTGTTTAAAAGGATTTGATGGTTCACATTGTCATATGCCCCTTCAAAATCTAGGAAAGCTGCAACTAGGACATTATTTTTGAGAATGATTCATTTATTGCATTTGTTAGCAAAATGAAAGCATCTGTTGAGGAGTGGTGTTTCCTGAATCCAGTTTGAGTGTGAGGGATTATATTGTTTTTTCCACAAACCAGAGGAGTCTGTGATAGATCATTTTCTCCATTATTTTCCCCATCACAGGAGTAATCATTATGGGCCTATAGGACTCAGGGTTCTCTTTGGGTTTATTATTCTTTAGGATTGGTAGGAGGGACGAACATTTCCATATATTGGGGAACATAGAAGATGCCCAAGCGTGATTATAACAATTTAGCAGTTCTTGTTTGTATGAAGGGGTGAGATTCTTTATCCATGTAGGGTGTATATTGTCATAGCTGCCGCTAGTTTTGGTCCTAATATGATGTATTGCATTATTCATTTCCTGGATTGAACATGGACTACTTATATACTTGGATCCTGGGCGTGGTTGGTAACTTGGGTTCATAGGAATTGGGGACATTTTGCTTCGATTATTTGATGTTAGCTTATTAACAAAAAAAAGTTGCAAATAGCTTAGCTTTTTCATTATCATTGTCATAATGGGTATTATTATGTATAAGCTCATACAGGAGTGGGTTGGGGGAATCTTTTTCCCACAGATGTGGCTTATGACTTTATGTATAATTGGCTCATGTGTTTCTCTGGAGAGATTATTTGCAAAATTATTCCAGTAATTATATTTAGCATCTATTATAGTCCTTTTTAGATTAGATTCTGCTTGTAATTTTTTTAAATATGTAGTAGGTGATGGTTTTATATGAATTCTGTCCTAGCTGCCTTTTTTATTCTCCATTTATTTTGGCACTCATTTGTCCACCAGGCTTTAGGAATGTGTTTAGGGTAGGTTTTCTTAGGTGTTGTCCTGGAGATAGCATGATTAGCTGTATTTATTAGTAAAGATGTCAATACTTCAGCATGTGTATCAACTGTTGTGTTTGAAATGTATGAATTTTGGATGAAACTTGTGATTTCATCATTTAGCTTATTTTGGAACATAGACCAATTTGCTTTAGTGTTGATATATTTGGAGGTATGTGGTAGAGTTTCAGCAGGTTCATTTAGGGAGCACACTATAGCAAAGTGGTCAGTACATAGACTATCAATTTTATTTGTATAAATCTTATTCAAAATATTTAATGACACAATTTGTAGGTCAATTGTGGAGAATCTTCGACTTTTGGGGTTGAAATAAGTATTCAGGTTTGGAGGGGTAGCAACAGCTAATTCATTATTATTTAAAGTCATATACTCAATCAATTTGCCAGCTTTATTTGCTGGTTTATTCCCCCAAAAAAGGCTGTGGGCATTGAAATCTCCACAAATAATGATGTTTTTTAACATATTAGAATTATTTATATATTTAAAGAAATCCATGGCATCTGTAGTTTGGCCATTAGGGTTATAAGAGCTTATTATGTAGGTTTTTATATTATTCAGCCAAACACTGATACCAATTGCATCAATATCATTAGCAAAATCTGGAAAATTGATGCCACAGAATTTTATATTATTTTTAACTAATAGAGCTACACCACCTCCTTTTCTCTCTGATGATCTATCTTTTCTCAGGATAGTATATCCCAGAGACTTAATTTGTTGATTTGGGGTTAAATGAGTTTCCTGGAGGCAAGCAATATTAATGGAATTATTATTCATGAAAGATATTAGTTCATTTAGCTTATTTTCTGTGAGTGATCTTATGTTCCACTGGAGTATTGATATGTGTTGTGTTGTTGATTTATTTTTCATATGACTGTGTATCAATGTTCAGCTTTGTTAAAAGTAAAGCAAGATTTTTTTTTGCTTGAATGAGCATATCCTTGGGGATGTAGATTTTTGCCAATTCTGCAATGATTTTTGTTTTCTGTAGTTGATGTATGTTCATGGCCTGAACTGCATTACTGTTTAGAATGAATAAGCATATATTTGGGGATTGCATGTTTGGTAGTGCATCCTGTTTGTCAGTTAAGGAAATAATTCGTGGTAGTGTTTCTGGTTTGTTTCTTCTTGGGAGGGGGGGGGGGGGGCAGGCTGACCTCATCTCACCGGACAAGGAGGCTTGTTGACTTGGTGATTCCTTCTGATAGGGATGTGAGCAAGGGGCTTAGAAGATGGTGTTTTATACGGGGTACTGGATGCATTGGGGGCGTTTGACTTGGGGATTTGGTTGGTTTCATTATGGGCTTTATTTGGTATTGTTAGGCAGCATTTGCTTCCATTGCTGCAAAGGGGTACGGGATGGCCTTCTCTGTTACTATTTGGAGTGTTAGAGCTCTTTTCTTATATGCAGGGCATAGTGATTTATTTGTAGATTCATGTGGGCCTTTGCAATTGATACATGTAGGCTGAGTGTTGTTGCAAGTTGTCAACTCTTTAGGTATGCTTTACAATTGCTACACTCTAGGAGAATTTCATTGCATTTGTTTGTTGTCTGTCCCAGTTTGAGACACTTCTGACACTGGATAGGCTTAGGTTTGTATTCCTTGTGTGGTTTGATTTGCCCAAATAGGAACAACTTTTCTGGGATACTATTTTTTTCCTCCAGTGTGAATAAGAAGGATCTACTAGTTTTTAGGCCATTAGAGTTAGGTTTGCCAAGTTGGGTAACATCTTCAACTGGGATTGTTTTGCCAGCCCTATCTGAGAGCCCTTCTTTTAACTCCTGAATGGATATCTCTGGGGGAACATTATAAACTACTATTTTTGTTGGTGATTGTTTTGGGTTCCATTTAGATTCATTAATTGGGGTATTCAGAAGGGATTTTAGGTTAATTATTGTGTCTGCTGATTTCTGATCTTGGACAGCTATTAGCAGAGATCCATCACGGTTAATATTAAGAGAGAACATTGGTTTTATCAATTTGAAAATTGCAACTCTTGTTGCAGTAATCTTTTTTATTTCAAAGGGGGTAGTAGGAGTAATTTTAAGGTAAATTCCTAAGTTTTTGGAGGGAGGATCTTGGGCAGGGAGAGGGGAAATGCTTTTGATTGGGGAGATTTTTTTCCTTTTTTAGAGCTTCTAGAAAGGACCTCTTGAAACCCATTATCATCATTTATGGTGACATTAGCCCCTACACTTATCATTGTCCTATTCTCAGAATTGGAGCTATCATTTGAACTTTGAGATAGTGTGCTTGACCAGCCAAGATGGGTATCACTTTCACTGGCATTTGATGTGGGGTCTGGGGGGACTTTTTTTTTGAGGACTTCTAATCATTGCCTATTGGAAAAAGCTTTAAACAAAAACAAAACTAAAACAAGAAGGGATATAGAATGATATCAAACCGTCTGCACTATACTATTGAGAGGTGAAACACCACAGTATAGCCCTGAGGATGAATTGAGCAGGATTGGTTCGGTACAACTGCTGATTAAATGCGATAATGCGATAAAACGAACGCAGCTAGTGGAATAGCTTTCTTCTTCAATCGAAGAACGGGCCTTAAAAACTGAAAAAAAGAAATCAAAACCCAAACACGTGATTATCGATAAAAAGTCACTAGGCTGTTACTACATTTAAGATCATGATCGCTTCTGACTATTCTAAGTTGGAGTATTGGAATCAACGCTACGCATCAGAAAAGCACTTTGAATGGTGCTTGGGATACAATTCTTTCAAACTGAACTTTGAAAGGGAAGTTCCATCCAAACAAGCCAGAATACTCATTTTAGGTGTGTTCTCTAACCTATATCCTAGGGCCATGGCTTGTAGCTTCCAGAAAATATGATTTATCAAAGGTAAACCCCATGTATTAGGCATGCAATATTTGGCTATAGTAGCCTAAGAGACTTCTGAAGAATTAAGGTAGCCTATTAGCTTACCCCAGCTAGATATTTGGCCAATGAGCTCACTGTCTACCAGGTACCATCTCATTAGTAGTCTATTTTTCATATCTAAGCATCTTTTAAAAAGAAGGATTTTTAGAGGAAAGACTTGATGATAAAGGCTCTCCCCTTGGATAATATAAGAACTAGGATTATTATACATATTTTAAAGTAAGAATTGTTTTCTTAACATGTCTCCTTATCAGGTACCACAATTCTAAATTTTTACCAAGAGCATAAAAAAAGGCATCAAGTGGTATATTCACTTTATTTCTAAGTCAATAATATGATTTGGTAAAAATTTACCAAAATTTCAGGTGAGGAATGAATTCAAGACATAAAGTACCCCCTTTAAAGCTGATATACCTTGTTTATAATGTTTAGATTATGATATAAAGTAAAAGAATTATCTAAAAACTAACTAGATATAAAAAAAAAATAGTTTTTAAATAAGGCCTTAAACAGGTCTGTGATGTTTCAGTGCATTGTTAGCAAAAAAAAGAAAAGAAAAAAAAGAGGGCACATCAAGGTAAATATAGACAAGTTCATATTTCTGACCTACAAATAAAGTGAAGATACTACTCAATGGCTTTTTTATTCATTTTCTGAATATAATAGCCTAATTGCTTTTGTCACAAGTTCATTTTTAACCTAACTTTTCTAAACTTATCCCAATAAACTTTCTAAACTAGCCTGTATTATATATTTATCATGCATTTATTCATTCTAAATGTTGTCACCATTGATTCAGTTTTCAGGTAAACCAGTTTTAACAAGAGTGATGCTAACAGAGGTATATAAGCTGTATAGCATCACCAGGTGCTGAAAACCATGTTGTGACCAAGATGGGCCCAGGATTGCACAAAGTCCCCATTCATGGAGGTCCCAGGGACTTCTTGCTGTCCAGTTCTAGGCTGGTTTAAGCACTTTGGTGTAGACTTGAGAAGATATGTGATCCCTGTCCTGCACTGGTATCCAGGATCATTGCTTTTCCTGAGGCAAAAATAATTTCAATCATTTAAAGAACATGAAAATTAGAACTTGAAATGTTTCAATGTTAAAAACTGACTATTTTATTGACATTTTGACTGACAAATTCAGACAATTCAAACTGGATTTATTAGGAGTTTCAGAAACTCATATCCCAGGGGTAGGAAGTATGAAATTAGGTGATATAGAATTACTCAGGCAGGAAGGATGGGGTACATAGACAGGGAGTAGGGCTCATGAGGAATAAGGAAGCTGCTAAGTCTTGTTTAGGCTGGGAAGGTATTAATAATAGAATACTAATTGCTCATTTTATGACTAAAAAGTTCAGAGTATCAGTTATAGTAGTATATGCCCCTGTAGAACCAACTGACAGAGATACTAGTGACTCAGATGAATTTTACTTACAGTTACAGGAGCAAATAGACAGGGTCCCTGGTAGAAATATGATGTTTTTACTGGGAGATTTTAACACCCCGGTTGGTAGAAATAGGGATAGATGGTACCCTAGCCTAGGTAAATTTGGTGTAGGAAAAGAAAACAGTAATGGATACAGACTTTTGCAATTTTGTAGGTATAACAATCTAGTTATAACCAATACACTGTTTGGTCATAAAATGGCTCATAAGTTAACATGGTATTCGTGTGATGGTAAGACAGCAAACCTTATTGATTATGTTATTGTAAACCAAAGACTGGCAGGATCAATACAAGATACTAGGATATATAGGAGTGCTGTTATTGATGTTAAGAGTAAAGATCACCATCTAGTAGTGTCAAGGGTTAATTTAAAGCTGAAATATTGGAAGGGTAACCACCTCCTGGGAAGTTATGATGTTGGTAGACTCCAGGATAAGAATTTGAGAGAAACTTTCCAGGAACAGTTAAATACTAATCTTGAAAGTTTAAAATTTGATAATGTGGAAGATGGTTGGAATAATTTTAGAAAAATAATTTGTGAAGTTGATGAAGGTGTCTTAGGGAAGAAAGCTAGATCTGCAGCTAAGAATATTAGTGAAAAAGCTTTATGTTTGATAGAAAGGAGAAAGGACTTTTGTACAAGAATTACCTTAGTGATAGATCATATGAAAACAAAAGGAATGTAAAGAAAGTGGAGAAAGCATTAAAATATGAACTAAGGATGTGTGAAGTAGAGGCCATAGATAAAATTGCCTTGGATCTGGAAGATGCAGCTAGGCAGCATAATAGTAAAATAATGTACTGGCATGCTAACAAATTCAGAGGGAGTAGTCAACACAGACTTGGCCCAGTTAAAGATAGGAATGGGGCCACAATTAGCAATAAGGAAAAAACTAAAAAGAGATGGGCTGAACATTTTAAGAATTTGCTTAACCAAGATAGAGTTGAAGGAAAGATATAGAGGAAAATGAAAAAGTTTGTGATACCTTGGATGTGAAGGAAGATTTGTTTTGTGAGGAAGAATTAGTAACAGTGCTAAAAGGACTAAAAAATAATAAGGCTCCAGGTGCTGATAGGGTGGTAAATGAATTTCTTAAATATGGTGGCTCTGAAGTGAGAAATAAGTTACTGAAGATTATGAATATGATTTTTGAAAAAGGGGAAGTACCTAACGATTTTAGGAAAACCTTAATTAAGCCACTTTATAAGAAAGGTGATAAAAGTGAGTGTTGTAATTATTGAGGGATTAGTCTGGTCACTGTAGGTAGCAAATTATTTAGTAATATGATACTTTTTAGACCAAGAGATGATTTAGACAAAGTTTTAAGAGAAGAATAGTCTGGTTTTAGAAAAGGTAGAGGATGTGTTGACCAAATTTTCACTCTTAGGTTAATAATTGAGAAGTGTCTGAGTTTTCAAACACCTTTGGTCCTCAGTTTTATAGATTATGAGCAAGCATTTGATTCTGTTGATTGAAGAGCTTTATTAAAGGTTTTATCCTTGTATGGTATACCAGTCAAATACATTAAAGTGATTAGTGCTATGTACAAGAATAACACTGCTGCAGTTAAGGCAGGAAATGAGGTTAGCAGCTGGTTTTGCATTAAATCAGGAGTTAAGCAGGGTTGTGTTCTATCCCCCTTTATATGGATTATTTTGATGGACTTTGTCTTAAGGAACACAGGAAAGGCAATGGGAGACCATGGAATCAAATGGCGAGGAAAAAGTCTCCTGGACTTAAATTATGCTGATGATTTAAGCATCCTAGATGAAAGAGTGAGCAAAATGAATGAAGTTTTAGAGGTTTTGCGAGTTCAGGGTGCTAGAATAGGTTTTAAAATTAATGCTAAAAAGACTAAGTCACTAAGGCTAGGAATTAGTGAAGATGAAAAGGTGAAATTGGGTAATGAAAAGATTGATCAAGTGGATAGCTTGACTTACCTTGGTAGTATTATTAGTAAAGGTGGTTAGAGCAGTGAAGATGTCAAAAGTAGAATAGCCAAGGCTCAAGGTGTTTTTTCACAGTTAAAAAAAGTTTGGTAGAATAGGAAGATAAGTCTGCAAACCAAGATTAGAATATTAGAAGCTACAGTGATGACAGTGGTCAAATATGGCTCTGAAGCATGGGCACTCCAAAAAGCAGATGAAGATTTGCTAGATATTTTCCAGAGAAATTGCTTAAGGATTGTTCTGGGTACCTGGCTGACTGACCATATTTCAAACAATAGGCTATACAAAAAATGTGGTTCAATATTGCTCTCTAGGGATAAAATGAAAGAAAGGTTGAGGTGGCTAGGGCAGATGAAGGATGACAGATTGCCAAAGATTGTTCTTTTTGGTCAACCGTCTAGGGCTAATCAGACAGCAGGTCCTCCTTGTCTGGGGTGGGAGGACGTCATAAAGAAAGATTTAAAGGAATGGGAACTTCATAGGTGGGTGTAAAAAGGGAAGCTTTGAATAGCTTGGGATGGAGGAGTAGAGTGTATAGCTGTGTTGGGCCTAGAGGCAGCTAGGTGCTGCTGTGGGTTGTTAGTAGTAGTATTAGTAAAATAAGAGAATAAGGTATCAACTTTGATGGTTCTAAGGGCTTAACATTGAATCTGTGACAACATTGATTATTATAGTTGGAAAGAGCATAAAAAAGGCAACAAGTGGTATGTTCACTCAGGGATTGGCCACAGTAATTTTTTGTCACTTTTTTTTGGACCTGTCACTTTTTGTAACTAAAGTTACTTTTTTTTACATTTCAGACCTATTTTTTTGTGAAACAGTATGTTATAGTTGACTGTCAACTGTGCCATAATTCATAAAAAAGGTAGGTTTTTTTATAGTTTAGACTGTATTTCAAGATGCACAATGTCTATGGCTCTGATTAATGTTGTTAGTGTGTGTGTGTTAAAGTCTAGGCTCTTGCAAATAAGATGATTGATTTAGTTCTACAATACCATAACTGCTATGGTTCTTTTCAGGCTGTTGGTTCACTGAGCATCCATTCTTGCCTGGTGGCTTAGCAAAAGATTAAATTTGTGTTTTCATTGGTTTTGTCAGTTTGTACTTATATTAGCTTTATGTGTTTTCAAATTCCATCCTAAAACCCATTCTTATTTCAGGTTGCTGTAAATAAAGGGTAAGACAAAATTTTGGGAGAGCTGGCTCAGTAGGGAAGATGCTACTGGGCATAAAGCAAAAGACTGGTGCATAAAATGGAGTGACAATGACAGCTTGTTCTATTGTAAAGTTTGTAAAAAGACACTCAGCTGCCAGAAAGGGTTCCAGGCCCTTCTTCAACATGCAGCCACACAAGATCACAAAAAGAATGCTTCTGTCATGTTAGACCAGCATCAGTTGAGACTTGCTGCATCAGCTCTGACCAGAAACCACCCAAACTCACAGAGTGGTGATAGCATACCACAAAAGAATCTGGAAATGCTCTGCAAGCAAGATGCAGCATCAAGGGTGGAGATAGTTTAGGTTTTAAAGACTGTTGCTAGTTCTTTTGCTGCAGCTTTGTGTTATCATATTGCCAAAGTGTTCTGAACAATGTTCCCCAATGCTGTACCAGAAGGCTTCTTGTTAAATGCTAAAAAAATGTCAATTATTTTGGCAGGCTATTTATTTGTACTTTCATGAAATTCTAGTTGAAGACATCCAGAAATCTGACTTTGTGCTGGTATATGATGAAACAAAAAACAACAGTGGGGTAAAGAAGCTCCAAATAATAGTTCAGTACTGGTGAAAAGAGTGGAAAAAACTGGTTAATTGGCATCTTTAGAGGTATTATATGGGACATGCAACCAGTGAAGATCTGGGTAAGAAAATCCTGCAGAGTATTGAAGATGAAGAACTTTTACTTAAGAGATTGCTGATGCTTGCAAGTGATGGCCCAGCTGTCAATAAGAAAGTGTGGTCAATCATAGACTCAGAAAAAAGAAAAAGGTATTCAAAAGGCCTATTGAATGTCAGAACCTGCAACATTCATGGAGTGCATAATGCATTCCTGAAAGAGCTACAAGAGCTTGAGGAAGTGGGCTCTGATATGACCATTGCTGTTTACCACTTTTTCAGCAGATGGCCAGCTTGTTCTGATGATTTCAGCCAGTGCCAACAGAAAGTTAAATTTCCTCAGCATAAGTTTGTGAAGCATGTCCCCACAAGCTGGCTCACCATAGGGGAAGAAGCAAGCCACTTGATTGAACAGTGGCCTGCATTGATAGAATATTTCCTAGAATTCATGCCAAAGAAAAATAGTCTGAAGTACCTGACGTCAAATGCAAAATATTTGAAAATTGAAGTTTGCTAAAAAAGCAAACAATGAAAGCCAGAACTGAGTTCATTGTAAGCTCTGCAGCAACTTTCACCACTTTTACTGATGTATTTCAACAACAGGAACTGTTAATTGATGTGGTACACTTTGGGCTTTGACAGTTATGGACAGTTCCTTGGGGGCAGATAGTGCCAGCTGATGATGTCAATCTCCAGATCCTTGGTGGTTTTGAAGGCTTAGATAGTACTGCAGATATTTGCCTACAGCAACCTTTGTTTAATGAAAGGGTCCTGGCTGCCCTGGATTCTTTGAAAGTTATTCTGAAAGATGGGAAATTTTTTTTTCCTGAGAATCAGGAAGTATATCAAAGCTGCTGACAAAATGCCCTGTGAACAACAAGTTTTTCCAAAGCCTTGTCTGTCTAAGCCCTCCCAGTCCAGATTGCCAAAGAGCAAGTTGCAGTGATATCCTCTGCATTGCAAGAGAACTTCCATTTGAGACAGGCATCAAGCAAGTCCAGTGAGAATGGTTGTTATTACAGTCAGATCCGATGCCGCCACCAACAGAGAGTACTTGAGTTGACAACTATTTGCAAAAGATCCTGGAACTGAAGACACCATCTGATGAAACCAAATAACAGGCCTTAGGTTGGATTGTTTGGGCAGCTTTATTGCTCTGTCATGGAAGTGCAGACGTAGAGAGAGGATTTTCTTGGTTGGCTCTGCTGATGACTAGCCTTCAAGCACATACAGAAGAGCAGACACTGAATGCTAAGGCTTTTGTTGTGGATGCACTCCGTGACTATGAGAAGAGACCAGAGCATGTGCTGATCACAATGAAGCTGCTTTGTCTGGCTAGATCAACTAGAGCCAGCTATGAACTATACCTTATTGAGTGAAAACAGGAAGAATCAGAGAGAGAGAAGCTTGAATCTGAGAAGAAAGATCCTGAACAAGAAATCCAGGAGATCGCATGGAAGAAGCAGAAAATAGTGGACTTAGAGTCAGACATTGTACAAAATAAAGAGATGGTTAAGCAGAAGAAGGAAATAGGCAATACCCTTCTGAGAGAGGCAGAGGAACAGTTGAAGAACGCTGTGGAAAAGAAGGACTTCCTGAACATTGATCTTGCTCAAAGTATGCTGGAAGCAGCATTAAAAGCTTGCTCCAAAGAAAGGGAAAAGCTCGCTCCAAAGAAAAGAAAGGGCAGATGATGCTGAATTGGTTGAAGTACCTGTTCTGAAGAGCAAATCAGAACTAATTGATTGCCTTTTGAAAAAATCAAAGAAGTGATGACATAATATCCAGTGATTGCTTATACCTAGTTGTGGTGGATGCTTGTTTTTCAATAACTGAAGTTTTTTCTTTACCAAAGTTCAGTTTTCGTTCCTAGTATCATAATCGAAGTCGTACATTATCGAAGTTATCGTTTTGTATGAGTAAATAAAATCAGCTGAGAAAAAAATAAGGATTTCAGCCGTTCTGTTCATATTTTCTTGGGCTATCATAGGCCAGTGATGATCTTACAGTAGTAATTGGGACCTTTATAATCCATCTGCCTCTGCTCTGATGGCTTCTGAGTAGTCACGTTTTTGGTGTTCTAAAGTAACTAAAGTCCCTTTTTTGTGCACCTTGTCATGACTGACCCCTGTTCACTTTGTTTTGTAGGTAAAAAAAATATGGACTGTTCCATACTTACCCACATTGGTACTACCCTTGCAAAAATCTGATTTTACTTACAGTTCAAGGTGGGGGTTGTAACCATTTATGGTTTTCAAAAGTACTGATTCCAATGGTGTTCTTCTTGTTTTGCTCTTACATCTCTTTTGAAGGGTTTAAGGTTAGAAATTCTTCCAAATTTGTTTCAAAATAATGTGTTACTACTAAAACTAAGGAAAATAAATAGAACCATACCCAAATAAACTACAAATGGTGCTTTTTTCTCACTAGACAATTTTGTTTCAGAAATATATTTTTTAACTTTCGGTCACTATGAGTTGTTTTAAACCCTGTTAAGGACTCGAGATGGAATTGGCTCTAAAAGGAATTATTGAATTAGGAAAGAGAATAAAAAAGACATCAAGTGGTGCATTCAGTTGCTTCCTAGCTGAATTATATGAATATGAATAAATTTACCTCCCAAAAAGTGTGCTATGCTTTGTTCAGCCATTCTGTATGAGTTGAATATGTCCACCCTGGTATAGGTCCCTGTTCTTTCACTAAGAGAGTTCTAAAGGCTGGCAAATCTTATGGAAAAGAATGTGTCTCTCTGCTTAGTGTTTGCTCATTTCTGGAAAAGCTTTTGAGAGTGACGGCTTGTTTTCTTTGAGTTGTCAAGTTGAAAAATGCCAGGAATGGTATCATTAACATTTTTAAGCTTGTAAAGTCTTTTTTGCATTTTGCTGCCCTTCCCTGGACTGATTCTAGGGCTGTTTTGCCAGTCTTGCTTATTGGGCATGCAATAAATATCATGAACTATAGCCTTGATCAAACTAGACTCTTATAAAGCTTGGTTATGACAGTTAGAAATCTGTTCCTGAATATTTTTAATTATTATAAGTGTGTGCCTTCACAATAATCACTTGGACATGGAAATGAAACTTGAGCTTGTCATAAACCAGTACAACAATGTCTCTCTCTGCATGGCTTATTGAGATCAAATTGTTTTTGGTAATGAACTCTAAGAAAGGATTAGTGCAGCTCAATAGTAACTAAAACTTCCTAAAACAGAGTTTCAATAAGTAATTAACTTTAAGAAAGGAGTAATGGAACACAATAGTAACTAAAACCTCCTAAAACATAGTTTCAATAATTGGCAAGTGTACAGACATTTTTGGGGGGGGGGGAATTTCTTTTTAGAGGGATTTCCATGTTAGAAATTTTCTGTGGGGATGGAAGTTCCCAGAGGAAATTGTACACTGGGGGAATTTGGCAGATTCCTATTTAAAATCCTTTTGTTTTAGTTTGTCTTTGCTAACTAAATTTAACATGTGGAGATGTTCTGGGGGAGATTTTCAATGGGGTTAGAATTGCCTGGATGATTTTTGTGTGGGAAAAATTCTACATGGGGGAATTTTCTGCAGTTGAAATTCTCCATTGGGGAATTTTCTGTGTAAGCAGTGTAGGCTAATAAACATGGTTAGGCTTTGGGAAAATTTTTTAGTGATACCTAGGGTGCGGTGATGAAAGCGGCTTATTTAGAAAAGTTGAAGGGCAGCTCAGGTAGGGGTTGGCCATACCAAATTAAGAGTGTATTAGATCAGTATGGACTAGGCCATATGTGGAGGGGATGGTAGTGCTCAAGGATATGGGGGACCAAGTAAGTAGATTAGTTGAAAGGATTTTACAGGACCAAGAAATACAGTCATGGCCGGCCCATTATTCACTTTTGAATTCACTGGTTCTTTATTGTCGGTTAAAGGAGATTTGGGGTGAAGTTTTATTTTTTAAGGTGGGTTTGAATAAAAATGAAATAAACTTATTAATTGAAATGAGGGCTGATAGTTTGCCACGGAGCAAAGGAAGAAAGTTTTTTGGGAGGGAAAAGTCAAAGGTTGGTTCTTATTTTTGTCCTATGTGTGGAGGTTTAGATGAGAGCGTTTATCACTTGATTTGTGAATGTGAGTAGCCGAGTTATTGGAGACTTGAAGTGTTTGGTACAGGGGATTATGATTTTGAGTGGTTGGTGAGAGTGTGTGCGGATGAGTGTTTTATGGGCATCAGAAGCTTGGCATGGTTCCTTTGTCTTGTGATGAATCATAGAAGTAGATTTTTGTAGGATTAGGTCAGGATTTGTGCCATTTTCTTTGTAATGGTTCTTTGTTTATAATTTTTGCCATGGCCTTTTAGTGCAAATAATGGGCTTTTAGTGCAAATAAATTCTATTCTATACTGATTTAAATTATACAAAGTTCATTAAGTTTAATGTTACCCACAAGGCTGAGAAAATTTGCCCAATTTTTTAAAAAGGGGAAATTACCCTAAAAAGTCTAGTAGTTTCAATGAAAATCACACCATCAAATTCAGCATATCAGAGAAAATTTTTATAGAGATTTCAAGCTACAATATACAAAAATATGTAATTTTGTAGTTTTTGCCAGAAGAAAGATCACAAATGCATGTTTAGTTGTTTTGTTTTTTGTTTTTTTTTTTTCACTAGGGTGATGATATTGAGCCTGTTATCCTAGAAAATCAGGGGAGTGCTCATTTAATCAGAAATTAAAACTTCTAGTGCCCTTTTTAAGTAACCAAAAAGATAGCCCCCTCCCCATCCTCTTTTTTCCCCAATGTGATCCAATCAAAATTTGAGATAGCCATTTTGTTTACCATAGTTGAAAGGCCCAATAACTATGCTATTGGGGATAACATGACCCCCACAGCTCCTTGGAAAGGGGCTATAAGTTACAAAATTACCACTGTTTATGTATAGTATTTGTTATTGGGAAGTGTACAGACATTGGGGGGGGATTTCTTCTTAGAGGGATTTTCCATAATGGTAATTTTCTGTGGGAATGGACGTTTACCAGGGAAAATTTTACACTGGGGAAATTTGGCAGATTTCCTATATAAAATTCTTTTGTTTTTAGTTTGCCTTTGCTGACTAAATTTAACATGTGGAGATGTTCTGGGGGAGATTTTCAATGGGGTTGGAATTGCCTAGATGATTTTTCTATGGAAAAATTCTACATGGGGGAATTTTCTGCAGTAGAAATTCTCCATTGGGGAATTTTTTGTGGAAGCAACGTTCCACTGGGTGTGGGGGCATTTCTGGACAAAATTTTCCCCAGAGGGTGGATTTCCAATATGACTTGAAAAACAATCAGAAATTAAAGTCTTTTAAATTAAAGTATGGTAAGGAGAATTTTTCAGATAGAATTGTCGACAAGAAATTTTCCTTAGGGGTCTTTTGCAACGATGGGATTGTCTTAGAGGAATTTTCCAGGAGGGGCAGTAGTATTTTACATGGGAGAAACTTTATTTTAGGAATTTCTCATTGAGGGGAGCTGGATTTTTAGCATTACTTGAAAAATGATCAAAAATTAAATAAGAAAACAATTTTTTTTTAATTTGAGGGTTGTTCAATTAGAATAAAAAGCTTTTTTTAAAGTTATAAAATACTTTAGTGTAAAGAGTAAAGTATTTCGGAGGGTGCGACCCCTCTCATAAACAGAATAATCTATGTTTGGTTCAAGTTTTAATGTTGCTGCTTATTATCGATTGGAAATTCATTGTTTCTTTTTTATTTAATAACTTTGCAGGATCCATCACTACAGTCTATATAGTACTGGATGCATAAACTTTTCTTCCCAATGTGTATGGTCTTGCATTTTGAACCCTTAAATTATAGTATCAGTCCAGCAAGGGAATGCATCTAGGTCTCTTTGTTGACAAAATATTCATCTGCTGTGTCCAAATGACTAATAGGTTTCAAGTCATTGGTATTGAGGCTTACTGTGCTCTTAAGGGCTCTTGACATGTTATTTGTATATATGTCAAATAGGGTGAGACCCCAGACTGTCTGCTGGGGAACACCACCTCTAACTGTAGTCACTCCAGAAAAGAACATCATTTCATTTTCACCAAATACTTTTACTGTCTGTTTCGTGTGTGTTGGGAGCTGCATCACCCACTTAACTAAATAACAAATTCAACCCAATGGCTTGGAGCTTGATTTGGGATCTTTTATGGCTGGCTTTGCCAAATCCACTTGTATGGTGCCAACTGGAAACCAATAGTCTATAAGGTGAGTAACGTAATTGTAGGAATCAATCATGTTTGTTTCAACAGATTGACCAGACTTAAAGCCATGTTGCCATTATGAGAATTGTTTATTACTTGTCAATTGTTTTAGAAATTTAGTGTTAATAGTTCCTATTGTTAGCTTGCTGATTGTGGATGTTATACTGATTGGCCAGTAATTGCTTGTGTTCTCTTTGCTACCCCCCCCCCTTCTATCTGGGGTTGAGCTATACATCAATTTTGCAGATCACACTTTCAATCAAGAGATTTGGAAATAGATGATTGAGTGGGCTTGATAATTCAACATGCTTTTTGAGAAGCTTTGAGTGCATACCATCAGTTCCTGTGGATTTATAGGTGCATCTTTAGATATACCCTTCTAATTATAATTGGAGACATAAGTTGGGAAAGAGATGCACTATAAGACAATTGCAAGCTCTTAGGACAGACCAAAATTAGCCCCAATCACTCAACAATGCAGGAAGACTTGGATCAACTATCTATATTGTCATCTGAGTGGGGTTTGCAGTTCAACGTGTCAAAATGCAAAGTCCTGCATCTTAGACACAACAATCCTAGACAATCTTACTGTATTGGAGATTACCTACTTGAAGCTGTAAGTGAGGAGAAGGACCTGGGGGTTATTGTTGATGATGAACTCAAGTTCCATAGCCACACACAAGCTCAAGCTGCTAAAGCAAACCGAGCGCTACGGCTCATAAAACGAACGCTTACCACCAGGAAACTGTGTGTGGTCAAGAAGCTGTACAAAGCTGTTTAGATCCAGACCTGGAATTTGGAATGACCCTAGCATCTTCTCGTTATAAAATGGACATTAAAGCACTCGAGAGTGTCCAAAGGCGAGCAACAAAGCTCATGCCAGTTTTGCAAGATAAGCCTATGAGGAATGCCTTGTACCCCTCAAACTCCCCACCCTACTATATTGACGAAAGAGAGGAGACACAATCACTACTCACAAACTGCTAGAAAACAACCTCTCAAGTCATGTTTTCTCCTCACCCCTTGCATGTACAACAAGAGGTCACACAAAGAAGCTGCAAGTCCCCCGTTGCCATCGACGTGAGTGCTGGCAATTCTTCTCTCTATGCGCCGTCCCTTACTAGAACGGCCTCTCCGAAGCCACCATCCAGTTCCAAACCATAGATGTATTCAAGAAAAGAGTTGGCCAGGACTGTTCCAAAAGCCAACATGCTCTTGAAATCTCGGATAGTTGGCCTGCATCGTCATCCAGCATGCTTCAGACAGACAGAGATACAGAAAGACACATAGGCACAGAGAGTGAGAGAGACAAAAACTGCAGAGTGTAGGTTAACCTGGGAAGCCAAACCTTAGTCATGTTACACCACCAGCGAGATGTTCCACAGGAGGCTCATCGCCACCTTATCTTGCTGGACATGCGATTTAAGGTAAATACAGACGTAAGCTGCCTGTGTAAAGAATTGGAAATTTCTTGTGGGTTATCCACTATGTGGTCATTCTCTTTAAGTCTTATAACAGAGTGTCTATTAAGTTTACAAAGTCAGGCATAATTCAAAATTTGTTGGGGGTTTTATTTGCTTGCATCTACTAGAGATTCCTCATACTGTTTTGCTTATTTTCCTGCTAGATATCATTCTTGATTGCATACCTTGGTAAATTTTGTATAATGATTCATATTATATATATTCTGCTTTGTAATCTCCAGTATGTTTTCTTTTTCTGTCATTTCTCTCTTTAATTCTTTGGTCGTAAATGGTTACGTTTTTGGTTTTGTAGTCTATCTTACTGAAGTCTTTTAGGATGAAGTCTTTTTAGGTCTTTTAGGATGATACCCCCCCCCCCCAGAACCCTCAGTGCAAAGGTTTTAAGTTATGCCCTGGGGGTATATAAGGTTTTTATTGAAAGGGTTGTCATAGAAACTTCAAAAGGGCTCATTCAATTGGAAATTGAAAGGGCTAGTGCCTTTTTAATAGTTAAAAGTGATTGGATAGCGACTAATGCCCCTCTCACGCCCACCATTTTCTAAAACACATCCAATCAAAATTTTGAGATATCCATTTTGTTCAACTTAGTTGAACGTTCTGGAAATTAGGTCTTTTAGGGGTGATAACCCCCTCAGAGCCCTCAGTGCAAGGGTTGTAAGTTATGCCCTGAAAGCATATAAGGTTTATATAGAAAATTGTTGTATAAATAATAGGCAGCGCGATCGCGATGCCTAAGTAAAGAACGGGGACAATCTAGAACGAGACAAGAAAAGAGGAATAAGTAAAGAAGAGGACACTCCCCCACAACCCTCAGGGCAAGGGTTTTAAATTATGCCCTGGGGGCACATAAGAACGATGTTGGCACAGTGTGTTATTTATTAATTTTACCCTTTAAAACAGGGCCCTTCGTATCGAAGAAGTTATCGTAGAAAATTCGCAAAGGGCTCATTCAATTGGAAATTGGAGTTGCTTGTGCCCTTTTTAATAGTCGAAAATGATTGGAAGGCGACTAACACCCCTTCCACGCCCAACGTTCCCCCAAACACATCCAGTCAAAAGTTTGAGATAGCCATTTCGTTCAGCGTAGTTGATTTCCAGATAGAAAATATTTTTTTTAAGGAGGACACTCCCCCACAACCGTCGGGGCAAGGGTTTAAGTTATGCCCTAAGGGCATATAAGAACGATGTTGGCACAATGTATCATTTATTATTTTTTTCTTTAGAGCAGGGCACTTCATATGGAAGGGGTCGTCGTAGAAACTTCAAAAGGGGCTCATTCGATTGGAAATTGAGACTTCTAGTGCCCTTTTTAATAGTCGAAAGTGATTGGAGGGCAACTAACCCCCTCTCACGCCCACCATTTTCCAAAACACATCCAATCTAAATTTTTAGATAGCCATTTTATTCAACGTAGTTGAAAGTTTTGGAAATTAGATCTTTAAGGATAATAACCCTTCCCCCCACAGTCCTCAGGGCAAGGGTTGTAAGTTATGCCCTGGGGGCATATAAAGTTTTTATTGAAAGCGTTGTCGTAGAAACTTCATAGGGGCTTATTCGATTGGAAATTGAAAGGGCTACTGCCTTTTTTAATAGTTGTAAGTGATTGGATAGCGACTAACGCCCCTCTCACGCCCACCATTTTCCCAAACACATCCAATAAAAATTTTGAGATATCCATTTTGTTCAACATAGTTGAAAGTTCTGGAAATTAGGTCTTTTAGGATGATAATCCCCTCAGAGCGCTCAGTGCAAGGGTTGTAAGTTATGCCCTGGGGGCATATAAGGTTTATATAGAAAATTGTTGTATAAATAATTGGCAGCGCGATCGCGATGCCTAAGTAAAGAACGGGGACAATCTAGAACGAGACAAGAAAAGAGGAATAAGTAAAGAAGAGGACACTCCCCCACAACCCTAAGGGCAAGGGTTTTAAGTTATGCCCTGGGGGCACATAAGAACGATGTTGGCACAGTGTGTTATTTATTAATTTTAACCTTTAATACAGGGCCCTTCGTATCGAAGAAGTTATCGTAGAAAATTCGCAAAGGGCTCATTCAATTGGAAATTGGAGTGGCTTGTGCCCTTTTTAATAGTCGAAAATGATTGGAAGGCGACTAACACCCCTTCCACGCCCAACGTTCCCCCAAACACATCCAGTCAAAAGTTTGAGATAGCCATTTCGTTCAGCGTAGTTGATTTCCAGATAGAAAATATTTTTTTTTTAAGGAGGACACTCCCCCACAACCGTCGGGGCAAGGGTTTTAAGTTATGCCCTAAGGGCATATAAGAACGATGTTGGCACAATGTATCATTTATTATTTTTTCTTTAGAGCAGGGCACTTCATATTGAAGGGGTCGTCGTAGAAACTTCAAAAGGGGCTCATTCGATTGGAAATTGAGACTTCTAGTGCCCTTTTTAATAGTCGAAAGTGATTGGAGGGCAACTAACCCCCCTCTCACGCCCACCTTTTCCCCAAACACATCCAATCCAAATTTTTTAGATAGCCATTTTATTCAACGTAGTTGAAAGTTTTGGAAATTAGATCTTTAAGGATAATAACCCTTCCCCCCACAGTCCTCAGGGCAAGGGTTGTAAGTTATGCCCTGAGGGCATATAAAGTTTTTATTGAAAGCGTTGTCGTAGAAACTTCAAAAGGGCTCATTCAATTGGAGATTGAAAGGGCTACTGCCTTTTTTAATAGTTGTAAGTGATTGTATAGCGACTAAAGCCCCTCTCACGCCCCACCATTTTCCCAAACACATCCAATAAAAATTTTGAGATATCCATTTTGTTCAACATAGTTGGAAGTTCTGGAAATTAGGTCTTTTAGGATGATAATCCCCTCAGAGCGCTCAGTGCAAGGGTTGTAAGTTATGCCCTGGGGGCATATAAAGTTTTTATTGAAAGCGTTGTCGTAGAAACTTCAAAAGGGCTCATTCAATTGGAGATTGAAAGGGCTAGTGCCTTTTTTTAATAGTTGAAAGTGGATTGGATAGTGACTAACGCCCCTCTCACGCCCACCATTTTCCAAAACACATCCAATCAAAATTTTTAGATAGCCATTTTATTCAACGTAGTTGAAAGTTTTGGAAATTAGATCTTTAAGGATAATAACCCTTCCCCCCCCCCCACAGTCCTCAGGGCAAGGGTTGTAAGTTATGCCCTGGGGGCCTTTTTTAATAGTTGTAAGTGATTGGATAGTGACTAACGCCCCTCTCACGCCCACCATTTTCCCAAACACATCCAATCAACATTTTGATATATCCATTTTGTTCAACGTAGTTGAACGTTCTGGAAATTAGGTCTTTTAGGGTGATAACCACCTCAGAGCCCTCAGTGCAAGGGTTGTAAGTTGTGCCCTGGGGGCTTGTAAGGTTTATATAGAAAATTGTTGTATAAATCATAGGCAGCGCGATCGCGCTGCCTAAGTAAAGAATGGGGACAATCGAGAACGAGGCATGAAACGGGAAATAAGTAAAGAGGAGGACACTCCACTATAACCCTCAGGGCAGGGGTTTTAAGTTATGTCCTGGGGGTATATTAGAACGATGTTGGCACAATGTTTTATTTATTAATTTTAACCTTTAAAGCAGGGACCTCGTATCGAAGAAGTTGTCGTAAAAATTCGAAAGCGCTCATTCAATTGGAAATTGGAGTGGCGTGTGCCCTTTTTAATAGTCGAAAGTGATTGGAAGGCGACTAACACCCCTTCCACGCCCACCATTTCCCGAAACACGTCCAATCAAAATTTTGAGATAGCCATTTTGTTCAGCGTATTTGATTTCCAGATAGAAAATATTTTTTTAAGGAGGACACTCCCCCACAACCGTCGGGGCAAGGGTTTTAAGTTATGCCCTAAGGGCATATAAGAACGATGTTGGCACAATGTATCATTTATTATTTTTTTCTTTAGAGCAGGGCACTTCATATGGAAGGGGTCGTCGTAGAAACTTCAAAAGGGGCTCATTCGATTGGAAATTGAGACTTCTAGTGCCTTTTTTAATAGTCGAAAGTGATTGGAGGGCAACTAACCCCCCTCTCACGCCCATCTTTTCCCCAAACACATCCAATCCAAATTTTTTAGATAGCCACTTTATTCGACGTAGTTGAAAGTTTTGGAAATTAGATCTTTAAGGATAATAACCCTTCCCCCACAGTCCTCAGGGCAAGGGTTGTAAGTTATGCCCTGGGGGCATATAAAGTTTTTATTGAAAGCGTTGTCGTAGAAACTTCAAAGGGGCTTATTCAATTGGAAATTGAAAGGGCTACTGCCTTTTTTAATAGTTGAAAGTGGATTGGATAGTGACTAACGCCCCTCTCACGCCCACCATTTTCCCAAACACATCCAATAAAAATTTTGAGATATCCATTTTGTTCAACATAGTTGAAAGTTCTGGAAATTAGGTCTTTTAGGATGATAATCCCCTCAGAGCCCTCAGTGCAAGGGTTGTAAGTTATGCCCTGGGGGCATATAAAGTTTTTATGTAAAGCGTTGTCGTAGAAACTTCAAAAGGGCTCATTCAATTGGAAATTGAAAAGGCTAGTGCCTTTTTTTAATAGTTGAAAGTGGATTGGATAGTGACTAACGCCCCTCTCACGCCCACCATTTTCCAAAACACATCTAATCAAAATTTTTAGATAGCCATTTTATTCAACGTAGTTGAAAGTTTCGGAAATTAGATCTTTAAGGATAATAACCCTTCCCCCCACAGTCCTCAGGGCAAGGGTTGTAAGTTATGCCCTGGGGGCCTTTTTTAATAGTTGTAAGTGATTGGTTAGCGACTAACGCCCCTCTCACGCCCACCATTTTCCCAAACACATCCAATCAAAATTTTGAGATATCAATTTTGTTTATTAATTTTAACCTTTAAAGCAGGGCACCTCGTATCGAAGAAGTTGTCGTAAAAATTCGAAAAGCGCTCATTCAATTGGAAATTGGAGTGGCATGTGCCCTTTTTAATAGTCGAAAGTGATTGGAAGGCGACTAACACCCCTTCCACGCCCACCATTTCCCAAAACACGTCCAATCAAAATTTGAGATAGCCATTTTGTTCAGCGTTTTTGATTTCCAGATAAAAATTATGTTTTTGACGACAGTCCCTCACAGCCCTTAGGGCAAGGGTTGTAAGTTATGCCCTTGAGGCATATACGGTTTTTTTTATAGAGGGCGTTGTCGTAGAAACTTCAAAAAGACGCATTCGATGGAGATTCAAAGGAGCTAGTGCCCTTTTTAATAGTCCAAAGTGATTAGAGGGCAACTAACCCGCCTCTCACGCCCACCTTTTCCCAAAACACATCTGATCAAAATGAGATAGCCATTGAGATAGCCATTTTAGTCAACGTAGTTTTAAGTTATGGAAATTATGTCTTTGAGGATGGCAACCCAACCCCCCCCCCCCGCCACAGCCCTCAGGGCAAGGGTTTTAAATTATACCCAGGGGGCATATAAGGTTTTTACAGAACGCGTTGTCGTAGAAACTTCAAAAGGGCTCATTCGATTGGAAATTGAATTGGCTAGTGCCCTGTTTAATAGTCGAAAGTGATGGGAAAGCAACTAACAACCCTTCCACGCCCACCATTTCCCCAAACACGTCCAATCAAAATTTTGAGATAGCCATTTTGTTCAGCGTATTTGATTTCCAGATAGAAAATATTTTTTTAAGGAGGACACTCCCCCACAACCGTCGGGGCAAGGGTTTTAAGTTATGCCCTAAGGGCATATAAGAACGATGTTGGCACAATGTATCATTTATTATTTTTTTCTTTAGAGCAGGGCACTTCATATGGAAGGGGTCGTCGTAGAAACTTCAAAAGGGGCTCATTCGATTGGAAATTGAGACTTCTAGTGCCTTTTTTAATAGTCGAAAGTGATTGGAGGGCAACTAACCCCCCTCTCACGCCCATCTTTTCCCCAAACACATCCAATCCAAATTTTTTAGATAGCCACTTTATTCGACGTAGTTGAAAGTTTTGGAAATTAGATCTTTAAGGATAATAACCCTTCCCCCCACAGTCCTCAGGGCAAGGGTTGTAAGTTATGCCCTGGGGGCATATAAAGTTTTTATTGAAAGCGTTGTCGTAGAAACTTCAAAGGGGCTTATTCAATTGGAAATTGAAAGGGCTACTGCCTTTTTTAATAGTTGTAAGTGATTGGATAGCGACTAACGCCCCTCTCACGCCCACCATTTTCCCAAACACATCCAATAAAAATTTTGAGATATCCATTTTGTTCAACATAGTTGAAAGTTCTGGAAATTAGGTCTTTTAGGATGATAATCCCCTCAGAGTCCTCAGGGCAAGGGTTGTAAGTTATGCCCTGGGGGCATATAAAGTTTTTATGTAAAGCGTTGTCGTAGAAACTTCAAAAGGGCTCATTCAATTGGAAATTGAAAAGGCTAGTGCCTTTTTTTAATAGTTGAAAGTGGATTGGATAGTGACTAACGCCCCTCTCACGCCCACCATTTTCCAAAACACATCTAATCAAAATTTTTAGATAGCCATTTTATTCAACGTAGTTGAAAGTTTCGGAAATTAGATCTTTAAGGATAATAACCCTCCCCCCCACAGTCCTCAGGGCAAGGGTTGTAAGTTATGCCCTGGGGGCCTTTTTTAATAGTTGTAAGTGATTGGTTAGCGACTAACGCCCCTCTCACGCCCACCATTTTCCCAAACACATCCAATCAAAATTTTGAGATATCAATTTTGTTTATTAATTTTAACCTTTAAAGCAGGGCACCTCGTATCGAAGAAGTTGTCGTAAAAATTCGAAAAGCGCTCATTCAATTGGAAATTGGAGTGGCATGTGCCCTTTTTAATAGTCGAAAGTGATTGGAAGGCGACTAACACCCCTTCCACGCCCACCATTTCCCAAAACACGTCCAATCAAAATTTTGAGATAGCCATTTTGTTCAGCGTTTTTGATTTCCAGATAAAAATTATGTTTTTGACGACAGTCCCTCACAGCCCTTAGGGCAAGGGTTGTAAGTTATGCCCTTGAGGCATATACGGTTTTTTTTATAGAGGGCGTTGTCGTAGAAACTTCAAAAAGACGCATTCGATTGGAGATTCAAAGGAGCTAGTGCCCTTTTTAATAGTCCAAAGTGATTAGAGGGCAACTAACCCGCCTCTCACGCCCACCTTTTCCCAAAACACATCTGATCAAAATGAGATAGCCATTGAGATAGCCATTTTAGTCAACGTAGTTTTAAGTTATGGAAATTATGTCTTTGAGGATGGCAACCCAACCCCCCCCCCCCCGCCACAGCCCTCAGGGCAAGGGTTTTAAATTATACCCAGGGGGCATATAAGGTTTTTACAGAACGCGTTGTCGTAGAAACTTCAAAAAGGGCTCATTCGATTGGAAATTGAATTGGCTAGTGCCCTGTTTAATAGTCGAAAGTGATGGGAAAGCAACTAACAACCCTTCCACGCCCACCATTTCCCCAAACACGTCCAATCAAAATTTTGAGATAGCCATTTTGTTCAGCGTATTGATTTCCAGATAGAAAATATTTTTTTAAGGAGGACACTCCCCCACAACCGTCGGGGCAAGGGTTTTAAGTTATGCCCTAAGGGCATATAAGAACGATGTTGGCACAATGTATCATTTATTATTTTTTCTTTAGAGCAGGGCACTTCATATGGAAGGGGTCGTCGTAGAAACTTCAAAAGGGGCTCATTCGATTGGAAATTGAGACTTCTAGTGCCTTTTTTAATAGTCGAAAGTGATTGGAGGGCAACTAACCCCCCTCTCACGCCCATCTTTTCCCCAAACACATCCAATCCAAATTTTTTAGATAGCCACTTTATTCGACGTAGTTGAAAGTTTTGGAAATTAGATCTTTAAGGATAATAACCCTTCCCCCCACAGTCCTCAGGGCAAGGGTTGTAAGTTATGCCCTGGGGGCATATAAAGTTTTTATTGAAAGCGTTGTCGTAGAAACTTCAAAGGGGCTTATTCAATTGGAAATTGAAAGGGCTACTGCCTTTTTTAATAGTTGTAAGTGGATTGGATAGCGACTAACGCCCCTCTCACGCCCACCATTTTCCCAAACACATCCAATAAAAATTTTGAGATATCCATTTTGTTCAACATAGTTGAAAGTTCTGGAAATTAGGTCTTTTAGGATGATAATCCCCTCAGAGCGCTCAGTGCAAGGGTTGTAAGTTATGCCCTGGGGGCATATAAAGTTTTTATGTAAAGCGTTGTCGTAGAAACTTCAAAAGGGCTCATTCAATTGGAAATTGAAAAGGCTAGTGCCTTTTTTTAATAGTTGAAAGTGGATTGGATAGCGACTAACGCCCCTCTCACGCCCACCATTTTCCAAAACACATCTAATCAAAATTTTTAGATAGCCATTTTATTCAACGTAGTTGAAAGTTTCGGAAATTAGATCTTTAAGGATAATAACCCTCCCCCCCACAGTCCTCAGGGCAAGGGTTGTAAGTTATGCCCTGGGGGCCTTTTTTAATAGTTGTAAGTGATTGGTTAGCGACTAACGCCCCTCTCACGCCCACCATTTTCCCAAACACATCCAATCAAAATTTTGAGATATCAATTTTGTTTATTAATTTTAACCTTTAAAGCAGGGCACCTCGTATCGAAGAAGTTGTCGTAAAAATTCGAAAAGCGCTCATTCAATTGGAAATTGGAGTGGCATGTGCCCTTTTTAATAGTCGAAAGTGATTGGAAGGCGACTAACACCCCTTCCACGCCCACCATTTCCCAAAACACGTCCAATCAAAATTTGAGATAGCCATTTTGTTCAGCGTTTTTGATTTCCAGATAAAAATTATGTTTTTGACGACAGTCCCTCACAGCCCTTAGGGCAAGGGTTGTAAGTTATGCCCTTGAGGCATATACGGTTTTTTTTATAGAGGGCGTTGTCGTAGAAACTTCAAAAAGACGCATTCGATTGGAGATTCAAAGGAGCTAGTGCCCTTTTTAATAGTCCAAAGTGATTAGAGGGCAACTAACCCGCCTCTCACGCCCACCTTTTCCCAAAACACATCTGATCAAAATGAGATAGCCATTGAGATAGCCATTTTAGTCAACGTAGTTTTAAGTTATGGAAATTATGTCTTTGAGGATGGCAACCCAACCCCCCCCCCCCCCGCCACAGCCCTCAGGGCAAGGGTTTTAAATTATACCCAGGGGGCATATAAGGTTTTTACAGAACGCGTTGTCGTAGAAACTTCAAAAAGGGCTCATTCGATTGGAAATTGAATTGGCTAGTGCCCTGTTTAATAGTCGAAAGTGATGGGAAAGCAACTAACAACCCTTCCACGCCCACCATTTCCCCAAACACATCCAATAAAGATTTTGAGATAGCCGTTTTGCTCCATGCACTTCAAAGTTCAGGAAATTATACCTTTGAGCAGGACACTCCCCCACAGTCTTCAGGGCAAGGGTTATAAGTTATGCCCTGGGGGCATATAAGGTTTTTATTGAAATCTTTGTCGTAGAAATTTAAAAAAGGGGTCATTCGATTGGAAATGCAAAGGGTTAGTGCCCTTTTTAATAGTCGAAAGTGATTTGAGGGCAACTAACCCCCCTCTCAAGCCCATCTTTTCTCCAAACACATCCAATCAATATTTTAGAAAGCCATTTTATTCAACGTAGTTGAAAGTTTTGTAAATTAGGTCTTTAAGGGAGACACCACCAACCCCCCCCCCCCACAGCCCTCAGGACAAGGGTTGTAATTTATGTCCTGGGGGCATATAAGGTTTTTATTGAAAGCGTAAAAACTTCAAAGGGGCTCATTCAATTGGAAATTGAAAGGGCTAGTGCCTTTTTTAATAGTTGAAAGTGATTGGAGAGTGACCAACGCCCCTCTCACGCCCACCATTTTCCAAAACACATCCAATCAAAACTTTGATATATCCATTGTTCGTAGTGCTAGCTACCACTGGCACCACTTATTGGGGTGTAAGTACGGGCGTCGCCACTTATTGATGCAAAAATGGCGCAAAGAGTTTGCTATGCCACTTACTCGAAGGGGAGAACCCCTTGTCGGCCCAAATGTTAGTGAGATTCCCGCTCTTACCCCAACGGTTCTGCAAATATCGGGTTTGGTACTACCCTATTTACAGTATACCCTGTCCCAGGGTACGATAACGTGATCGAGTGGTCAAATGGCCACTTTCTAAAGCCAAATGTACCCGCCTTGGGTTACGGCTAACAATCTCTACTCTCTCCTTGGAGGTAACAACCCTCCCTGTCAATATAATAATGACGGTACCTCGTAGCTCTATTCCTACCCTGCCTTGGTTACGGAAAATAGTACACAGTTTGTAGAAAATACCTTACTTGTATTCTTCCAAAAGGGTCACATATAACAATAGAAATATCCTTCCCCAATCGGGGTCAAAACGCAGACTCTTTCCCCAACCGGGGTCAAAACATAGACTAAAACATAATAATAATTTTTACAGCACTGTTTGTATGGGTGGACCTCCGCTTGGTCCAGCCAATCAGCTACATCCTCATTCAAACCCAATTTTACCTCTTAGATTTATCTTTCAATGACTCCCAAACCAGGAAGTAAAAAATAAACTTGGTTCACAGCTTACCTATTGCAAAACCACTATCGCTTAGTAACGGAATTTAACCTGTCTTTTGAAATTATACTATAAGCAAATGTAATTAAGAAAAAGAATACAGGTCATTTATCTGAAAGGAAAAGAAACAGGGGTGGAACCCCAACACCTCCCCCCGTAAGATAAATGACCGCCCACGCGCTATCTTGGTCCACCCTTACAAACATAAACACTTAACTTCAACTTTACAAAGTCCATTTGCCTTCTCTCTTCCACCGCTTGGCTCCAGATCGATCGTCCTCGACACGTCCCTACTGTAGGACCACCATGGTCTAAATCGCATAGCATCCGCACTAGCTTTTGAAAGTTGAAATCTTCAAGATTTGTAGGTAATGATTGTGCGCAGCACAATTCAAAACAACAAATTTTCTCTCACGAATTTAGATTTGAGAGGAGCAGAGAATCAGTTTCTGGCACATGTGATGATGCCAGCCATCGTGAAAAATTAGCTGCACTAGCCTCTTAATTTCCATCTGTGGAAACAACCCCACATCTCAATCAAAAAGTAACTTGCCCCTTGGCATAATTTCAAACAATCCAAGGCCGAAAATGCAAAGGCCTGTGAAAACGATAAGGGTACTGGGAATGAAGTAAAATTTTTCGCGAACCATGAATCGCTTTTTTCTGGGTTCCCTCCCCTGGGATAATTAACTGAAGAATATACGTTGATGCTAATTGAAGATGAAACTTAGATACATCTCCCACTGAATACAATTTGCCGGAAATAATTGTCGGTTCCCATGAAGAATAACAACTATGATTAGGGTTACTGGACAAAGGTTTGGGTGAAGTGTGAAGGGACTCAGAGAGAGTATCCCTCAAGGACTCCAGATCAGAAAGGCAAAATCTCGGTAAAGGGATCACAACTTGTCCACCAGTTGTGCATTGAGGAAAAGGGCTATCTTTCGTGACTTCCCGCAGGGGATCTTCCCCAAGGGATTCCTCCACCTCATAAAGGAACAAACCCTCTTTTGAGTTGATCAGACCAATATCAGATTCCTTTCCAAGTTTTTTCAATCCGAATCGCCATTCCATATTTCCCAACTTTCCCCCAACCCGTTGTAGGTCATTCATCTCTTTTTTGTAACCATCTTCTTTTATTCCCCATGGGTCTTTGACCTCTTTTTCCCCTTATTATCCATGTTTTCAAGGCACAGCCCATCCAACATTTTTTATTTTTCGCCACTGCAGGCTGAATCTCCAAATGTTGTCTCTTCTTTGCATTCCTCTTTTCGTCTCTACTTTTCTCAATTCTGTCATTCGCGCGAAATAATAAATCACCGATATATCTAATTTGGACTCCAGTGTCCACTATCTTTGACTGAATAATTTCATTGTAGCTCCGTTTAATATCTCTTTTCTCTCTCTTAGTTTTCTTTTCTTTTGTAGTAGCATTAAATAAATCATCATGAAATCTGAATTGGACTCTAGTGTCCATCTTCGACTGTCTTTCTTTATTGTAGTTCCGCTTAATATCTTTCTTCTCTCTTTTAGTCTTTTTTATTTTTACCGCAGAAACAAATATTTCGTTATCAAATGGGAACTGTACTCCGACATTTGGTTTTTCATATTCTACTAAAATTTCTCGAACTTTCCGAGGAAAAGCGCGTACAATAAATTTCGTCTCCTTTTTCTCTGGTTCAGCGTTTCATTCTGGCAAACATTTTTCGGCGTCTCCCACTCGTTAAAAGTGTTTTCAATTTTTCCATTATTTGCAAATTTTCCTGAAAAATCAATTTCGCGCGTCTTATTTACAATATTATCTTGTCTATTTATTTCCGCACCCCTTTGTGGATTATCGACATTTTGAACCCGCGTATCAAGTATTTTGTTTTTCCAACAGGGTGGCACAGCCTTCCCATTTGTTTTATGGGCCGGTTATCTCCCCCCGTAGTTAGCGAAGTATTATATTTTCTCGTAAAAGTGTTAAATGTTTGGTAATTTTCGTTTTCTCCCAATTGATTCTTAGACAAATTATTATGGCTATCTGACAGCCTAGAAGTTAGTTGTGATAAAATCTCCCTTTCTGGAATTCCCCAGCGGGCTTCTATTAGACCTATCATGGTTCTTTTAAACTCTTGGTGATATCTTTCTTCTTTCTCTCTAGCTATTTTATCTTTCTCTCTTTCTTGTCTATCTCTTTCGTCTTCTCGTTCTCTGGCTATTCTCTCTTTCTCCATGAAATTTAATATACGTTGTCTCATATCTTTCTCCCTTTCTTTTCTATCTCTCTCTCTTTTTTTCTATGGGCTTCACTCGCCCTTTTAATCTCATCTCTGTCCGACATAATTTCAAAATTCCGTTAACTTCAAATTACCTCTTCAGTCTAAATGAAAATTCTTTTATCATTTAACTTCCGGTCTCTCGCGAAAAATTGTTTTGACACGCAGCAATTTTAGCCTTATATTTTTGAATACTAATTAGTTGCGTGATATATTGATTCGTAAATTTTCCAATTATGATCTCACAAGGCATAGCCCATAATAGATCTTCATAATTGTATTAATTGATTCAGTATTTCTTTCTTTTCTCTTTATATGTAACCACAATAGGCTACTTTCGTAGGCTAAATTACTTGTCTCTTCGAAAACGTTGAATTCTTTTATTATCAACCCTGTTAATAATTCCTGTTCTTGCTGCCACCAATGTTCGTGTTTACTTATGCCGCTGCCGCCAATGTTCGTATTGCTTATGCCGCTGCCGCCAATGTTCGTAGTGCTAGCTACCACTGGCACCACTTATTGGGGTGTAAGTACGGGTGTCCCCACTTATTGATGCAAAAATGGCGCAAAGAGTTTGCTATGCCACCTACTCGAAGGGGAGAACCCCTTGTCGGCCCAAATGTTAGTGAGTTGCCGCTCTTACCCCAACGGTTCTGCAAATATCGGGTTTGGTACTACCCTATTTACAGTATACCCTGTCCCAGGGTACGATAACGCGATCGAGTGGTCAAATGGCCACTTTCTAAAGCCAAATGTACCCGCCTTGGGTTACGGCTAACAATCTCTACTCTCTCCTTGGAGGTAACAACCCTCCCTGTCAATATAATAATGACGGTACCTCGTAGCTCTATTCCTACCCTGCCTGGGTTACGGAAAATAGTACACAGTTTGTAGAAAATACCTTACTTGTATTCTTCCAAAAGGGTCACATATAACAATAGAAATATCCTTCCCCAATCGGGGTCAAAACGCAGACTCTTTCCCCAACCGGGGTCAAAACATAGACTAAAACATAATAATAATTTTTACAGCACTGTTTGTATGGGTGGACCTTCGCTTGGCCCAGCCAATCAGCTACATCCTCATTCAAACCCAATTTTACCTCTTAGATTTATCTTTCAATGACTCCCAAACCAGGAAGTAAAAAATAAACTTGGTTCACAGCTTTACCTATTGCAAAACCACTATCGCTTAGTAACTGAATTTAACCTGTCTTTTGAAATTATATTATAAGCAAATGTAATTAAGAAAAAGAATACAGGTCATTTATCTGAAAGGAAAAGAAACAGGGGTGGAACCCCAATATCCATTTTGTTCAACGTAGTTGAAAGTTCTTTAAATTAGGTCTTTTAGGATGATAACCCCTTTGAGCCCTTAGTGCAAGGGTTGTAATTTATGCCCTGGGGGCATATAAAGTTTATATAGAAAGTTTTTATAGAAATTTGAAAAAGGGCTCATTTAATTGGAAATTGAAATTGCCCTTTTTAATAGTCAAAGTGATTGGAGAGTAATTAAACCCCTTCTTACGCCCACCATTTCCCTAAAAACACTCAATCAAAGTTTAGAGATTGTCATTTTGTTCAACGCAGTTGAAAGTTCTGGAAATTATATATTTAAGGATGACAAACCCCCCAGAGCCCCAAGGGCAAAGGCTGTAAGTTCTGCCCTGGGGGCATGTAAGGTTTTTATAGATAGAGTTGTCGTAAAACTTCAAAAGGGGCTCATTCAAATCGAAATTGAGAGGGCTAGTGCCCTTTGTAATAGTCGAAAGTGATTGGAGGGTAACTAACCCCCCTCTCACGCCCATCATTCCTCTAAACACATCCAATCAAAATTTTCAGATAGCCATTTCGTTCAACGTAGTAGAAAGTCCTGGAAATTAGGTCTTTGAGAATGAACCCCCCCCCACCACTCAGGGCAAGGGTAGTAAATTATTCCCTGGGGACATATAAGATTCTTACTGAAAGTTTTGTCGTAGAAACTCCCAAAGGGCTCATTTGATTGGAAATTGAAAGGGCTAGGGCCATTTTTAATAGTTGAAAATGATTGGAGAGCGACTACCGCCCCTCTCACGCCCACCATTTCCCCAAACACATCCAATCAAAATTTTGAGATAGCCATTTTGTTTAACGTAGTTGAAAGTCGTGGAAATTCGGTCTTAGAGGATGACAACCACCCTAACAGACCTTAAGGTAAGGGTTGTAATCTATGCCCTGGGGGCATATAAGGTGTTTATAGAAAGCGTTATCGTTTCCAAAAGGACTCATTCGATTGGAAATCAAAAGGCCTAGTACCCTTTTTAATAGTCGAAAGTGATTGGAAGGCTTGACATTTTTATAGTAAAGATCGATGTGGGTATAATGTATTATTTGTTGTTGTTGTTGTTGTTTAGACCAGGGCACTTCGTATCGAAGGAGTTGTCGTGGGAACTTCGAAAAGGGCTTATTCAATTGAAAATAGAAAGGGCTGATGCCCTTTTTAATAGTCGAAAGTGATTGGAGGGCAACTAATCCCCCTTCCACTCCTACCCTCCCACGCCCACCCTGCCATTTGCCCATTATGTTTAAAAACTAAATATTGCCTTAAGATTAAACCAAAACGCACTGTGATAATGCTTATTCTCAATAAGGCATCTCAGTAATATCCCAAGAACGACTGAGGGTATTATGTTCAAACTTTCGGGGCTGCTTCTGCTCTTAAAATTTAACCAAATCAAAATAGCGTAAGTGTATTCAAGCTATCAAAGAAAGTAAACAGTTTTTGTTGCAAATGGTATCAAATTTTCCATTTCAGTTCCACTAGAGGAGGTATGAAACTAAATTAAACAGTACTATTTGTGTCTACATTTTTAAAATTGTGTGTGTCGTTAAAAATTGCTGAAAATTTTTCTCCAGCATACAAATAGCAGGCCAAACTGTAAAGTCTTAAAAAACAAAAATATTTAAAGTATTATTTTCTTTTTCCCTGAAAAGACTATGTCAATACAAAACGAACAGAAATTAATTAAAAGAACTTTTTCCACAAAATAAGTCTTATAAAGGAAAGTAAAGAACTCCATTTAACAAAAAATGAGCAAAAAATAATATCAAATAATCTACCAAGCGTGAAACTACCACAAATCAGCATCGATAAATAAATAAACCCAAAACGAACAGAAATTACAATAATTAACCGAGTCAAACTCAAAAAGAGCAGAAATTAACATAAGTTGGGTGCGAAACCCCTATGCCTTCCCAAGGCCAGAACAAAATTTGCACTTTACTGAAAAAATACAAATGAATGTGCATTGTCAGTTTAATATACATATACTGAAATTTAGTAATCAAAATGTTAATATTATCTGATTTATTAAAGTTATAGTAAAAACATTTATATTTTTCAGTAAAGTGCAAATTTTGTTCAATGGGAAAATTTATGGAGAATAGGGTAAAGGCACTAATGATTCAACAATGCAATTTTGGAACCACTGTCAAAGTCTTACTTCGAAATAGGATAACTCTGCTTAGTCGTGACTTGGAACACCACCTCTTGAAGCTTTTATTGTATTTTGACAATGCGAAACATGGACACTATATCCAGTACACCCAGATAAGAAAAGAATATCCAATTCAATCAGTTTCCTGCTTTTGACACAAAATGAGCTCCCGATAATTTTTTAGCTATGTAATGTTCAAACTGTCATTACTTGTTTATTTTTTGGCAAGAAAAAGTTGGGATCAGCACCAATGCATCAAGGTACATCTGATCTTCTCTAAAATGTAGCCATATTTGCTTTTGCCTGATAAAGTTAAGGTTAAAATGGCAGCTAATATTATATGGACGAAACTATTTTCCAAGTGTCGAAAATTCTTGTCTGATGTAGTGGAATGCCAGACCGACTAAAAATGTTCCTTCAGCCGAATTCAAATGTAGATATTGGCTTCTATTATGAGAATCATTTCTTTTGAGAATATCTTGTAGCAACCTTGTCGAAATTTTCGACTGACAGCAACAGGCCCTATTAAAATATAGGTGACTCACTGAACATGTAAAACAGACGAGAAACAATTGGTGTCGAAATTCAAGGGTCCTCTAACAAAAACATAGTTGTCAAATTTACGGGTACTTTCTCAACAACAAGAGATTTTGATGATTATTATTTGTAATAATATTTCACATGAAAAAAACATTTAAACAGGTTTTTTTTTAATTGTAGTTTTACTAATTTGATGCTAGATTTTTCCATCATCTGAGGAACTGCCGCTTGGCCTCATGCTACTTGGTTGATCACAACACCCTAATTTGTTTATTGCTGAATAAATTTGAAGTACACCCTCTCTTAGTAAATTTTATACGTGTTTTCTTTCAAATAGATCCCAAGCTCTAAAATACAAAATATTCTGTCTGAACCCCTCCCTAATTAGCGTGGAATTCTTATCCCACCCAAAATGCTAAGGAAACATGTTAAACTGAAGTGGATTAAACTGGTAGATTAAATTTAAAATGGCCAATTATTGACAAACACTTTAACTGTGAACAACAAAGAAATCTTTGCGGGACCATTAAAGCTGAGAGAAAGTGGGCCATTCCAGTTAACGTTTATAAAGAGAACTATATCACACATATTATAGAGACCTAGGTCACACAATTATGCTCCGTATGATTACCCAATTTCGTCCCTATACCTGAGGCAATTTTTTCAGTTTTTTGCGTCCACTATCTGAATAGTATTTTATACATTTACACATTTAAAAAAGTTGAAGAGAAACGAAGAAAAAAGTAAAAAGAATAGGCATGTCGAATCCACCAGGATCCGCCCACAAGTATTCCCCAAGTATTTCGACATTTGTCAAATTGGGTTCCGACTTACGTCGAAAACAGGTTACTTTTTTGTTCTGTCGAATTTGCAGGTGAAAATGCTCAAATTTAAGAAAATCGGAGTTTTGTACCCTTTTCTGATAAAACTTCAAACTTCTAATGAACCAGTTAGATTCGAAAATGTTTTTTTCTACATACTGAAACCCTTTTCAAACCAAAAGTCTTTTAATTAAGCCTTCTGGAGTAGAAATTTTATTTTTTTTTTTTTTTCAAAACTGTCAAATCATCGGTACGTTTACTCTATATAACTTGGGCTGTATATATGGCCATTAGCAGTTGTAAAGTAAAGTGAAGCTCTTTTAAGAATAATACAAGTGAGTGAGTGTTTTATAGCGTTTCCATCTGAGGATGTCAGTCATTAAATTAGAAATTTTTTATTAGTCAGATTATCATGTTTCTTTCCATTGTTGTCCACATTTTTAAATCACCTTTAAATTAGATTTCACCCAACGATTGTATTGAAAGCACTTCAACTTAGTGAATTTCACTGATCAAGAATGTAGCAAGCACATTTAACAAAAACAAAAATGTTTTGCATTATGAAATGGTAAGCAATAAAGAAATATGTTATTTAGGACTATGGCCTATCTGGAACTAACAAGACTGTGAGGTGGGCGCATTGACTTGTAGGGTATATTGTAAAATAGCATAAAATAGAAATCAAATCAAGGTACTATTCTTTTTGTTTTATAGTGTTTCCTTCAAAAAAGCCACTTTCATCAATTGATATCCTTTTTAGAATACTTGTTTAGCTCTCTTTAGGCCAGAAGCCATCCTGTATCCTGTTGCAACCTTGCATATAAACAAATATTGATTGACAATTTTACTATAAGAATCTTATATACATTATTGTATTTTATTTTAACTGTTTGTTTGTTTAAATAAATATGTTTTCAGCTTACTTTATAAAAAATGTTTCTGTTTCGTTATCTGGAAATTAAAAATTAGATAGACCACCAAGAATCAATGCAATGGTTTCCTTGGTTCTGGTACTTAAATTCAGGTGTTTCCATTGCTTGAAATTTACACACCATAAAAAAGAAGAATTTGCTGTAAGAATCAGTACAGCTGCCAAATATCTGGAAGGTGGAATCAGACAGTATAGTCGTAAAATATTGTATTGGCATGTTAAAAAATTGAGAGGCAGTCGTCAATGTGAACTTGTCCCAGTTAAAAATGGGAATTGGACCTCAATTATTAATGAAATAAGTGCTAAAGAGAGATGGGCAGAACATTTCGAGAAAGTGTTAAACTGAAATAGGGCTACAGGAAATGGTATAGAAAAGATCGAAAAAGTTACTGACAATTTAGAAGTGAAGGAAGATTTATTTTGACAGGGAGAATTAGAGACGGTACTAAACAGATTAAAGAATAACAAAGCCTCGGTTGCTGATAGTGTGGTAAATGGGTTTTTGAAATATAATGGTTTTGAAGTTGTAGACCCAATTACTGAAGATTATGAGTATGATTTTTGAACAAGAGGAAATACCTAACAATATTAGGAAGACTTTAATTACACCCCTCTATAAGAAAGGTGATATGAATGTGTATTAGTTATAAAGGCATTAGGTTTGCTTCTGTAGGAAGCAAATTGCTTAGTGTGATGATACTTTTTAGAGTTAGAGGTGCTGTAGATAAAGTTTTAAGAGAAGAACAGTGTAGTCTTAGGAATGGGAGAAGAATGTGTCAATCAAATTTTTGCTCTTCTACTAATAATTGAGAAGTGCTTGATTCATTTGGCGCATTATTCCTCACTTTTATAGATTGTGAAGAAATGTTTGATTCAGCTAATATAATAGCTCTAGTGGGGGACTATCCTTGAATGATATTTTAGTTAAATACTTCAGAATTTAAGTCAATGAACATTACTATCAATGAATAAATGAAAAATAAAACAAACATAATTTAATATCAATAAACACATCAAACATACAAATAACATATACTGTGTTTTTAATAACCTTAGAAACGCGTGGTAAAATACAGCCTAGTCCATGAAACTGAAGCTCCAGATCACGTCCGCTCAGTATCCATGTACAGCTGTTAATCTTGAGCTTTTATTTTGTAGCTAAAAACAAATCCAATGGTTGGAGAGTAACTGTCTTGGACTCATCCTTGGAATACATTGGGCCAATCAGGTCGCAAACGCTTTCACTTGCAAAAAAAACAGCCGTTTTTTAACAATAAATTGCAAGTATTCAATGGTACTCTCTAAGGTCACGTGGTGGGAATGGGCCAATGTCAATTCTCTCACGATCTGTGGTGCTGATTCTGTGGTATCAGAAAATGCAGATGACAAAAGCAACACTAGGCTGTTGTCTGAAAAGGATGCCAAACTGTTCAGTTCAGTATCCTTTTCAAACTGTTCATAACAAGAGACAAATTAATACAGAGGAAATTGATAATAATTAGTCACTTGTTATAAAAAGATTCTTTGTGCATGTCTGCGGATAGGAGGGAGAGGGTCTTTGAGATTGGTCCAAAGACCCTTCTTGTCAAAATTTTTAATTAAGTTTAGATTGATAAATAAACCGTTGTGTATTTTTGAACCTTTTTATTCAAACAAAAACCTTCTGATACTTCATGAGGAATGGGGGGGGGGGTGTGTGAATAAATTTGTTTTTTTCATTGCTTCATTCAAAAGTAAGTTTAAGTACTGTTCTGTCAAAATGACTGGAAATATATTACTGTACATAAAGTTTTCAGCCTTAAGAGAATTTGTATTTAGTTATATTTGCTGCTTTTCAAATCATGTCATTTTATTTTTTATTTTAGGGTGTGGCAACAGTTCACTTGGTAAGGATCTTTCAGCTAACGGGTACGCAAATGTTTTGAATTCCGATTATTCAGATGTTCTGATTAGTAAGATGAAGCAAGATTATCCCAATTTGAAATGGGCTGTTGCTGATATCAATAAACTCAAAGAGTTTTTCAGCTTTGAGTCTTTTGACGTTATTCTCGAAAAGGCAACTTTGGATTCTTTTTTTGTTAAAGAAAAAGACCCCTGGCACTATAACTCAGAGATTCTGATAAAAATGAAAAGAATACTGTCCCAGGTACATGCTGTTATATATCTGTATATATTCTCTGAATTTCTTTTTGTGAAAGAAGTTCATAAGTGAATCTAAAAAAAGGACATCTTCACCACTTACTTTTGAATTCAATGTCTTGCGTTCGTCTTTTCTTTGCCACATACCAAAGAATTGTAACTAAAAAAACGCCAGAAGGTCTGTAGTCCGTCGTTGCGCTGAAAAATTTATTTCAGTTTGGTTGAAAAATCCGAAAAAACACTTTTGTTGCTTGTTTTATTTTTGGATGTGACACTATGAGTTGTTCTACATTGTCTTAGATTATGCTACAATTATGCCGTCTTGGGGAGGATTATGCTTAGATGCATTTGATTTCCAATTATGCTACATCTGGGAACACTAGAGGAGAGGACAGGGGCTATAAATATGGGCCCAGCTTCTTGCACTTTTAGTTTTGCTCCTTATTTGTAGTTTAATATTAAAAACCAAACTTGAACTACTGACACGGAAATAGTTTAGGCCTAGCGTGTAAGCTATGGGATTCCTTTGGATCCCATAGGACCCCCATCCAAACACCTGAAATCTCATGACTTTTTGGTTGTTTTTTTTTCTATGATATATTGTGTTTTTCATGTAATTTGGTTGTTATTTGTTTTCAGTCAAAGTTTTGTCCCCTGTAAAATGTATCTTTATTAAAATGCTTCCTTCATCCATATCTATCAATCAACCCCTCCCTAATTCTAAGAAACACTGTGGTTTTCCATGGTTTCTTTGATTTTCATATATATATATATATATATATATATATATATATATATATATATATATATATATATATATATATATATATATATATATATATATATATATATATATATATATATATATATATATATATATATATATATATATATATATATAATATATATATATATATATATATATATATATATATATATATATATTTATATTTATTCGTTTTACGCTCCATCTTCCCAAATGTGAGCTGTCTAAAATAAAGTCCTGCATATATGACTGATGCAAATAACAGTTAAAAAACATATTGAGTGTCAGCAGCGTCAACTAAACTTGATGCTTCAAGTTGCTTTTCTGCTGCAAGCACGATTTAAAAATGGGCTTAAATGGGATTTATCTTCATATTGTTCATGATTTGAGACTAAAAAATCTTCAGACTATCGTATTTTGGCATTCAATAATATTCTCCTTTTTTGTCAATTAAAATAATGTACAATCAAGTGCAATAAAACCATTTTCGACTAACTGTAACCAGGGGCGTAGCTCCATCATTTTTCTTGGGGGGGGGGGAGGTGTTCCATGTGATTTGTGAGGCGTCATTCGGTTGCATGTAATTTGAAAATATGTCTTAGCAAATCAAAAAGTGCGCCCTTTAAATTGCCTTTGTTGAAACCTTATGCAAGAAAAATACAACTCCCCTCATTGAACAACAAGAAAAAATCACTTTTTTACATGGGCAACAGTGACATATCCTCTTATTTTTCTTCGTCACTAAAAGTGCAATTTGGATGACGTTTTTGGAATAAAAAGGCTGGGCCGGACACATACTCATCACGGAGAGCTTATTATGGGTTCATCTATGAACTAATTTTTATATGTAATTGCTCTTTATAATTTGACTTAATAAGGCAATCATAAAATGCCACATGACATCCAAAAAGTGCTCTTTGGGTTGTTTTTTTTTTTATTTTTTTAAAATGAAAAATTACAAAAAAGGGTGTTGAAAAATTCGCCGGACAAACTTCCCCCCTATCCGTACGAAAATTCTCCGTGGAGAATCCCCCTGGAAATTTTCCTACATTTGAAATAGCGACAGTATTTTCAATTTAAAGTAGTCGAAAAAAATGTGTGAATTATTAACTTTCTCGTTGAGCATTGTTCTATTAAGAATATCCAGAAAATCTGAACGATACTTCGCATCATTGCAGTAGAAACCTTGCGTTAATTAAACCTTGCCAGAGATACCAATTGGATGGAAAAAATTGACACTTAGAGTTTGAAAATTACCTTTACTTTTGTATCTTTGTTAAAAAAAAACGAAATCTACAAAAATTAAAGAATTTTATTTTTTTTTTTAATCAGGGTCTGGAGGGTATAAATTTCTGGAGAGGAGGGCCACTGAAGTCTAAAATTCCCTTCACCAAGCGAAGCTCGGTCTCCTAGTGTTGTATGTTAAAACTGATAACAATAGATAAAGAGTAGGGGAGGGTATCACTGATATGTGAGCATAAAATTTCTAAATTGTGAGAAAAATAAACATATATTGTTCGGTTTCACTTCCTACTTGCAGCAGACATTCCGTACAGTATGCTGATCCAGAGATAAATCAAACAGTTCGTGGTAACGAACTGTAAGTAAGGAGCGACCCGGCTCAATGGTAACCGAAACTCTAGAAAACGGGTTTTTGATACCAATAGATATATCAAAAGAATCAGATTTCAATGCTGATTTCAAATATATAACTTTCATCAAGTTTAGTGCTACCCATCAAAAGTTACGCGCCTGAGAAAATTTGGCTGATTTTCAAAAAAAGGGGGAAAGACCCCCTAAAAGTTATAGAACCTTAATGAAAATCACACCATCATATTCAGCGTATCAGAGAACCCTACTGTAGAGGTTTCAAGCTCCTATCTACAAAAATGTGGAATTTTACATTTTTTGCCAGAAGAAAGATCACGGATGCGTGTTTATTTGTTTGTTTGTTTGTTTTTTTTTTTTTCCCAGGGGTGATCGTATCGACCCAGTGGTCCTAGAATATCGTGGGAGGGCTCATTGGAACGGAAATTAAAAGTTCTAGTGCCCTTTTTAAGTGACCAAAAAAAATGGAGGGCAACTAGGCCCCCTCCCACGCTTATTTTTTTCCCAAAGTCACCCGATCAAAATTCTGAGATAGCCATTTTGTTCAGAATGGTCGAAAATATGATAAATATGTCTTTTAGGATGACTTAATCCCCCGAAGTTCCCAGAGGGAGGGCTAAAAGTTATGAACTTTACCCAATGTTAACATATAGTATTGGTTATTGGGAAGTATACAGAAGTTTTCAGGAGGTTTTTTTTCTGGTAGTGGGAGGGAAGGGTGGGTCGGTGGTTATGTTGGAGGATCTGTTCATGAAGGAAGTTTTCATGGGGGAAGGGAAATTGCCATGAAGGGGGCGCCGGACTTGCCAGCATTATTTATTGGTTATTGGGAAGTATACAACCATTTTCAGGAAGGATTTTTTCTGGAGGGGGGGGGCCTAGACGAGGGGGTTAATCCGGAGAATATTTCCGTGGAGGATGTTTCTTTGGGGTAAGGGAAATTTCTATGAAGGGGGCGCCGGATTTCCAAGCATTATTTAAAAAACGATCAGAAATTAAATAAAAAAAAAACAAGTTTTTTCAACTGAAATGTAAGAAGGAATATTAGAACTTAAAACGAACAGAAATTATAACGTATGTGAGGGGGTTCTCCCCCAAGTCAATACCTCGCTCTTTACGCTACAGTTTTTTTTTAGTGCTTTCAAAAGAGCTATCTATTCTAATTAAACGGCCTTTGTGATTCAGGGGTTTGTGAATCAAATTTTTTTTTAACTTTTAACGTAAAGAGCGTGGTATTGACTAAGGGGAGAACCCCCTCATATACGTAATAACATATACGTAATAAAAAAAAATAAAAAAACAAGCGATACGGCTCAATAGTAATCGAAACTTTTAAAAACGGAATTTTGATGTCAATAAATGTATCAAAAGAATGTGTTTATAATGCTGATTCTAAATATATAAATTTTATTAAGTTTAGTATTACTCATCAAAGGCTACGAGCCTGAGAAAATTTACTCGATTTTTTAAAGAGGGGGGAAACATCCCCTGCATTAACTAAAAAACGATCAGAAATTAAATAAAAAAAACAAGTTTTTTAAACTGAAAGTAAGGAGCGACATTAAAACTTAAAACGAACAGAAGTTATTCCGTATATGAAAGGGGCTGTCCCCTCCTCAACGCCTCGCTCTTTACGCTAAAGTTTTTTATTGTTTTAAAAAATAAAGTTGTGAGACAGAGTCAAAGTTTAGCGTAAAGAGCGAGGCGTTGAGGAGGGGACAGCCCCTTTCATATACGGAATAATTTCTGTTCGTTTTAAGTTTTAATGTCGCTCCTTACTTTCAGTTTAAAAAACTTGTTTTTTTTATTTAATGTCACACAAGTAGCGCTGGCGTTACGTGAGACGCGACTAATAACAGTAATAATCTTCGGCACACTTCTGTCAATTTTTTTTTTTGGAGCCAGTTAAAAAAAAAAATTTAGAAAAGCGAAAATAGTGAGAAGTCTGTATGGTATTGTACATAGAGGCAGTTCTTCATTTATGGGTTAGTTTGTGAATCCAAAACGCAAGGAATAGGACGTTATAACCGCTTATTAGGCGTTTCAATTACAAATAAGAGAATTTGGAGTTTTTGTCAAATATTGAAGGTAAAACATTAAAACACTTAAATGATTCCTGGAGCTGAAACTCCACACCCTAATAACATCTATGACAAAACTACAACCGATTTGAACTATCTAGCTACAGCACGAATATTAAAATTTTAAAGAAAATCTTATCTTGAGCTGATAGATTTTAGGAAGTAAAAGACCCTTAACAATCAGAGGAATAAATTTGACCTGAGCAAACGTGGTGAAACAGGAAGTATAGTTCATTTTAGCCAATTTTTCATTAATTAGACTCACCTTTTTTACTTGATGATAAGGTTTCGAAGGTGATATATTTGCATAAATATTAATGTGGAACATATTAGGATGCGTAATGAACCCCAGTTTTTGCGCTTCTTTTATGTTAAAAACGAGGGTGGAATGGTTAAAAAAATTATCTGCTCAAAGTAAAGAACGAAGTTGAAGCCTAAAACGGGCAACAGTTTTAAAGTTACCTACTATATTTTTTCTCCAAATTATTGGGGGGCAACTGCCCCCCCCCCTAAACGATGCCACTGGCTGTAACTCATTTCTCATTTAAAAAGGGAAGTTAACATCCTTGGGCCAGGACCCCTTAAAAATATTAAGCACATTTTCTTTTGCTTTCAATATAAGGTATCTCTTATTTTTTCAAGACCTCCCAAAACCAATCCCTGCATGCATCCCTAGAATAGATGTAACTCATATTTCGTGGATTTCATTGATGCTAATTTTTTTTTTCGCGGCTTCTCATCACATAACCCTGTGATTTTGAATTCAGCCTTCACCGAAAAAGGCTTGTTTTACATAAGGGATTGTCATGTTTAGCTTATTGATATGTTTTTTAATATTTTCTTGAAATTTAATTTTCCTGAAAATTTTGTGTTCAGTTGCCAAATAATTCACCCATTGCATCTGTTGGATCAAAGGTGTGTCCCACCAAGCCTGTCATCCTCTTATAAAAAACATCCTGTGTTCATATCTTGAACCCCTCCCAAAATCTGAAAAATATTACGATTTACTTTATTTTTTCATAGAACTACCCAGTTTATTTTCATTCTTTGAAACTATAATTCGTAATTATAATGTTTAGTTCATAGGAGGGGATGGACTAAATTGTTGTCGTAGCTAGTTTAGAAGGAAAATCTTGCGCCAAGATTAACAATTTTTATAACCAATTCTAGTTCAATTGCACCCCCAAACAGCCACAAAATCACTGTACTTTTGCGCATCGTCTAGAACGCTGGGATTTGAGAGAACGGACTGGGAAGCAGCTAAATTGGAAAAGACACTGCAAATTCAGTAAATTCAATTTTTCTGTAATGAAGTAGAAAATAAAATTTGATTGTGTCTTTTAGTTCAAAAGAGTGTTCATAATTCAAATAAAAATATTAATTGATATTATTGTTTTTGGTATATGAAGATATTATGCAGGGGCAGAGGGAGAAGTGTTGTTACCCCTAACCCGGTCCCCTCTCTTGGTGAATCTCAATATACCGAATGTTTTAGCTTGTTGTTTTAAGATTTGCTTTAACTTGAATTTTACGGCAAGCCTACTGAAATCTGTGGATGAATTTTAAGCTTGATGTTTAGAAATTGATTGCTTACATTGAGAGTATTGCGTAGCCACCTGTATTTTTCATATAATTTAAAGGACTGGATTAAAAATAATTGTGTCGAAAGTAAGTTTTTTTCCGGATGGTGTAACTAACCGATTGTCAAAATATTCAATGAAAAAACATTTTAATCATAAATAAGTGTGATCTTGCCGCCCATCTGCCCAAATGGATAGGAATCTTATTGGTGCTTTGTTGAGACAAGACTAATAGTTTAGATGGAAATGTAATTTAGTTTATGGATTTTCTATACAGTTGAAATAATGGGTTCAAAGAGAAGAAACCATTGATGAAAATGTATTGCATATAAGCCCTTATTTTGTAATTATTATATTATTTGAAATAATTTCATTATTTTCAGGTATCTCATATACTAGTTAAGGGTGGTAAATTCATATCCCTGTCCTTCACCCAACCACATTTCAGAAAACCGATTTATGCTAAACCAGAATTTAATTGGAGCTTCAACTACTCAACTTATGGTGACTATTTCCATTACTTCTTTTATGTGATGACTAAAGGAGGAACACTGGATTCAGCTTGCATAAATGAAAATATTTCAATTTCTCATTTTGTTGAATCTCTTAGTGAAGACGAAGAAGATTTTATTTTTGCTATTCAGTCTGCATGAATTAAATGTGCTAAACTAGATTAATTAAAGTTGGAGGATGTAATTCAGAAGTTTATTTTTGTAATATATCTGCAAGTACAAAGAGAAATGGTGTTGTTTATGTCTGACTATTATTTTGGCCCTATGCTACTTTAGTTCTTAAATAAGTTTGCTGGATTTTTCTTTTGCAATTTTTCATTTCATTAAGTTTATAACTTATATGTTAACCTATATATTGTGAAATAACAAATTCGTACTCTTGGAATAAAAATGGACCTCTAGGTACATATTAAATGTACCTAGAGGAGTACATTTAATATTAATGTGGCCAGTTCATAACCTATCCTACCACCACCACCCCACGTGCCTTTTTGTTCCAAATTTTTGGAAGAACGTACTCATATTGTACATTTTAGGGCCAGAATCACGTAAGAATTCAAAGAGCCAAAGTTGGCCTCTGGCACAACCCCAACCCCCCCCCCCCCCACCACCACCCCACTACCATCAAATCTCTAATTATTTATTAGAACAGTGTGCGTATTAACCTGGTTCTAAGTGGAAGCTTGCAAGGATTTTTGATTATTATGACTCGGTGAACACATAGCCCTACAGGAATGAATTTCATTTCATATTAAAGAGTCAGTCTACGCTATTATGATTTTTTTTTTTTTTTTTTTTTTTTTTTTTTTTTTTTTTTTTTGATGATGATGATGATGATATGACAAATAAAAACACCTGCTCGATTTCATTTATGGTCACACCTCCTTTATTTTTATTTTGAAAGGTAATTTTATTATTATTATTGCGAGACGGTTTATTATTATTTTACTTTATTTCTACTCGTCTTTGGTCTAGTGCAGCTCCTTACTTTTCATTGAAGACTTCTTTTTAGAAAAACCTTTTTAAATTAAGGAAAAAAAGAACGCGGTCTGTGATTACCCATAACCAGTTGAACTGGGCCATCTGGCACTTCATAGCGCAAAATAGGGCTCTAAATTTCCTTGTCTTTTTAATCATGTACAAGTAGTAAATGCTTGTACATATCTTGTAAATACCTTGACTCTGTTATTTATTTTTATTTCGGTTTATTTGGGTTTCATTTATTTATTGATACTGATTTGTGGTAGTTGTATGCTTGGTAGATTATTTGGTTCTATTTTTGTTCATTTTTGGTTTAATGAAGTTCTTTAGATTTTTTTTTTTTTTTTGAAAAGCCTATTTTGTGGAAAAAGTTCTTTTAATCAATTTCGGTTTGTTTTATAATGACATAGTCTTTTTCAGGGAATAAGACTGAGCCTCTTCTAAACAGCCATCCCTTTCATAAAAACCTTTAATATCCCCTGAGCATAACTTACAACCCTTGTTCCTAATCTTTGGGGTTTGTTTCAACCCCAAAAGCCTTGTTGTATGATTTTCAGACTATTTTGAATAGAACGGCTATATCAAATTTCTACTAGATGCATTTTTGGACAATACGACGTGTATGTGTAGATGGGGGATAGTTGCCCTTCGATCACTTTGACTCTGAAAAAGAGCACTAGAGCGTCTGATTACCAATCCAATGAGCCTCCTCCGAAGTTTATATGACCATGCTTTCTATAAAAACCCTATACGCCCCCAGAGCATAACTTACAACCCTTGCCCTGAGGGTTGTTGGGGGGGGGGTGTCATCCTCTAAGACCTAATTTCCAGACCTTTAAACTCCGTTGAACAAAATGGTTATCTTAAAATTTTGATTGGATGTATTTGGGGAAATGGTGGGCCTGAGGGGGGGGGGGCTTAGTTGCCCTTCAATCACTTTCGACTATTAAAAGGGGTATTAGCCCTTTCAGTTTCCAATCGAATGAGCCCTCTTTGAAGTTTCTATAACAACGCTTTCTATAAAAATCTTATATGCCCCCGGGGCAACACTTACAATCCTTAACCTGAGGGATGTTGTCATCCTCGAAAGACCTAATTCAAGAACTTTCAACTACGTTGAAAAAATGCCTATCTCAAAATTTTGGATTGGATGTGTAAGAGGGGTATTAGTTGCCCTCCAATTACTTTCTACTATTAAAAAGGGCACTAGCCCATTCAATTTCCAATCGAATGAGCCCTTTTTGAAGTTTCCGCGACAACCCTCTCTATTAAAAGGTTATATGCCCCCAGGGCATAACTTAAAACCCTAGCCCTTAGAGCTGTGGGGGGGGGGGGGGGGGGTTGTCATCCTCAAAGACCTCATTTCCAGAGCTTTCAACTACGTTGAAGAAAATGTCCATCTCAAAATTTTGATTGGATGTGTTTGTGGAAATAGTGTGCGTGAGAGGGGGGTTAGTTGCCCTCCAATCACTTTCGACTGTTAAAAATGGCACTAGCCCTTTCAATTTCCAATCGAATGAAACCTTTTTGCAGTTTCTATGACACACTTTCTATAAAACCTTATATGCCCCCAGGGCATAACTTACAACCCTAGCCCTGAGGTTTGTGGGGGGTTTGTCATCCTCAAAGACCTAATTTCATAAACTTTAAACTACGTTGAACAAAATGGCTATTTAAAAATTTTGATTGGATGTGTTTGGGGAAATGATGGGCGTGAGAGGGGGGTTAGTTGCCCTCCAATCACTTTTGACTTTTAAAACGGGCACTAGCCCTTTCAATCTCCAATCGAAATGAGCCCTTTTTGAAGTTTCTACAACAATGCTTTCTATAAAAGCCGTATATACCCCCAGGGCATAACTTACAACCTTTCCCTGAGGGCTGGAGAGGGGGGTTGTCATCCTTAAAGACATAATTTTTAGAACTTTCACCTACGTTGAACAAAATGGCTGTCTCAAAATTTTGATTGGATGTGTTTGGGGAAATTTTGGGCATCAGATGGGGGGCCTGTTGCCCTCCAATCACTTTCGAGTATTAAAAATGGCACTAGCCCTTTTAATTTCCAATCGAATGAACCCTTTTTTAAGTTTCTATGACAACACTATCTATAAAACCCTTATATGCCCCCAGGGCATAACTTACAACCCTTGCCCTGGGGGTTGTGGGGGGGGGGGTTGTCATCCTAAAAGACCTAATTTCATAAACTTTAAACTACGTTGAACAAAATTTCTATTTCAAAATTTTGCTTGGATGTGTTTGGGGAAATGATGGCCGTGAGAGGGGAATTAGTTGCCCTCCAATCACTTTCGACTATTCAAAATGGCACTAGCCCTTTCAATATCAAATCAAATGATCCCTTTTTGAAGTTTCTATGACAACACATTCTATAAAAACCTCGTTTGCCCCCAGAGCATAACAAACAACCCTTGCCCTGGGGGCTGTGGGGGGTTGTCATCCTCAAAGTCCTAATTCGTAAACTTTAAAATAAGTTGAACAAAATGGCTATCTCAAAATTTTGATTGGATGTGTTTGGGAAAATGGTTGGTGTGAGAGGGGGGTAGTTGCCTTCCAATCACTTTTGACTTTTAAAACGGGCACTAGCCCTTTCAATCTCCAATCGAATGAGCCCTTTTTGAAGTTTATACAGCAACGCAAAATTTTGATTGGATGTGTTCGGGTAAATGGTGGGCATGAGAGGGGGGTTAGTTGCCTCGAATCACCTTCAACTATTAAAAAGGGCACTAGCCTTTTCAATTTCCAATGGAATGAGTCCTTTTTGAAGTTTCTATGACAACGCTTTCTATAAAAACTTTATATCCCCCCAGGGCATAACGTACAACCCTTCCTTGAGGGCTTTGAGGGGGTTATCAACCTCAAAGACCTAATTTTCAGAACTTTCAACTACGTTCAACAAAATGGCTATCTCAAAATACTGATTGGCTGTGTTTGGGGAAATAGTAGGCGTGAGAGGGGGGTTATATGCCTTCCAATCACTTTCAACTATTAAAAAGGGCTCTAGCCCTTTCAATTTCCAATCGAATTAGCTCTTTTTGAAGTTTCTACGACCACGCTTTCTATAAAAGCCTTATATGCCCCCAGGGCATAACTTACAACACTTGCTCTAAGGACTTTGGGGGTTTGTCATCCTCAATGAACTAATTTCCAGAACTGTTTGTGTTTGGCTAATGGTGGTCGTCAGAGAGGGTTTAGTCGCCCTGCAATCACTTTCGACTATTAAAAAGGGCACTAGCCCTTTGAATATCCAATCGAATGAGTCCTTTTGGAAGTTTCTATGACAACACTTTCTATAAAAAAAACCTTATATGCCCCCAGGGCATAACTTACAACTCTTCCCCTGGGGGTTGTTGGGGGTTGTCATTCTCAAAGACCTAATGTCATAAACTTTAAACTAGATTGAACAAAATGGCTATCTCAAAATTTTGATTGGCTGTGTTTGGCTAATGGTGGGTGTGAGAGGGGGGTTAGTTGCCCTCCAATCACTTTCGACTATTAAAAAGGGCACTAGCCCTTTGGATATCCAATCGAATGAGTCCTTTTTGAGGTTTCTATAACAACACTTTCTATAAAAAAAACCTTACATGCCCCCAGGGCATAACTTACAACTCTTGCCCTGGGGCTTGTCATCCTCAACGACCTAATTTCATAAAACCTTAATCTACATTGAACAAAATGGCTATCTCCAAATTTTGATTGGATGTGTTTTGGGAAATGGTGGGCGTAAGAGGGGGGTTAGTTGCCCTCCAATCACTTTCCACTATTAAAAAGGGCACTAGCCCTTTCGATTTCCAATTGAATGAGCTCTTTTTGAAGTTTTGTACGACAACACTATCTATAAAAACCTTATATTTCCCCAGGGCATAACTTACAACCCTTGCCCTTAGGGGTCTGGGGGTTAGTCATCCTCAAAGACATAATTTCCAGAACTTTCAACTACGTTGAACAAAATGGCAATCTCAAAATTTTGATTGGATGTGTTTGGGAAATGATGGGCGTGAGAGGGGGGTTAGTTGCCCTCCAATCACTTTCGACTATTAAAAAGGGCACTAGCCCTTTCAATTTCCAATCGAAGGAGCCCTTTTTGAAGTTTCTACGCTTACGCTTTCTATAAAAATCTTATATGCCCCCAGGGCATAACTTACAACCCTTTCCCTGGGGGCTTTGGGGGGTTGTCATCCTCAATGACTTAATTTCCAGAAGTTTTAACTACGTTGAACAAAATGGCTATCTCAAAATTTTGATTGAATGTGTTTGGGGAAATGATGGGCGTGAGAGGGGGGTTAGTTGCCCTCCAATCACTTTAGACTATTAAAAAGGGCACTATCCATTTCAATTTCCAATCAAACGAGCCACTTTTGAAGTTTCTACGACAATGCTTTCTATAAAAACCTTATGTGCCCATAGGGCATAACTTACAGCCCTTGCCCTGAGGGCTGTTGGGGGGGGGGGGGAGTATGTCTTCCTCACAGACGCATTTTCAGATCTTTCAACTACGTTCAACAAAATGGCTATCTCAAAATTTTGATTGGGGAAATGGTGGGCGTGGAAGGGATGCTAGTTGCCTTCCAATCACTTCGGCTATTAAAAAGGGCGCAATCACTTCCAATTTGCAATGGTGCTATTTGCAATTTGCAAAAAACACCATTGGAAATTATTTGCAGAATAGAGAGTCTATAAAACTGCTTTATGAATCTGGATTGTCGAAGTGCAACCTACTATACGGTGCTCAAAGGTTATTCCAGAGTACGTTCTCTTTGAGACTAAGAAATTCATACCGCTGCCAAGCCGCTGCGGAACTACTCTTCAAAAAAAAAACAAAAAACAATATGATCCATTTAGACCGGGTACCAATTGAACTGAAACTCTGTAGTCGTCGATATCTCCCCAGGATTCGAGGAAATCACTAGTAAAAGCGGTACCCAAATGTCAGACTGTATATGGAAAGAAAATGGATTCCCAGCAGCTTGGGAGAAATCTATCATTATACCTACCGGAAAACTGATAGACCTCAAGAACTACCTATATCTCCTACCTCTGGGAAAATATTTGAAAAACTGTAACTAAAAAGGCTGGAGTTATTTTTTTAGGCGAATAAACTCATTCCAGACTTTAAAGCAGGATTCCGCAATCGCTTTATGAAACTAGATTGTCGAAGTGCAACCTACTATACGGTGCTCAAAGGTTATTCCAGAGTAATTTCTCTTTGAGACTAAGAAGTCCTCTTTGAGACTAAGAAATTCATACCGCTGCCAAGCCGCTCCAAAATGATCCATTTAGACCGGGTACCAATTGAACTGAAACTCTGTAGTCGTCGATATCTCCCCAGGATTCGAGGAAATCATTCCCAAATCAAACAGTTCGTGGTAACGAACTGTAAGTAAGGAGCGACCCGGCTCAATGGTAACCGAAACTCTAAAAAACGGGATTTTGATACCAATAGATACATCAAAAGAATCAGATTTTAATTCTGATTTCAAATATATAAGTTTCATTAAGTTTAATTTTACTCATCAAAAGTTACGTGCCTGAGAAAATTTGGCTGATTTTCGAAAAAAGGGGGAAAGACCCCCTAAAAGTTATAGAACCTTAATGAAAATCACACCATCATATTCAGCGTATCAGAGAACCCTATTGTAGAGGTTTCAAGCTCCTATCTACAAAAATGTGGAATTTTACATTTTTTGCCAGAAGAAAGATCACGGATGCGTGTTTATTTGTTTTTTTTTTTTTTTTTTTCCCAGGGGTGATCGTATCGACCCAGTGGTCCTAGAATATCGTGGGAGGGCTCATTGGAACGGAAATTAAAAGTTCTAGTGCCCTTTTTAAGTGACCAAAAAAAATGAAGGGCAACTAGGCCCCCTCCCACGCTTATTTTTTTTCCCAAAGTCACCCGATCAAAATTCTGAGATAGCCATTTTGTTCAGAATGGTCGAAAATATGATAAAAATGTCTTTTAGGATGACTTGATCCCCCAAAGTCCCCAGGGGGAGGGGTGAAAGTTATGAACTTTACTCAATGTTAACATATAGTATTGGTTATTGGGAAGTATACAGACTTTTTCAGAGGAGATTTTTTCTGGTAGGTGGGGGAAGGAGAGGGTCGGGGGCTATATGGAAGGATCTTTCCATGAAGGAAGTTTTCATGGGGGAAGGGACATTGCTGTGAAGGGGGCGCCGGATTTCCCAGCATTATTAAAAAAAAAGATCAGGAATTAAATAAAAAAAAAACAAGTTTTTCAACTGATCAACTGATTGTGATTAAGAGGTCATTTTTAAAGAACTGGAAAAAAAATTCGAACTATAGTTTAAAGAGCAGAGTATTGACTAGGGGGCGAACCCCCTAATATACGTGTTAAAAATTTATGAATATAGAAGTTCGTTACGTAAGTTAATTCTAAGTTACGTATATTTATTACTAATAAAAACGTTCGTAAATAAAATTAAACAAGTTTCGAGAAAGCCATTTAACCAAATATAATATGCAAATTTTGTTTTAATTATTCATGTACGGTGAGCCAAAATCAAAACCTGCATTAATTCAAAAACGTTCAAAAATTAAATAAAAAAAACAAGTTTTTTTAACTGAAAGTAAGGAACGACGTTAAAACTTAAAACGAACAGAAATTATTCCGTATATGAAGGGGGCTGTCCCCTCCTCAACGCCTCGTTCTTTACGCTAAAGTTTGACTTTCTCACAACTCTGTTTTTTTAAACAATAAAAAAACTTTAGCGTAAAGAGCGAGGCGTTGAGGAGGGGACAGCCCCCTTCATATACGGAATAATTTCTGTTCGTTTTAAGTTTTAACGTCGTTCCTTACTTTCAGTTAAAAAAACTTGTTTTTTTTATTTAATCACTAGTAAAAGCGGTACCCAAATGTCAGACTGTATATGGAAAGAAAATAGATTCCCAGAAGCTTGGGAGAAATCTATAATTATACATATCGGGAAAACTGGTAGACCTCAAGAACTACTAATATATCCTACCTCTGGGAAAATATTGGAAAAACTGTAACTAAAAAGGCTGGATTTACTTTTTGAGGTGAATAAACTCATTCCAGATTCCGCAACAGATTGTATCGTTCTGCTTGAGAATAAAATGAGAAAAATGCCAATGTAGAAAAATATTCTTCTGGTGGTCCTAATCGACTTTGAAGGGGTATATGGTAACATTCATAAGCTCGAATTAACATGAACTATGTAGTCAATGAACTTCCCACTAAGCTTTATGAATGATTTTCCGACGCAAAGAAGCTACAATGTATGAGTTAATGGAATCCTCGCACAAGAAAGAAAATTAAAGGTTGGACTCCCACTTTCAACCTGCTTCTTTTCCTCATCCTACTTAGTGAATTGGAATTTTCAAGCACAGCGATGAGTAAAGGTGCCTACACAGATGACCATCTTTGGTATGCAGATCTAAGATAGACAGTAGTAGTGTGTCTACGCAAAAAGTCCTCGAAAAGGCAAGATCACTGGCTAAAATAGAAACAATGAGAGCAAGGTATTTCTAGCTTGTCGGACAGTATTTTAGAAAATTCTAGGTCTCAAGGTGTCAATCACCCAATATGTAATTAAATGTCTGCCAAACAGGACAGTTCCATCCAGTCATGGATACAATTCTGTAAAACTGCCCAAAGTTGGAGAACTGACAGTATTTCCGTCAACAAATATCATGATTCACCCTCGTGGGAAATGGAACCACCAATTATGAGTACAACTAAAACCCACAAAGAAGATATTTAAAGACTGATTGCTCGTTAAGTTTGGAAAAGCACCAAAATTTTCGAGTGATATACACTGGTGGATCAGTTAAAGAGGGCAAATCAGGTGCAGCTGCTATTGTACCCAACCTATAAATAAAGATAATTAAGAGGCTCCCAGATGGCTCACCAATACTGTAGCGATAGTTAAAATCATGGGATGCATCCGGCAGATTGATCTCTCCCATTCACATATTGTTGTATTTACTCTGTCGTAATGACTCCAAATCAACTCTCTAACTGACAATTAAAATTCGTTTTCAATTGTCAGACAAGGGTATTAGGTTTATTAGATGTATACTACATTGTCTCCCACAGAATCACAAGAAGATCCCCTTCCAACACATCCCTAGCCATCAAGGAATTAGGAGCAATGATCAAGCTCATGCCGTAAGCACAACAAAGGTCATTCCTCAGAACAGACCCACCACACTTAGAGACTGTATGAGCGAAAGACTTTTAAAACCATTAAGGTCATTCAAGCCTCTATTGCAGGAAAGACAAGATAACTCCTTGCACCACAGAATGAAATGTGATGTGGTTTTCGCACAAAGTATACCATTCGAAATGGGTCAAGCACTTTCATTTAGATTTCGGCTATATCACGCTATGGGCAAAACCTGCAACGTCTCCTATTTGAGTGCAAGGTAAATCAACAAAGTGCAAATCGCCTAAAAGAAGATCTAAAGAAGATTAATATAGCTCCAGATTTCCATTTATTGACTGAAACACAGAGAAACATACAGAAAAGGTTGTCGAAAAACCATGTATTTACTGCAACTATGGGACATCGGCTAAGTCAGTTATATATTAAGCACTAATACATAAGTATTAAGGTGATGTTTCAAGTTTATTTCAATTAAATCCATGTTTTTTGGAGCCAGTACCTGATATAAAAACTGCTAGAATTGTTATGGGATTGAAGAATTCCTCGTCATGTGGTCCTTATAATATTTCTTCTATCATAATTAAGTTCATAATTCCTGCCATCATTTCTCCCTTAACGAAATTTTTTGACATCTCCTTTCAGCATGGTGTTTTTCCCGGATGTTGTCGAGCGTAATAGACTCATCACACTATTCAAGAGTAAGACATAAAATAGTCTAGTCACCTATAAGCCAATGTCTGTGTTGTCTGATTTTGCAAAACCTTTGAGAACCCAATGCTTTCTCGTCTTAAAAATGTTCTTACTTCCAAAGATTTTTTCGTGATTTCCAATTTGGTGTTCTTAAAAAGCATCCGATTGAGCGCGCATTTCCGTCTATACTCATTCTGCACTAGATTCCGATTTGATTCCTGCTGCTTTGTTCTTGGATGTTCGAAAAACTTTTGATTTGTTAACGCGTAGTATTCTTCTCTAAGGTTTCCCATTTTGGTGCAAGAGGTGGTGAATTTCTTTGGTTTAAGTCTGCTAGCACAATTTCTGTTTATCAATTTTTCCGTTCGTTCTCAAAAATTGACCAGGGTTGTGCTTAACGTAGGTAATTTCGAAGACCACACTGCCTTTCCATGACGATAAGCAAAAGTTCAAATCCACAGCCATAATTCAGTATATGTAATCCACAGCCACAGACATAATTTCCGGACCTTTCAATTACATTGAACAAAATGGCTATCTAAAAAATTTGATTGGATATGTTTTGGGAAATGGGGGGGGGGAGGAGGTATTGGAAGGTAAACGAGGAAGGTAGTTGGAGGTAAACGAGGTATTGTAGGGTATCCACCCTTTGATCACTCTCAATCTTGAAAAGGACACTGGAACTCCTGATTACCAATCCGACGCTCCCCCTTAGACGTTTATACGATCACCACGTTGAACAAAATGGCTATCTCAAAAATTTTGATTGGATATGTTTGGGGAAATGGTGGGTGTAGGAGGAGGGGTTAGTTGCCCTCAAATCACTTTCGAATATTAAAAAGGGCATTAGCCCTTTCAATTTCTAATCGAATGAGCTCTTTTAGAAGTTTCTACGACTACAAATGACCATCTCAAAATTTCTATCAGATGCATTTCGGGAAAACCCGAGGTGTGTGTGTGTGGAGGGGGGGGGGTATCCACCCTCTGGTCACTCTGAATCTTAAAAAGGGCTCTACAACTTCTGATAACTAACCCAATGAGCCCCCTCCGAAGTTTATACGATCAACCTTTCTATACATATCTTATATGCACCCAGGGCATAACTTACAAACCTCGCCCTGAGGGCTCTGGGGGGGGGGCTATCATCCTCAAAGAAATAATTTCCAGACCTTTTATTTACGTTGAACAAAATGGCTATCTCAAAATTTTGATTGGATGTGTTTAGGAAAAGGGTGGGCGTGGGAGGGGGGTTCATTACCCTCCAATCACTTTCGAATATTAAAAAGGGCACTATCCCTTTCAATTTCTAATCCAATGAGCATTTTTCGAAGTTTCTACCGACAACAAATGAACATCTCAAAATTTCTATCAGATATATTTCGGTGAAATACGAGGTGTGGTGGGGGTATCCACCCTTACATCACTCTGAATCTTAAAAGGGCACTAAAACTTCTGATTATCAATCCAATAAGCCTATCCGAAGTTTATAATATCATTCTTTCTATATATAAGCCTTATATGCCCCCAGGGCGTAACTTACAACCCTTGCCCTGAGGGCTCTAGAGGGGTGTCATCCTCAAATACATAATTTCCAGATTTTTCAACTATTTTGAACAAAATGGCTATCTCAAAATATTGGTTGGATGTGTTTGGGGAAATGTTTGGCGTGAGAGGGGGTTAGTTGCCCTCCAATTGCCTTCGAATATTAAAAAGGGCACTTGCCCTTTCAATTTCTAATCAAAGGAGCTGTGTTTGAAGTTTTTACGACAACTCCTTTGATACAAAGTGCCCTGGTCTAAAACAAAAAAAATATATATAAAAATAATACATTGTGCCCACATCGCTCTTTACTTAGGCAGTGCTATTGCGCTGCCTATGATACATTATATGCCCCCAGAGCATAACATACAACCATTGCCCTACGGGCTGTGGGGGGGGTGTCATCCTCAAAGACATAATTTCCATAGTTTCCAATCAATTGAGCCTTTTTCGAAGTTTCTACGACAACAAATTGCCATCTAAAATTTTTATCAGATGCACTTCGGGAAGATACAAGGTTGTTTGTTTTTTTTTTTTTTGGGGGGGGGGGTATCCATCCTCCGATCACTCTGAATCTTAAAAAGGGAACGACAATTTCTGATTAGCAATCCAATGAGCCCCCTCCAAAGTTTTTACGATTACCCTCTCAATATAAACCTTATATACCCCAGGGCGCAACTTACAACCTTTGACCTGAGGACTCTGAGGGGGGGGGGGAGGGTTCATCCTCAAAGACACAATTTCTGGACATTTCAATTGCGTTGAACAAAATGGCTATCTTAAAATTTTGATTGGATGTGTTTGGAGAAATCGTGGGCGTGGGAGGGTTGTTAGTTGCCCTCCAAACACTTTTGACTATCAAAAAGGGCACAAGCCCTACGATTACCCTCTCAATATAAACCTTATATACCCCAGGGCACAACTTACAACCTTTGCCCTGAGGACTCTGAGGGGGGGGGGTAATCCTCAAAGTCATAATTTCCGGACCTTTCAATTACGTTGCACAAAATGGCTTTCTAAAAATTTTGATTGGATGTGTTTGGGGAAATGGTGGGCATGGGATAATGGGTTAGTTGCCCTCCAATCACTTTCGACTATTTAAAAGGACAAAAGTCCCTTAATTTTCCAAGTGAATGAGCTCTTTTCGAAGTCACTACGACAACAAATGGGCATCTCAAAATTTCTATCAGATATATTTCGGGAAAATACAAAGTGTGGGGGAGGGGGTATTCACCCTCCGATCACTCTGAATCTTAAAAAGGGCACTAGAACTTCTGATTACTAATACAATGATCCTCTTCCGAAGTTTATGCGATCACCCTTTCTATATATACTTTATATGCTCCCAGGGCATAGCTTACAACCCTTGCCCTGAGGGATCTTGGGGGGAGGGGCTGTCATCCTCGAAGATATACTTTCTGGACCTTTCAATTACGTTGAATAAAATGGCTTTTTCAAAATTTTGATTGGATGTGTTTGGGGAAATGGTGGGCGTGGGAGTGGGGTTAGTTGCCCTACAATCACTTTCGACTATTAAAAAGGGAACCTACCCTTTCAGTTTCCAATCAATTGAGCCTTTTTCGAAGTTTCTTCGACAACAAATTGCCATCTAAAAATTTCTATCAGATGCACTTCGGGAAGATACAAGATTTTTTTTTTTTTTGGGGGGGGGGGTATCCATCCTCCGATCACTCTGAATCTTAAAAAGGGAACGAAAATTTTTGATTAGCAATCCAATGAGCCCCCTCCAAAGTTTTTACGATTACCCTCTCAATATAAACCTTATATACCCCAGGGCGCAACTTACAACCTTTGCCCTGAGGACTCTGAGGGGGGGGTCATCCTCAAAGACACAATTTCTGGACATTTCAATTACGTTGAACAAAATGGCTATCTTAAAATTTTGATTGGATGTGTTTGGAGAAATCGTGGGCGTGGGAGGGTTGTTAGTTGCCCTCCAAACACTTTTGACTATCAAAAAGGGCACAAGCCCTACGATTACCCTCTCAATATAAACCTTATATACCCCAGGGCACAACTTACAACCTTTGCCCTGAGGACTCTGAGGGGGGGGGGGGGGTAATCCTCAAAGACATAATTTCCGGACCTTTCAATTACGTTGCACAAAATGGCTTTCTAAAAATTTTGATTGGATGTGTTTGGGGAAATGGTGGGCATGGGATAATGGGTTAGTTGCCCTCCAATCACTTTCGACTATTTAAAAGGACAATAGCCCTTTAATTTTCCAAGCGAATGAGCTCTTTTCGAAGTCTCTACGACAACAAATGGGCATCTCAAAATTTCTATCAGATACATTTCGGGAAAATACAAAGTGTGGGGGAGGGGGTTATTCACCCTCCGATCACTCTGAATCTTAAAAAGGGCACTAGAACTTCTGATTACTAATACAATGATCCTCTTCCGAAGTTTATACGATCACTCTTTCTATATATACTTTATATGCTCCCAGGGCATAGCTTACAACCCTTGCCCTGAGGGACCTTGGGGGGAGGGGCTGTCATCCTCGAAGATATACTTTTTGGACCTTTCAATTACGTTGAATAAAATGGCCTTTTCAAAATTTTGATTGGATGTGTTTGGGGAAATGGTGGGCGTGGGAGTGGGGTTAGTTGCCCTACAATCACTTTTGACTATTAAAAAGGGCACCTACCCTTTCAGTTTCCAATCAATTGAGCCTTTTTCGAAGTTTCTACGACAACAAATTGCCATCTAAAAATTTCTATCAGATGCACTTCGGGAAGATACAAGGTTTGGGGGGGGGGGTATCCATCCTCCGATCACTCTGAATCTTAAAAAGGGAACGAAAATTTTTGATTAGCAATCCAGTGAGCCCCCTCCAAAGTTTATACGAACCTAACCTAACCTAACCAATATAAACCTTAACCCTCTCATATAAACTTTAACCCTCTCAATATAAACCTTATATACCCCAGGGCGCAACTTACAACCTTTCCCCTGAGGACTGAGGGGGGGGGGTCATCCTCAAAGACACAATTTCTGGATATTTCAATTACGTTGAACAAAATGGCTGTCTTAAAATTTTGATTGGATGTGTTTGGGGAAATCGTGGGCGTGGGAGGGTTGTTAGTTGCCCTCCAAACACTTTTGACTATCAAAAAGGGCACAAGCCCTTCCAATTTCCAATCGAATTAGCCCTTTTCGAAAAAGGGCACTAGAATTGCACTAGTGCACTGGAAGAGCACTAGCACTGCTAGAATTGTTATGGGATTGAAGAATACCTCGTCATGTGGTCCTCATAATATTTCTTCTAAGATAATTAAGGTCATACTTCCTTCCATCATTTTCTCCCTTAACGAAATTTTTGTCCTCTCCTTTCAGCATGGTGTTTTCCCGGATGTTGTCGAGCGTAATAGACTCATCACACTATTCAAGAGTATACCCCAAAAAAGTCTAGTCACCTATCAGCCAATGTCTCAGTTGTCTGATTTAGCAAAACTTTTGAGAAACCAATGCTTTCTCGTCTTAAAAATGTTCTTACTTCTAAAGATTTTTTCATGATTTCCAATTTGATTTTCGTAAAAATAATCCAATTGAGTGTGCATTTCTGTCCATACTCATTCTGCACTAGATTCCAATTTGATTCCTGCTGCTTTGTTCTTAGATGTTCTAAAAACTTTTGACTTGTTAACGCTTAGTGTTCTTCTGTAGATTTTTCCATTTTGGTGCAAGAGGTAGTGAATTTCTTTGGTTTAAGTCTTACTAATCTGCTATAATAATTTCCGTTGATCAATTTTTCCGTTCGTTCTCAAAAATTGACCAGGGTGTCAAGTGACGAATCTGGGGCCAGTGTCGTGCTTAACGTAGATAATTTCGAAGACCACGCTGCCTTTCCATGACGATAGAATGGTCTGGAAAATCAAAAAATATGTTCCGAAAGGGCTGAAGTTAACTCTTCAGGTTTAGAATTTTGCTTTAAAGCCGATGAAATAGTGTCTTGATGCTGCAGTAATCTCATTTCTAAATTCTGGTTAGTATGTCCCAGCATTGCTGCCCCAATGAAGTTATATCCTTCCGAGAATTTAGAAAACTACTCAAATTATTGCTATTCTTCAAAGTTACCTTTAAACCATTACTCTGTATAAAAAAAAAATTTTGCGGATTCTTTTTTCATATTCTTGAATAAATGTTTTTTTAATTTCAATTGTTTCGTAAAAATTTGTTTTAAAACCCGGCCCCTAGAAATAAAAGAGACATTATCGAACAAAATAAAATGGTTTGGAAATTTAAAATTATGTTCTGAAAGGGTTGAATGTAAATCTTAAGGTTTAAAATTTTTCTTTAAAGCCGATGAAATAGAGACTCGATGCTGTAGTAATCTCATTTCCAAATCTCATTTCTGGTTAGTATGTCCCACATATGAACTTCCGCAAGTACACGGGATCTGATAGATAGACCCAGTATTGCTGCCCCAATGAAGTTATATCCTTCCCAGAATTTAGAAAACTACTCAAATTATTGCTATTCTTTAAAGCTACCTTTAAACCATTACTCTGTAAAAAAAATTGCAGATTCTTTTTTCATATTCTTGAATAAGTGTTTTTTTTTAATTTCAATTGTTTCGTAAAAATTTGCTTTAAACCCCGGTCCCTAGAAATAAAAGAGACATTATCGAACAAAATAAAATGGTTTGGAAATTTAAAATTATGTTCTGAAAGGGCTGAATGTAAATCTTAAGGTTTAAAATTTTTCTTTAAAGCCGATGAAATAGAGTCTTGATTCTGTAGTAATCTCATTTCCAAATTCTGGTTAGTACGTCCCACATATGAGCTTGCGCAAGTACACGGTATCTGATAGACCCAGCATTGATGCCCCAATTAAGTTAAATTTCCTGAGTTATGTCCATCACTGTCTTAGAAATCTCTAGAAACTTTTTTTTTTGAAAAAGTCTGTTTAATTAACCACTCTGGATACATGTTTCCTATTAGTATTTTTCTTAGAAAAGACAACTTCTCCTCAAAGAATTTCGAAGAGCAAATACTAAAGATCCAGTCAGTTAAAGAAATGATCAAACTAATTTTTACTTGGCGAGCGTGACTGGAGCTAAACGACAAAAATCAACTGTTATTAGTCAGTTTTCTGTATTAAAATCCAGACTATTTCCATTTTTTTAAAAGAAGAATATCAAGAAAAGGAAATTTTCTATTCTCTTCAACAGTAAACTTTAACCCCCCCCCCCCCAAACAATTAAGATGTTCAAAAAATCGTTTTAATTCCTCCTCCCCATAATTTCATACTGAAATTATGTCATCCATATACTGGCCCCAAATATTATGTTTTAAAAAATATGAATCTAACGCAATTGTTTCAATATTTTCCACAAAAACATTAGCTAATAATGGACTTAAAGGTAAACCAATCATAGGCAAACCATGTACTTGTTCGAAAAATTCCTTTCTAAATTAAAAAAAATAAGCGAACTTATTGCACAACCTTACTAAATACATAATTACAGAGACTTGCCAATCTGTTTTACCATTAATCAAGTCCAAATTTCTTAATAGCTTTCTTTCTAGAAGAGTTTCGGCCGTTTCTTCATCAATATTGTGTACATTGATACAATGTCGAAGCTTGAAAGCCAAGAACTTGAAGAAATTTCCACTTCTTTTAGTTTTTTAAACAAATTCGAAGAATTCTTAATATAAGAAATTTGTGTAGACAAAATTGGTTTACAAATTGACACTAACCACTTGCTCAAAACACTTGTCGGTGACCTTGTACTTGACACAATTGGTCGTAATGAAAGGTTCGGCTTATGGATTTTGGGAAGTCCATATAATTTAGGACACAAGGAACTGCGTGGCAGGCATTTGTAATAAAGAGAAACAGAGATTTCTAAGGAAGTCTTGGGACAACTCAGGAGAAGGATGTTTTTTTGTTCCTTACCATATGTACCCGAACTAAGAGAAAAACTTAAAAGAATTTTACAGAGTAATGGTTTAAAGGTAGCTGTAAAGAGTAGTAACAATCTGGGCAGTTTTCTAAATTCTGAGAAGAATCTAACCTCATTGGGGCAGCAATGTGGGGTCGATCAGATCCCATATACTTGCGGGACTTCATATGTGGGACCTACTAACCGGAATTTGGAAATGAGATTATTACAGCATCGAGACTGTTTCATCCGCTTTCAAGCAAAATCCTAAACCTGAAGATTTCACTTCAGCTCTTTCGGACATATTTTTGATTTTCCAGGCCATTTTATTTTATTCGATAATGTCTCTTTGATTTCTAGGGACCGGGGTTTTAAGCAAGATTTTTGCGAAACAATTGACATTAAGAAAATTTTATTCAAGAATATGGCTTGAAATAAAGACACGGGTGAATTTGGTTTGAACTCTATGATAATTTCTTAAAGTCAGATTAATTTTAGTAAGTTAAGTTCAATTCACCCAATGCGATTCACCTCTGTCCAAGTGTTAGTTGAATTCGTGCTAACGAACCGGATCCAGGAAGGTCAAAGAGACTCGCTTCCGTTTGTGCTTTGGAAAGAATAAGATTATTAAATAATATGTAGTTATTTTATTTTATATATAAATTATTATTTTTAATTGTTTTAGTTTAGTATAACTACTGATGACGGTCACTGCATATGTGACCGAAATATCTAGTATTTGTTTTTGTGAAATTTATCACTGTCTACGAAAAGGATTTCATCCCTATTTGAAGTTTTATTTATCGTTGTGCTTAATTTGACCTTAAATGACATAGTTTTCACTGTTAGAAATGAAAAAGCTATATAATTTTGTCGTCTGTGTTATCCAACATTTTTCTGTGCCCATAATCTTTTTTTGCTTCCTTTGAATTCTCTTTTTACTTTTGCCAATGATAGCACCCTTGTTACTTCAGAGAGAGCGGAGACTAAGGTTCGTACAAATCTACTGAACTTCTTCGAGAGAATTCTAATACTGTTTAATGCTGACTCTCTTGTCCTAAAGGTTACTAAATTTAGTTTTTTTAGTTTTTTTCTCGTTTATCCTCAGCTATCTGAAGTTCATCTGTCCAAACGCTCTATTATTAGATCAGCTTATCACCATGTCTGTTTTCTTAGGCCTCATTGATGAAAATTTTACTTTTAAGCACCATATTGATTTGATTAGAATGAAGATATAGAGAAGCCTTGGTATTCTAAGGAAGCTCGAATATATTTTTTCTTGGTCAATTTTGAGAGTCCTATTTCACACTTTAATTCAGTCTTGTACAATGCTGTATCTGGGAGGGGGGTTACCCGGTTGGAACACCCCAAGCCCGACCCCCCCCCCCCCCCCAAAAAAAAAGAAGGAAAATCCTGAGTCGCACAAAAGCAGGGTTCCCTGGGAACATCACTCTAAATTATGAGGGGATCAGAATATACATTAAGGTATTTGACAACTAGTGTTCTATTAGAGAGGAAAGGCGCAGTTATCCTAATGAAGATGGGGTTAGCCTGAAATTCATTGAATAATTTTTCTATCAATGTGTTGTGGCTATTTAAACAAGAACCTTTTTGTCAGTCAGTCCACTGCTGTAATATAGAGCCAGGTGTTGGGTTTTTCAAGCGTGTTATATATTGCACCCACAGTGTGAACAAGGAAAGTGGGTGTTGTATGGAGAGCGTAAGTTTACGAATTGCCTCTTATAAACATGTTAACGACGAGTATCAAGCTGGGTTTCGACCAGGACGATCTACTATTGACCAAATCTTTACTCTGTGCCAACTGTTGGAACGCTACATCGAGTTTACAACAGAGCTCTATCAACTATTCCTTGATTTCCGACAGGCCTTTGACCTCATATGGAGGAAAGGTCTTCGACGTATTCTAAAGTACTACGGTGTCCCAGACGAAATCGTCAAGATCGTTGAGGACATGTACAACAAGTTCAAAAGCCAAATTTTGACTACAGATTACCTCTGATGAATTCTTGACAACTTCCGGAGTCCCCCTGGGATACATCTTATTCCCGCAGCCGTTCAACCTATTCCTGCATGCCATCCTCTCCCTGACACCCACCGGGTGTGGGGCAAAAATAGGTGGGATCTCACTCGACAAACTAGCGTATGCTAATGATATCGACGAGCTAGCTACGACCCTCCAAGAACTCCAAAGACAGGCAGACAGCATCTCTCAAGCTGTGAAGTCGTTTGGGATGTAGATTAATTCAAACAAAACTGAAGTCATGTTTACATCATGCCAAGACCAGGACACAACAACCCCCTCCCCCCCTCTATAAACCCTCCGCTGACAGGCAGACAGCATCTCTCAAGCACTGAAGTCGTTTGGGATGTAGATTAATTCAAACAAAACTGAAGTCATGTTTACATCATGCCAAGACCAGGACACCACAACCCCCTCCCCCCTCTATAAACCCTCCGCTGCCATCAATTGACAATGTGGAGCTAACTTACGCAGTAAGCCATCAATTGCGTTCTACTCTGTAATAATACAAGTAGGAAAAATACCCTACTATCTAAGTCACTTTCTCCGTGTTTACATATAACTACTACTACTACAACTAACAACTCACCGCAGCACCTAGCTGCCTGAGCCCAACACAGCTACGCACGCTCCTCCTCTATCCCAATCTATTCAAAGCCTCCCTTTTTACGCCCGCGCATGAAGTTCTCATTTCTTTTAAATCTTTCTTTATGACGTCCTCCCACTCTAGGCGAGGACAACCTGCTTTCCGTTTAGCCCTAGACGGTTGGCCAAAAGAATAATCTTCGGCAATCTGTCATCCTTCATCCGCACAACGTGCCCTAGCCACCTCAGCCTTTCTTTCATTATAGCCCTAGAGAGCGGTATTGAACCACATTTTTAGTATAGCCTATTGTTTGAAATACGGTCAGTCAGCTGGGTACCCAGAACAGTCCTTAAGCAATTTCTCTGGAAAACATATAGCAAATCTTCATCCGCTTTTCGGAGCGCCCATGCTTCAGAGCCATATTTGACCACTGTCATCACTGTAGCTTCTAATATTCTAATCTTGGTTTGCAGACTTATCTTCCTATTCTTCCAAACTTTTTTTTAAGTATGAAAAAACACCCTGAGCCTTGACTATTCTACTTTTGACATCTTCACTGCTCCAACCATCTTTACTAATAATACTAGCAAGGTAAGTGAAGATGTCCACCTGATCAATCTTTTCATTACCCAACTTCACCTTTTCATCTTCACTTATTCCTAATCTTAGTGGCTTAGTCTTTTTAACATTAATTTTCAAACCTATTCTAGCACCCTGAACTCGCAAAACCTCTAAAACTTCATTCATTTTGCTCACACTTTCATCTAGGATGCTTAAATCATCAGCATAATCTAAGTCCAGGAGACTTTTTCGTCCCCATTTGATTCCGTGGTCTCCCATTGCCTTTCCTGTGCTTTCCTGTTCCTTATTGCCTTTCCTTAAGATGAAGTCCATCAAAATAATCCATATAAAGGGGGATAGAACACAACCCTGCTTAACTCCTGATTTAATACAAAACCAGCTGCTCACCTCATTTCCTACCTTAACCGCAGCAGTGTTTTTCTCGTACATAGCACTAATCACTTTAATGTATTATTCTGGTATACCATACAAGGATAAAACCTTTACTAAGGCTCTTCTATCAACAAAATCGAACGCTTGCTCAAAATCTATAAAACTGAGGACCAAAGGTGTTTGAAAACTCAGGTACTTCTCAATTATTAACCTAAGAGTGAAAATTTGGTCGACACATCCTCTACCTTTTCTAAACCCGCACTATTCTTTTCTTAAAACTTCGTCTATGGCATATCTCAGTCTAAAAAGTATCATATTACTAAGTAATTTACTACCTACAAAGATCAGACTAATCCCTCGATAATTACCACACTCACTTTTATCACCTTCTTATAAAGTGGCTTAATTAAGGTTTTCCTAAAATCGTTAGGTACTTCCCCTTTTTCAAAAATCATATTCGTAATGTTCAGTAACTTACTTCTAACCTCAGAGCTACCTATTTAAGAAACTCATTTACCACGCTATCAGCACCTGGAGCCTTATTATTTTTTAGTCCTTTTAGTACTGTCTCTAATCCTCACAAAACAAATCTTTCTTCACATCCAAGGTATCACAAACTTTTGTCAATCACCCAATATGTAATTAAATGTCTGCCAAACAGGACAGTTCCATCCAGTGATGGATACAATTCTGTAAAACTGACCAAAGTTGGAGAACTGACAGTATTTCCGTCGACAAATATCCTGATTCACCCTCGTGGGAAATGGAACCACCAATTATGAGTACAACTAAAACCCACAAAGAAGATATTTAAAGACTGATTGCTCGTTAAGTTTGGAAAAGCACCAAAATTTTCGAGTGATATACACTGGTGGATCAGTTAAACAGGGCAAATCAGGTGCAGCTGCTATTGTACCCAAGCTATAAACAAAGATAATTAAGAGGCTCCCAGATGGCTCACCAATACTGTAGCGATAGTTAAAATCATGGGATGCATCCGGCAGATTGATCTCTCCCATTCACATATTGTTGTATTTACTCTGTCGTAATGACTCCAAATCAACTCTCTAACTGACAATTAAAATTCGTTTTCTATTGTCAGACAAGGGTATTAGGTTTATTAGATGTATACTACATTGTCTCCCACAGAATCACAAGAAGATCCCCTTCCAACACATCCCTAGCCATCAAGGAATTAGGAGCAATGATCAAGCTCATGCCGTAAGCACAACAAAGGTCATTCCTCAGAACAGACCCACCACACTTAGAGACTGTATGAGCGAAAGACTTTTAAAACCATTAAGGTCATTCAAGCCTCTATTGCAGGAAAGACAAGATAACTCCTTGCACCACAGAATGAAATGTGATGTGGTTTTCGCACAAAGTATACCATTCGAAATGGGTCAAGCACTTTCATTTAGATTTCGGCTATATCACGCTATGGGCAAAACCTGCAACGTCTCCTATTTGAGTGCAAGGTAAATCAACAAAGTGCAAATCGCCTAAAAGAAGATCTAAAGAAGATTAATATAGCTCCAGATTTCCATTTATTGACTGAAACACAGAGAAACATACAGAAAAGGTTGTCGAAAAACCATGTATTTACTGCAACTATGGGACATCGGCTAAGTCAGTTATATATTAAGCACTAATACATAAGTATTAAGGTGATGTTTCAAGTTTATTTCAATTAAATCCATGTTTTTTGGAGCCAGTACCTGATATAAAAACTGCTAGAATTGTTATGGGATTGAAGAATTCCTCGTCATGTGGTCCTCATAATATTTCTTCTATCATAATTAAGTTCATAATTCCTTCCATCATTTCTCCCTTAACGAAATTTGTTGACATCTCCTTTCAGCATGGTGTTTTTCCCGGATGTTGTCGAGCGTAATAGACTCATCACACTATTCAAGAGTAAGCCCCAAAATAGTCTAGTCACCTATCAGCCAATGTCTGTGTTGTCTGATTTAGCAAAACTTTTGAGAACCCAATGCTTTCTCGTCTTAAAAATGTTCTTACTTCCAAAGATTTTTTCGTGATTTCCAATTTGATGTTCTTAAAAAGCATCCAATTGAGCGCGCATTTCCGTCTATACTCATTCTGCACTAGATTCCGATTTGATTCCTGCTGCTTTGTTCTTGGATGTTCGAAAAACTTTTGATTTGTTAACGCGTAGTATTCTTCTCTAAGGTTTCCCATTTTGGTGCAAGAGGTAGCGAATTTGTTTGGTTTAAGTCTGCTAGCACAATTTCTGTTAATCAGTTTTTCCGTTCGTTCTCAAAAATTGACCAGGGTTGTGCTTAACGTAGGTAATTTCGAAGACCACACTGCCTTTCCATGACGATAAACAGAAGTTCAAATCCACAGCCATAATTCAGTATATGTAATCCACAGCCACAGACATAATTTCCGGACCTTTCAATTACATTGAACAAAATGGCTATCTAAAAAATTTGATTGGATATGTTTTGGGAAATGGGGGGGGGGGGGTGAGGAAAACGAGGAAGGTAGTTGGAGGTAAACGAGGTATTGTAGGGTATCCACCCTTCGATCACTCTCAATCTTGAAAAGGACACTGGAACTCCTGATTACCAATCCGACGATCCCCCTTAGACGTTTGTACGATCACACTTTCTATATAAACCTTATATGCCCCTGGGGCATAATTTACAACCCTTGAACTGAGGACTGGGGGAAGGGGGTGTCATCTTCAACCTTTTTCAAAAAAGGTATCACAAACTTTTTCATTTTCCTCTATATCTCTTCCTTCAACTCTATCTCAGTTTAGCAAGTTCTCAAAATGTTTGGCCCATCTCTCTTTAGTTTTTTCCTTATCGCTAATTTCGGCCCCCTTCCTATCTTTAACTGGGCCAAGTTTACATTGACTACTCCCTCTCAATTTGTTAACATGTCAGTACAATATTTTACTATTATGCCGTCTAGCTGCATCTTCCAGATCCTCGGCAATTTTATCCATGCCTCTACTTCACACCTCCTTAGTTCATATCTTAATGCTTTCTCCACTTTCTTTACATTCCTTTTGTTTTCATATGATCTATCACTAAGGTAATTCTTGTACAAGTTCTTTCTTTCTTCTATCAAACATAAAGCTTTTTCACTGATATTCTTAGCTGCAGTTCTAGCTTTCTTCCCTAAGACACCTTCAGCAACTTCACAAATTATTTTTCTAAAATTATTCCAACCATCTTCCACATTATCAAATTTTAAAACTCTCAAGTTTAGTATTCAACTGCTCCTGGAAAGTTTCTCTCCAATTCTTATCCTGGAGTCTACCAACATCATAACTTCCCGGGAGGTAGTTATTCTTCCGATATTTCAGCTTTAAATTAACCCTTGACACTACTAGATGGTGATCTTTACCATCAATAACGGCACTCCTATATACCCTAATATCTTGCATTGATCCTGCCAGTCTTCGGTTTACAATAACATAACAATAAGGTTTGCTGTCTTACCATCACGTGAATACCATGTTAACTTATGACCCATTTTATGACCAAACACCGTATTGGTTATAATTAGATTGTTATACCTACAAAATTGAAAAAGTCTGTATCCATTACTGTTTTCTTTTCCTACACCAAATTTACCTAGGCTAGGGTACCATCTATCGTTATTTCTACCAACCTGGGCGTTAAAATCTCCCAGTAAAAACATCATATTTCTACCTAGGACCCTGTCTATTTGCTCCTGTAACTGTAAGTAAAAATCATCTGAGTCACTAGTATCTCCGTCAGTCGGTTCTACAGGGGCAAATACTACTATAACTGATACTCTGAACTTTTTAGCCATAAAATGAGCAATTAATATTCTATTATTAATACCTCCCCAGCCTAAACAAGACTTAGCAGCTTTCTTATTCATCATGAGCCCTACTCCCTGTCTATGTACCCCATCCTTCCTGCCTGAGTAAACAAGTTCTATATCATCTAATTTCATACTTCCTACCCCTGGGATATGAGTTTCTGAAACTCCTAATAAATCCAGTTCGAATCGTCTGAATTCGGCAGTCAAAATGTCGATGAGATAGTCATTTTTAACGTCGTAACATTCCAAGTTCAAATTTTTATGTTCTTTAAATGATTGAAATTATTTTCGCCTCAGGAAAAGCAACGATCCCGGATACCAGTGCAGGACGGGGATCACATATCTTCTCAAATCTACACCGAAGTGCTGAAGCCGGCTTAGAACCGGACAGCAAGAAGTCCCTGGGACCTCCATGAATGGGGGCTTTGTGCAATCATGGGCCCATCTTGGTCACAACATGGTTTTCAGCACTTGGCGATGCTCTTCTATCAACAAGAGTCGAAATCCTGCACAGACAATCTCGAGCCTATTACCTCCGACTCATTATATATTCATGCCTACAAATATTATGCTACTATGGGGAGGAAGCCCATAATAGATAAATCAGCTAGGAAGAGGTTTACATATATATGTAGAGATAAGGATTCGTTCCCTCTAAGACTTTAGCCACTATGCAAATTTTAAGACCAATGCACCTTTAGTATATGAGGTTTATTTTACTATAATTGTTTAAACAGTAGTACTATGACACAGCTTGTCGTCACAGCTCTTGTCGTCCCTGCACCTCCAAAGTAATCCAAATTGTCCTGGAATACTTAGCTTTATGCTAACCAAACCCAGACTGAGAGTTTTAATCCCATTTTCACTCATTTATAAATTAATACAAGGAGCAACCACTGAAGAAAGAATTTTCACTTTAGGTACTGAAGAATGTTTCTTCACTTTGGGAACTGAAGAATCGTTCTTCACTTGGAAGGGAAATCCCCAAATTTGGATTGGAAAGATAAATAATTTGAGTAGATAAGATTTGAAGGACAAAAAATAGAGTTAAGAAATTACTCTATCGTAAACGTAATACTCTATCTGTATCAGACCTTCGCCATTTTCTCCAAATCTGGACACTCCACCTAGGTAAAGCAGACCGATATAGGCTCTGGCTACTCATTTTGCCTTCCTAGAACAGTGAGGATTCAAAGGGAAAATGAAAGCAGGGTAAAAATTTTCACATATCTGGCAAGAAATAATTTTGGAACAATAGAAATGCTAAATTTATTGCTAAGAAGGTTGAAAGATCTTCGGTATTGGTATACAAGAAAAGATAAATGATGGAAATAATGCTAACTAAATTTCACCTGTTGAATGTTTGTCATTCAGATTCTCTAACAATAGTTTTTCAAAATGCTTGACTCTAATAGCTTTCTTTTTTTCGCTACGTAAGTGGTCGAGTGGGGGAAAAAATACCTCATACTCCCATTATCTCCTTTCTGGACGGACGGTGGAAGTCGATTGACTCATCAAAAATTCCTAGTGGGGTGTCCAATGATTGCATGGAACCACGAGGAAATAGCCGCAGGAGCTATTGGAAAATGTCAAAACATAAGGGAATGGCAAAATTTTACCCCATCAGACTAGTTATGGGTTAAATTAAGTTTGGAATGATTATCTCTTGCAGAAGCTTGTCTAGATTATGCTAAATGAAAACACAAGGTTTATTCGCCTGTTTCTTACCAAATGTGCTGGATTATATCAAAATCAATGATAATTTATAGAAAAATTAAGGCGTACCTCAGCAGAGCGAACAATTTTTTTTTGTGATCAAGTGTGCCCTGTTTTCTGTGGGTGGGACCAAACTGTCGATTAAAATTTTTCGGAATAAAAGCCAAATTGCACCCGAATCAGCTCTGATTTTGAAATGCATAGGTATTTTTGTTGCGACAGGGAAAAAGGGTTCCAAGTGTTAAAAACTTGGAAGAAAAGAGGGGTTCAAATTTTTTAATAAAGATGCAAAAAAAGGCATTCCTTAAAATCTGGAGGGGATATCTTCATTGTTCAATACCTATAAGATTTCAAGAATAAAATTCTAATGAAAATAAATTTTTCGAAACGTAGGGGAGTCATTCCCATCCCTCTCTAAGGGCCACTATTAATTTGAAAATAGATTTTTTCAATCAAAAGCTACATTTTTATGCGTTTGGACGTAATATTTTCGTCATTTTGAAACCCGCTATTGTATCAAGCAAAAGCAAAATATTCAAAAAACTACAATGCAGAGTCAATGTTTGTACCTATTACTTGTGATTTCACTTGTTCACGGGGACTTTAATCAAAGTAAAAACTATATAGATTGCAATAATATAAAGCTGGGGCAATATATTTGTGAACCTCCCATCATTGATGACAATACTCAACAGCCTATAGGCTGCAATGAAAATGGAAAAGCAAAGAGTAAGTCACCAATATTTTATTGATTGCACTTAACCTATGGTATTTAGCAATATATTTAACCAAAAAGAAAATATGAATAGGGAATACCATGGTTTACCAGTTGCCAGGCAGTAAGAAGAATACTTTTGGGTAAATTTTTCACAAATCATATTATTGACTTACAAATAAAGTAAACATAGGGTAAGACACCCAGTAGTTGGCCACCTGCCTATTCTTGGACAGAATGTAACTAACAGGGAACCTAGCTCTAGGCTAATGTGCTTAAAAAGTTTTTATACAAAGACAAAGCTGGTTTCCCTGGTCACTATTAGATATCCATATGGATATCTAATAGCCTAGTGACCAGGGAAACCAGCTTTGTCTTTGTATAAAAACTTTCTAAGCACATTAGCCTAGAGCTAGGTTCCCTGTTAGTTACATTCTGTCCGAGAATAGGCAGGTGGCCGACTACTGGGTGTCTTACCCTACCACTCATTGCCTTTTTTATGCTCTTTCCAAATATAATAATCATTTTTGTCAGAAATGAATTTTACCCCCGCTGCTATATATACCAATTCAGGGTATATATTTGCACATTAGGGGGATAGGGTTAAATTTTATTTCTGATATAAATGGGAGGTAAGTTTAAAATTTACCCCCCCCCCCCCCCCCCCCAATGTGCAAATATATACCCTGAATTTTTATATATAGGGGTGTGGGTAAAATTCATTTCCAACAAAAATGATTAGGCTATTATGTTTGGAAAGAGCATAAAAAAGGAATCAAGTGGTATGTTTACTTTATTTGCAAGTCAATAATATGATTTGCAAAAAATGTACTTATTTTTGGCCTTGAGCTAAAATATGCCAACATTCTGCTGAAGTTCAAGAAATATATTTCCAGGGCCATTTTTTTGGCAAATTTTTTTGTTGTACATATTGTTGACTTATGAATAAAGTAAACATACCACTCAATGCCTTTTTTTATGCTCTTTCCAAATATAATAATCATTTTTGTTGAAAATGAATTTTACCCAACCCCTATGTATACCAATTCAGGGTATATATTTGCAAATTAAAGGGGGTGGGGCAAAAGTTAAACCTACCTCTCATTTACATCAGAAATAAAGTTTACCCCCACCCCCTTATGTGCAAATATATACCCTGAATTGGTATAGGCTATATAGGAGTGGGATAAAATTCATTTCTAACAAAAATGATTATTATATTTGGAAAGAGCATAAAAAAGGCAACAAGTGGTATGTTTACTTTATTCATAAGTCAATAATATGAACAACAAACAATATACCCACTTTTTTAAGTTCATACAGGCTTCTAGGTAAATTTGGAGGAGTCTAAATTACTGAACTAAAAATAAGGCAAACATAACAATTGATTAATTTTGTATGCTCTTTTTTAATATAGCCAAATAGTCATTTTACTCAGAACTGCAATTTTACTCAGAACTACAATTTTGAATCCTTAAAAATGATACCCTTTTCTCTCATTTTTGGGGTAAAATTCTACTTTAGCCACTTTTGGCTATCTTGGAAAGGGGTTAGGTTAGGAAAATGAAACTGTCAGGGATGGGTCTACAGGCTAAAGTATGTACTGGAAGGTGTTTTGAAATAACTACATCCACTCCTTCTCCCTCTAGAGGGTTCTGACCTTTGATCACCTTTAAAAATCTGTGTTATAAAAGTGAAACCTTGCAAAATAGATCTTCTGCTTAAATGAAGTACAACAAAATTGTTTTCAGCTTCACAACTTTGCTCAATCCCAATTTATGTGGTTTTATAGATATGCAAATACATTTCCTAAATTTTGAAAAAAAAACAAAATTGATATGGCTTAAAATTTTGCTCAAATAACAGGAATTATATTTTCAGAATAAAGCCTGATAAAAGCAACTGATAACTCAAAATTAAGGTAAAATGTTGTTTGGTCAAAAATTCAATAGATAGCCTACCTGTCATGTAGGCAAATTTCAGGACCTCTAGAGAGAGAAAGAGTGGAGGTAGGTACTTCAAAATACCTTCCAGGAACATACTTTAGCCTGTAGACCCATCCCTGAAAGTTTCATTTTCCTAAACTAACTCCTTTCTGCAAAAGCCAAAAGTAGCTAAAGTAGAATTTTACCATTTTTGGCCATTTAAAATGGTTAAAGAGAACAATTCTTACTTCATTATATGCAGAATAATTATAGTAAACACATTTTGACTGCAGCTTCACTATAATTTACCCCAACCCCCCTAATATGCAAATATATAGCCTGAATTATACATTTCCCATGTGTTTTCTTATTCTTGATTTTGTCACAGTTGGTTCAATTTATGGGCTAACAAGAGTGATGCTAGCAGACTAAAGCAAACACAGCAATTCTTTAAAGACTTATAAACTGTTTGCTTGTTTGGATCATGATGACTCAATGCCTGTAGATTGTATAATTTTATAAAAATAGAATTATTATCAGCTTGTAAGTTTTTAACCATTATTTTAGCCCTCTTCTGTTGAAAAAAAATAAAAGAAAAGGTATCATTCTCAAGGATCCATAAAATGCTTAAAATTAGATTTCCAAGTCAAACCACTATTACATTTGGAAAGAGCATAAAAAAGGTTTCAAGTGGTATGTTTGCCTTATTTGGAGGTCAATAATTTAAGCTCCTCCAAACCTACCAGCCTATATATGTGTATAGTATATAGAAATTTCTAAGTAGCCTATACAGAAAATTTAAAACTTTCATTTTTTGAAGTTACTACTTTAGGCTAATGGTTTACTACTTCTAATGGAAACATGTTAAAGAAATATAAGTTGTAGCCCTACCATTAAATTCCTTATTTCATGCTCTTTATAAATACTATTGTCATTGTTTTCACTGCATAATCCCCCCCCCCCCTGTTAAATATACAAATCTTCACATAATTTAGCCAGGAAGAAAGTGAATACATCACTTGGTGCAAAGATACTGTGCTGACTGATCAGATGAGTCCCAAACTTATTGCCAGGGCTTGTTGTACCATTCGTTGTCAACTGATGATTTGAATGACTCAGTGTTGACAGAAGAGTGTATTCTGACAAGTTCCATAGACTCACTACCCAGTTAGAAAAGATTCTGCTACACAACTTTGATTTGGTATGCTTCTTGAAAGTTTTTAAACTCTAGCTTAGGCAAAACAACTGAGGGGGAACAAATACTGAAAGTTCTTGTAAATATACAAAGAGCCTGACTAGCCTTTACAGCAACAGTCTGGGCATGTAAACTGAACTTTTACTCTTCATCAATTAATAGACCCAGGTCAGGTCTGACATGACTATTGACAATAGGTTGGCTTGTTTTGTCCACTCACTCAGTTGAGTATTGGTGTCATGAGTTTTTTTTTTTTTTACCAAAGTGAATTACTTTGCATTTCTGGACATTGAACACCAGCTTCCAAGTCTCTGCCCAGCAAGTAAATGAGCCCAAGTCTGCTTGAATGATTTTTATTTTATCTGAACTTTTAACTGAACCAATTACTTTTGAACTGTCTGCATAAAGACTTATTTCTTTTTTTATGTTAGAAGGTGCATCAGTAATGAAAATATTGAATAGAGTTTGGGCCAGGATTGTGCCTTGAGGCATTCCACTCCTCACTTCTACAACATTAGAGAGAAATGTTTGTCTATTTTCCCAAATAGTTTACTGCTTGTTTTTTATTACCTTAAATTCCAGCTAGGAGCAATATAAGGATTTCTCCTTGTAGAGCTCCAGAATGATGATTAATTGTATGCAAGAATAACTGGTGACCAGGTGCTGCTCCATCTTCGATAGCATTCCAATTGAATTTATACTCTTTGGAGGACCACTCATCCTCTAGCCTTTGTTTAAAAACATCAATGGATTCAGCAGTAACAGTTTCATTAGATAATTTGTTCCAATTGTTGACAATATGTGTTGAGAAGAATTGAGTACAGACTCTAGATGTTGTTGACTGCTTGACAAGTTTCAGTTGATGACCTCTAGTTCTTGAGTTGGTGCTAACAGCAGGGAATAATGCTGGGAGAATATTAGCCCTCAATAACTTAAAGGCTAAAATGGCATCCCCTCTATTTCTCCTGTATACAAGTGTAGAGAGATTCAACTTTGATAGTCTTACAGGATAGGAAAGCTCTTGCATGCCAGATATCACTTTAGTGGCACGTCTCTGGACATCTTCAAGAACTTTTATATCTTTTTTAAAATATGGAGAGGCAAGTGACATTCCAACTTCAAGCTTAGGACACACAAGTCCCTTATAAAGAAGGCTGATGACTTTAGAGTAACAAGTGGAGATGGTATGCTTAATCAAACCCAAGGTTGAACTAGCCCCAGCAGCAGATCTCTTAGCATGTGTGCTGAATTTTAATTCATTGTCAATAGTGACACCAAGATCTTGCTAATTATTAACAGAGGAGAGTTGGTGGCCTAAGAAAAAATGAGAGCAGCATGGATTCTGTTTGCCAAAGTGAATGATATGGCACTTGGCAACATTGAATTCAACAAGTCAGGCCTCAGCCCAGTGACCCAGCAGATGAAGATTATTTTGTAGCAGGGCGTGATCTTCACCGGACAAAGCTGGTCCAAGAAGCTTCAGGTCATCTGCATAAAGAGTTGAATTACTACTGATAATGGAAGGAGCATCATTGATGAAAATATTAAATAATGTAGGACCCAAGACACTTCCCTGAGGAACTCCACTCAGAACACACGTTGAGGAAGAAAGAATACGATCTCCAGAGTCATCAAACAACCAAACACATTGGTTTTGCGAGTAAAGAAAATCAAGGATCCAAAGCAGGGATTTCTCTTCAAGCTTAACTGCATGCCATTTAATTGCAAGTCGATTGTGACACACTTTGTCAAAAGCTTTAGAAAAGTCAAGCAGAATCATGTCAGCAGGAACCCCAATATCAAGCAACTTGGTGATGTGATCATATGATTCAAGGAGATTGGTGTCAACAGATCTTCCAGAACAAAAGCCATGTTGTGAACTGTGTAAAACATTATTTGCTTCAAGGTGTTTAACAACTGCAGAATTAATTATTCTTTCAAGAACCTTAACAACTGCTGATGGATTGATAATTTTCAGCAAGGTCCTTTCTACCTTTTTTAAAAATAGGAATAATATGTGCAGTTTTCCAATCCTGAGGTAGTTTAGAAATATTTAATGATAATTTGAACAGCAGAGAAAGAGGTTGACACAAGACTGTACAACATTCGTGTAGGGTACGTGGGTGAATGCTGTCTGGGCCAGCAGATTTATTCAGTTTGAGGGATGTCAGTTCCTTTAGAACCAAAGTATCTGTAATCAGAATTGGTTCCATATTATGTGATACATCATATAAGGGAGGTGTAGGATATACAATACTGGGGTTGGACAAAAAAACAGAAGAGAAATATTGATTGATAATTTCAACTTTCAGTTCAGGATCAGCAACTGATTTACTATCATGCGGGATATCCGGGATTGTGCGTCTGCTGCTACATTTTTGAGTGGCATAACGCCAGAAAGATTTAGGGTTAATCTTAACTTCCTCTGCCAGTTTTTCCTCAGACCTTCTCTTCAACACCATTATTTGGTTTGTTGTTTGATTACAAAAGGATTTGAAGACTAGATAATTTTCTGTGGTCTTATTTTTTCTATAATGGTTCCATGCTCTGTGTTTTCTATTGATTAGCTTACTAATTTTAGTAGTCAAAAAGGTAAACTCTTTGCCTTTTTTACCTGAAAAATTCTGGTGCCTGACTTTTCAACGTTTAGAATTTCCGTTTTTACATTTGACCTACTCTCCTCGATATCATCAGTAATAAGCTTTTTCCAGTTGACTTTGGCATGTTTTTCAGAGACTATTTTGTAGTTAACATACTTTTGTTGCTTAGAGGAAGGCTGAATGGTAGGTAGATATAACTCTGAAATAATTACAACATGGTCACTGTTACCAACAGGTGTGGTTATAACATTCTTAATAAGAAGGTCATCGTTACTGAGTATAACCAGATCAAGAATGTTGGAGACTTGACTTTCCCTGAAACGAGTTGGTTGTGAAATTATTTGACAGAGGAAATTATCAGAGAGGGCAGACAAAAAAGGAGAACCTCTATTACAAAAACCAGATCCATCAATCCATTGGATTTCAGGAAGATTAAAGTCCCCTATAAGGACAAGATCATAGCTGACAAAATTGGTCATCATATGAGACAACATGGCAGCCAAATTTGATTCCTAGTCCATAACACATGGAGCACTGGGGCTTCTATAAACAACACCCACTACAATTGAAGTTCTTTGATTGTGTAGTTTAATCCACACAGACTCAATTCCATCAGTATTCAGAGAATTGAATTGAATGAGACTAGCATTTAGTCCATCTCTTATATAAAGGCACACACCTCGGTGGCAGAGTGGGGAATTCAGATTAGAAAATAGTTGGTAATCATCAATTTCGATTTCATCAGGAGTTAAAACTGACTCAGGAAAAGCATCACCCAGTCAATTGTTTCTGTATTAATACCAATAGCTTCTAGCTTAATATGCAGTCTCATGTGGCACATCTAATTGAATACTTGTGCAAAGTCCAGCAAAATCATGTCTACAGAAAATCTATGTCTATAAGTTTGGTTACATTAAGTCACCAAGTAAGTTTGGTTGGTCTCAACTGATTAACCAGAATGGAAACCATGTTGGCATGGGGACAATAGCTTACCTTGAGCCAGATGTTGAATGACTGTGGGGGTTGACTGTGCTTTCAAATGTTTTGCGAACAGCAGAGGTGATACTGATTGGTTGGTGATTGACTGCCTCATCTCTGTTACCATCATTTTTTATTGGGGTAGTATTTGATAACTTCCATTCCACATGTATACACTATAAATCTTAAGATTTCTGGAAAAGCTGGGCAAATGGAAGAGACAGTTCAGCATATGTCTCTTTAAGAGGTTGAGGGTGAATGCCACCTGGTCCAACTGATTGATTTGGGTTAAGGGATTTAAGGCAGGTTTCAAGGTCTACTGTACTGATAGTAATAGGTGACATTACAATTAAGATGTCATATTTGGGAGGATATGGGAAAGGAGCGCTGTCAACAGATGTGAAAACTGGCAGATTGATCACTAAGGGAATTTGGTATTGCTTGGGGATCATCAATTTTATATCCATTTTGTACCAGCTGGGTAACTGAATGTTTTCCAGGCTTTTTATCTCAGGCGTAGTTTCTGAAATCTTTTAGGATTTGACTTAGCTGATGTGGCAATTGCCTCTTTATGCTGCTCAGAAATCCTTCTAGAGATATTTCTCACCTGTTTGTGTGCTTGTTTACACCTTCGTCAATGATCTGCATTATTTACACTCTGTGAATACAATCTCCAAAACTTTTTTTTTTCTGTTTCTGGGCATTTGTAATTCCTTTGACATAAGCAGAAGTGTTTTGGGATTGTGTCTCACTTTGTGTAGTGTCTATTGACTAAATCAAGGAATAAACTTATTGTTGTTATTTTTAAAACAAATTTGCAGGGATTTTTAAAAAGAGCCTGAAACCCCTTGAAAAAGATGCCACAGCAAAACAAAGTACACCACCACTGTTGAAAATCTTAATTGCAGGTTTTCAACTCCCACCTTCTACAACAAGGAAAATTACATTTTTGCATCAGTAGCACTAATGCATCCTCTTTCTTTTTTGTTTTGTTCTGTTTATTCCTTTCTTTGTTCCAAACAAAGCTCTGAAAAATTATAGAGTTATTTAAGGTTAGGCTATTTTTAAAAGCTAATTTTTATATCCAATTTCTTAACTTTATATCATAGTCTGAAAAATGTAGACAAGGTGATAAGTTATCTTTTGGGGCGTCATTAAAGGTTCAAAATGGAATTTGTCCCAGAACCACTTACTGTATTGAATTTGGAAAGAGCATGAAAAAAGACATCAAGGGGTATATTCACTTTCATCCTAGCTAAATAATTTGAAGATGTATATATTAACCCCCCCCCCCTTCTGATGGTCCCAAATATAGTCCTGAATGACATTGTTTTGTATCCTCTTGTGATAAAATTTAAAGGAAACATATTAATCAAATAAAAGCAGAACCATTATATTCTTTAAATTCTATTCTCTTTGCTATTTGTATTTTTTTTTTTTGCTATTTTAAAAGTTAGTTTGCATGCTAAGGTCTTTAATACACTTATATTTTTGAGACAAAGGGCACTGAGTGTGTTTTGTAACATTTATTTTAAAGGCATAACTTCCCAAAAATTGGAAAAATGTATGACCATTTGAAACTGTAGGAGAATTTTGAAATATTGGTGGAAGGGATGCTGGTATGAATCCTCTCATTATACTCTATTCTCTTTCCATATATTATGATGGGTTTTCTGAAAATGCATTCCTGAGACACATCATGCACTTTAAAGTAGCACTAGATAAATAGTAACGCAATAAAGTATACCCACAAGACAGTGCACATTAAAGTAGTACCATTTGAAATACCATCATATAATTTTTTGATTTCCATCAATTGGATATCAACAAGATATCAAAGTTTTGGACTCCTAAAACTTGCATTTCAACATTTTGTTTTGTCAAAGATAGTGTTTGGTATGTCTATTATTTTGAAAAAAAAACTCACGTTCTACCGAAAATCAACATAAAGTTTTAGAATTTTGGCCAACCAGATAACTGTCTACCAGAAATTATCTTACCAGTATTCTACATACCTGACCATCTTTTTGGGTAATTATTCTCATTTACAAGGGGATCTGTTAATATGGATAAATTTGAAGTGGTTGAACATATCTAAAAAAAATATGCTAACAAAATGAAAGTATGACAATTAGATTTCTCATTTTATGCTCTTTCCAAATATCACCTCAAATTACCTTAAATCGTACTTGCTAGCAATATGGACGAATCCTGTGTACGCCAGTTAGTGATGATGCGGCTGCGGCACATTTGCTGCATCCCATTGAGCGAACCATGGTTAAATCATGATTACTTATCTGAAAATTTACCTTACACCCCCACCCCTCTCCCTGATGGTCTCAGATGAAGCCCTAAATGAGATATTTCTTTGTTGTTCTTATCTTAATGTGATGTTGTTTTTGTTTATTTGTTTTTTAAGCTGGATTGTATATTCTTGACCTTGTGAAATCCAGTTACAATAGAACTGTGGTTACAGTAGAACTGTAGGATAAAACTGTATTTAAAAAATCACCTTAAATTGTACTTTCTGTCAATAGGATGCATTCTGTATCTGCCAGTTTCAGTGATGGTAGTGAGCCAGGGACAGATCCAGGATTTTTTATGGGGGGGGGGGAGGGGCAAAATAGGTTGATCCAATAAACTGGCGTTAGGAGCAAGTTTAATTAACGCAAACTTGATTTAATTAAGTAAATTACACTACTTTAGACTACGCTAGGGGAGACCTCCCTCGCCCCCTCCCTGGATCCGCCACTGTAGTGAGCTAAACCTTGTAGAGCTTTTTATGCAGTGATATAGCAAATAAAAATAATTTTTTCTTCATTTATTGGTATGTTGCACAGTCACTAAAAAATGTATAGTTACTTGGAAAAAAAAAATGTACAAAACAACTAGAAGTCACAAAACCGATAAGTTTAAGAGCAAGTAGGCTTAAGCATAAAATGACCAAGTATATAACAACTCTTGCCCAATTGTGTTTGTCAAGCTTTTTTGAAGTATCAAGCAAGGTAAAACCAAGCATACAGAACAATCCAAAACTCAATTCAGGCTTGTTGGCTGATGTAATTTTGTTTTACCACAAGTAAAAATTCAAGATTTAACAATCAAAAGTCCATTCAAGATCAAGCAAAGAAGCTTCAAGTTTGTCTCAAGTCTCATAAGGTAAAACTAAGCCTGCATATCATGTCAAAAGCTTTGCATCATTTTCATTCAAGACTGCTAGTTGATACAATGTTACAGTGTTGTAACTAAAAATGTAAGCTTTCAGTACAAGACAAAAACAAGGGCTCCTTCGAGATTAAATTAAGGCAAAATTAACCTTGAATAAAAACAAATGCTGGATTCAAAGTTGATACTAGACTAGTAATTGACACATGTTTCCGTTGCTGATAACTTAAAAGGAAGCAAATGTAGGTATTGTTGTCTAATGTATAGAATTCTGTTTGTTTTTTTTTTATAATTGGATTTTATAATTAAATACGAATTTGATATATTTAATATAATTTAATTATGAATAAGCTTAATTGGATATGTTCTAATTGATTTGACAAGCATATTGTGTATTTTATTATATATTAAGTAAGCTTATCTATAATTAGAAAAAAACTTAATTAGGAAGGAGGGGATCAGAGACATAAGATTCCCATTTTTACTATAGGCCTATTTTATGTAAATTTGTTGAGCCTTTAGAGCATGATAACTTCATTAGCCATCATGAAGTGCAATCCTTAGTAGAAACATTAACCTTTGCTCTTTTTTTTAAAGCACTTTGTACTGCAGCTGATGGCCTGGTTTGTTTATTGAGTGATAATTCTACATTCGAAATGGAAATCCCATGCAGGTGGACGTAAGTATAATTGTATATTGTTTTGAGTTGGGTTTGAATAAAAGGTTTAGAGTTTAAATGTTAGTTCTGAAACTTTTCAAACTTTCGAGTGAACATAAAAATCTTCACTTTTATAAACACAATTGTTATGGACAAGATAGTGCAACAAGATAGTGTGAAGTAGATATCTCCTTCAGGTTTCCAAATTGTTGTAAGTCAATAAGTTCAAGAATCTCTGCCTTTAACCAATTAGCTATGAAACCCTCATACATTTTTGAAAAAACTGGGGTTAAGGTGATTGGTCGAACTCCAGTAAAATCGTTCACGCCTCCCTTCTTTTGGATTGGAGTAATATAGCCCAGCTTCCAACACGACGGGTAACATCCGAAACTAGTAATATCATTAAAAATACTAACAAGGGGTGTTGATAGTTTATCAGGGAATGCTTTTATTAGATCAATTGAGATATCAATGGGACAAATACTAGTTTTTTTTAGTTTCTGTATTTTTTCTATTATTTGCTTTGCCGAAATTTCTGGGATTTTATCTTTTGGAGTTTCAGGGATTAGCTGATTTTCCGAGAGAGGGGGGAACGTTTTGCACAATGCTAGCTAGGTTTTTAAAAATACCTAGGTGTTTAAATATACTATATGTAAACAATGAACGAATTGCTTACCTTACAGCCCTTGCCTTGACTACTGTGGGGAGCTCGACATCCCCAAAGTTATAATTGCTGGACCTTTCAACAATGCTGAACAAAATAGCTCTTTTAAAGTTTTGGTCGAATGTGTTTTGGGGAATGATAGGCATGTGGGAGGAGGGGCTGGTTGCCCTCTATTCACTTTTGAATCTCAAAAAGGGCAATAGATCTTCCGACTTCCAATCAAATGAGCCCCATCTGATCCAAAGTCTGTATGACCACCTGTTCCATAAAAACCTTATGTGCCCCAGGGCATAACTTACAGCCTTTGCCCCTGGGTTCTGGAGGGGTGGGTCCACCCTGAAAGCATTGTTACATTCTCTTTGGACTATTGTGGACACAATGGCTATCTCACAATTTTGATTAGATGCGTTTGGGAAAAAAGGGTGTCTGGGGGGGGTAGGGGGGACTAGTTGTCCTTCATCACTATTGACTCTTAAAAAGGGAACTAGAACTTTAAATTTACAATCAAATGAGCCTCCTCTAAAGCTTGCACAACCACCCCTTCCATAAAATCCATATATGCCCCCAGGGCATAACTCACAACCCTTATCCCCATACTCTAGGGCGTTGTGTCAACCCCAAAGGCCTTGTTATGTGATCTTTGGACTGTTTTTGAACAAATAGCTATCTAAAAATTTCTATCGGATGCATTTTACGGGAAAAGGCTGTGAGGGGGAGGGGGCTGGTTGCCCTGTGATTACTTTGACTTTTAAAAAGTACACTAAAACTTCTGATTTCTAATCCAATGAGCCCCCTCTGAAGTTCGTACTACTGCCTTTTCCATTAAAACCCTATATGCCCCTGGATCATTACTTATAACCCTTGTCCTGAGGGCTGTGGGGGATTTGTTATCTTCAAAGACATAATTACTGGATCTTTCAACTACACTGAACAAAATTTTGATTGGACGTATTTAGGGAAATGATGGGCGTGGGGGGAGGGAGCTGGTTGCCCTCCAATCACTTTCGACCATTAAAATGGGCACTAGACGTTGTAATTTCCAATAGAAAAGCCCCTTTCATTGCGGTGCCTATGATCTTTGGACTATTTTCAAACAAATGACTACTTCAAAATCTATATCAGATGCATTTCGGGAAAATATGACGTGTGGGGGGGGGGGGTATCAGTCCTCCAATCACTTCGACTCTTAAAAAAGGTGGTAGAACTTCTGATTACCAATCCGATGAGCCCCCTCCGAAGTTTGCACCACCAGTCGTTCTATAAAAACCTTATATGCCCCCCAGAGCATAACTTACAACCCTTGCCCTGAGGGCTTTGGAGGGACTGTCATCCTCAAAAATTTCCGGACCTTTTAACTGCGCTAAACAAAAGGTGCTCTCAAAATTTTGATTGAATGTGTTTGGGGAAATGGTGGGTGTGAGAGGGGGGTTAGTTGCCCTTCAATCATTTTTGACTATCAAAAAGGGTACTAGCCCTTTCAATTTTCAATCGAAGGAGCCCTTTTTGAAGTTTCTACAACAACGCTTTCTATAAAAACCTTATATGCCCCCAGGGCATAACTTACAACCCTTACCCTTAGGGCTTTACCCTTTGGGGAAAAGATGGGCATGGGGCTGGTTCCCTTGTATCACTTTCGACTATTAAAAAAGGCACTAGCCCTTTCAATTTACAATAAAAAAAATAATATATTGTACCCACATCGCTCTTTACTTAGGCAGCGCTATTGCGCTGCATATGACACTACTTAGGTAAGTGAAGTTGTCCACTTGATCAATATTCTTGTTACCCAACCTCACCTCTTCACTTTCACTTATTCCTAGTCTTATTAACTTAGTCTTCTTGAGATTAATATCTAAACCTATTCTTGCACCCTGAACTCGCAAAACCTCTAAAGGTTCATTTGTTTTGCTAACATTTTCATCTAGGATGCGTAAATCATCAGCATGATCTAAGTCTAGGAGAGTTTTATTTTCCCATTTGATTTTGTGTTCTCCCATTGCCTTTGTTATGCTCCTTGGGATAAAGCCCACAAAATGATCCATATAAAAGGGGATAGAACGCAACCCTGCTTATTTCCTGATTTAATACCAAACCAGCTACTAACCTCATTTCCTTAACCGCAGCAATGTTGTCCTCCTACATGGCACTAATCACTTTGATATATTTATTTGGTATACCATACAAGGATAAAACCTTCGCTAAAGCTCTTCTGAATCAGTTGAATCAAACGCTTGCCATAATATATAAACTACTACTACTGCTACTAACAACTCACCGCAGCACCAAGCCGCCTGAGGCCACCACAGCTACGCACGCTCCTCCTCCACCCCAATCTATTCAAAGCTTCCCTTTTTACACCCGCCCACGAAGTTTCCATAATATATAATATATAAAATATAAAACTGGGGACCATAATATATAAAACTGGGGACTAAAGGCGTTTGATGACTCAGGTACTTCTCAATTATTGATCTAAGGTTGAAAATTTGATCGACACATCCTCTACCTTTCTTAAAACTATGCTGTTCTTGTCTTAAAACTTTATTTACAGAATCTTCAGTCTAAAAAGTATCATCATACTAAGTAATTTGGTTCCTGCAGATACCAGGCTAATTGGTTGAAATTATTGGATTGGCTTTTTATTGTGAATTTTTCTGCTATTGAAGGTCTTGGATATTTGTTGTGTTCCTTCGTTATTTTATTTAGTCCAGTGGATCATCTGCATGTTTTTTTTTTTTGACAAATTTTAAAAACTCATTGGGGTACAGCCAGTTTAGGACAATCCTCCCCTACCGCACCCCATCCCCTTAGCAAAGAAAATCCAGATCCTGTTGTTTGTACATGCTATTTACTTGTTTCACTTTATTTTCTTTCTTTTTTTCCCTACTGGTATGAGCTTTTCAGAAATGTAAATTCTGACTACTGCATTGAGTGCACCTACTTCTGATAATTTGTTCATTACTCTTATCAATGCTCAAAATTTGTAATTGAATATGTTTCAGGAATGGTTACTCGTTTGAGAAGGCATTACTTCTTTCTGTTTTTCTTGGTACTTTTGGAATCGACCGATTCTACTTGGGGTACCCTGCTATTGGACTTTTAAAACTGTTCACATGTGGTTTTATGTTTGTTGGCCAATTAATAGATGTCATACTTATTGCAACACAAACTCTTGGTCCAGCAGATGGCTCAGCATATGTGATTAGCTACTATGGCCAGGTTTTAGAAATATTGCAAATAAATGATTTCACATACAGATATCCGCAGGAGGATTGGATCTCATAATGGTACGTTTATTTGAATATGAAAAACTGATACCGTACTATAAAAGCTGATAAACACACAAGGAGGAACTGAAAAATCCTGTGAAAATATAGTTGTGAACATGGTTTGATCCCTTGCTGACTTATCGCTAATTTCAGTGAGTTTGTTAAGTTTTTTTTTATTATACTCTAGCTGTTTCTGAGCCTGTAAATCTGAATTTCATTTAAACACTATAGCCATTTCTCGTATTCATCTCCCCAACAATGCTGTGTGTAAAATACCACACTAGCGCACATGTATCACTTAATTTGTAATTGCACACAGCCAAAATTCTGTTGAGAATAATGAAATGTTTTTGGGAACTGGAACAGCAAAAATATCCGTTGTTAGACTTAATTTTAGTTTTCCTGTCCTGGCTATTTCTACTGGCCCAGATAAGCTCTTTCTTCAAAGTCTACTTTATATGTCTACCTCATAGGTTATGAAGTGAAAAAAAATATAAAAAAAACATAAAAAGAGCATTTAGAGTCACTCTAAAATGAATATTTCAATTTTTGTTTGAAAGGTCATTTGAAAAGCCCAAAATCAGTTCCACGATTCGACAAAGGAAGTGAACGAAAATAAAACTTTGGTATGTTTGCGTTTTTAGTGTTTTTTTTTTTTTGTTTCTTTTTCCCCTGGTACAGTAATACAATTTTTTTAATCATTCTTTAGTTTTCTAGTCAATTTTATTGCAATTTTTTATCAAATTTTCTCCTTAGGCCAGGTGTAGCCCTGGTTGAACTAAAACTGGGATGAAATAAGGTTGAAACTTAAATATAAACTAATTGAAATATTTGCAGGAAAGCGAATTAAAAAGGTGTATCAACAGGGACAGTAAACATGTAAATATGAACAATGATAACTCTATTATATACTTCGCGTACTTTCTTTTTTTTTTATTTTTTTTTATAATGATTGTCAATAACCTTTTTCTGTTTCTTGCCATCCTAGCACAACCCAACCTTACGGTCATGTATGCAGGTTGAATATTCAGTCCTTATTTTTTATTCTAATTTAAAATCTGTAACTTCTGTTAAATTTGAAGGGAGCAGTAACACAAATTTTGCGTGCAAAAGATTTGTAGACAAAGCCTGATATTTTGAAGGAATATTTTTTAGGCTAATATTATTTAACTAGCAAGTTTCAACCAAATAAAAACCATTTTTTTTTTAGAATTAGCATCCCCAATCTTAAAGTTTCAATTACTTTAAGTATTATTACTCAAAATCTAACTTCAAATGCCATATTTCTAAAAAAAAAAAATTTAATGCATGAATTTTTTTCCTGATAACTCATTCAAAAAATTTGTTTAACTTGTATTTAATGGGAGGGTTCCTTCTAAAGCAATTTTCTTTGAAAAAACAGATTTCATGTTTGGTGTACTTCTTATGAAAATTTAATGACGAAATAATACTTTTAAGTCCAAACTTAACGGCACAAAACTTGATTCAAAAATTCACATCGATATAAGGCATACCACTATTATACTATAATCAAAATATATTTATTCTCAGTATAAGAAAGTTACACGTCACGAGAAAACCTAAGAGATGTTTTACATCTCTTAGGTTTTCTCGTGACGTGTGTTTAGGGGGATCAGCAGTGCCCCTTGTTGGTGAAAGGGTACAGTGTGCTTTGACAGTCTTGATGGTGATCACTGATAGTCTGATTCTAAAAGAGTGCAAGACAGTCAGTCCTCTGTAAATGTTACATTGCACATTGTATAGTGTATTCAAATTACTATCCTTTGCATCTTTTGTGTTTGCTAATCTGTGGTACTATTTAGTACTGTAAGAACAAGATTTACTTTTATATGAGTCCTCATGCATGCAACAAAAGTTCAAGCGAACTTTTAGCTTTGGACGGATAACCTATTAAACAGAAACAGTAAATTCGTGAAAGTTTAATGCTAACTAAAAATGGAGTTGCGATTAGATGAAGTTTCCTCTTCTAGCACATTAATTTGAATTGATATGACCGTTTCCTCAACATAATGGATAATTGAAACTTTTTGAATAAGATTTAACACTGCAGCAGATAATAAGATTTTTACTGAGAATTTGATTTTTAATTTTTTCAAGTATTATGCTGTATAAATTAACCTCGTTTAAAAAAAAGGAAAACAACAGTACTACAATTTTTTTTTAAGCAAACAAAGAATTCTTTTTGCCATCTTTCATTCTTTATGCCATGGTTTTGGCTATATTTTTCAGTGGGAATATATGTTGCGAAAATGTACATCTTAAAAAGGAGATCAGTGTTTTTTTTTTATAAATATAGATTCGAGGAGAGATTCTTGATCTCGCCAAGTAAGAGGTATTTTAGAAAATCGGGGACAAACTAGACTGTGGAATCACAGGAAAGGATTAAGGCTAGAAAAAGGGTTCTAATCCAAACAAGTGAGGATTATTTTAGAGACCCAGGAAAGCCAGAAATGACAATGTCACATAACAAGGTCTCCGTCTTTCTCTGTATGCTAGAATTGAGGAAGCAGGGGGGACTTTATTCTAAGGAAAGACTTAATAAGAAGGAATTACAAGGGATGATATCAGCGAGAGAAGATTTTTCACCTCTTGGTGACAAGGAAAAGTATTTTGGAAAAATGAGGTCGAATATAGATCCTTGTTGGGACGCTGTCCCTTTTCTTTTTAGATAAATGACCGATTTCCTTTTTTGATGTTGCTATAATTTCAGAGGACAAGCTAAATTCTTGTTGCTAAGTCTGTGGTGTCGCAATAAGTAACCTTTTAGTTAAGGATCTAATTCTGTCTGTCTGAACTTGGCCAATGATAGATAATGTTATTCAAAAAGCTTGTGGTTATGAAAACCTCATTTATCGGATTGGCAGGGTCAATCTAGGGTTCACCCCCTACGTTAGGTTTCTTTGTGTGAATATTTTTTTTTTTTTTTTACTTTGATCGTTTCTAGACTGCAAGGTCCGTTTTCAGAGTCTGTTTAGTTAGTTCACTTATTGAATTCACAGTCCATGTTTTGTGGGAGTTTACACTTGGAGGAATACAAGTGAGTTACTTTCTCTAACTGTGCGAGATTATTTTTCCCCAAACCCAGGCAGGGTAGGAAAAGATTTTGCGAGAAGGACCGTCATTAATGTATGGATAGGAGGGTCCATTACTCTCCAAAGAGATAGTTAGAGAGTTTTCAGTGGTAACACAGACAACGGCACCTTGGGACCCATGGTTTGACCCTTGAAAATGCAGTACACGTTTCATACACATACTGGTTGCAACCCCAGCATGCAAAGAAATTGTAGAAATCTGTAATTGCTTGATCACGTTTCTATATTCTAGCGGTACCGCTAGAGGAGGCACTGTGGGGTTAGAGATCAAAGAGTGGTAGCCTATAGGATACCATATCGAATAGATGGTAGCCCCATCATTTAAGGCTATTTTAGGTTTTATCTTTGTTACTTAGCATTGAAGACGCCTTGTTTTATAGAGGTGAAATATCCGCGTTGCTTTAGTTTTATCTTTTCCTTCTACTGGCCATAGTCCTATTTGCTTTCTTCATCTTGTGATTTCTCTCTCTCTTTGTTTTTGTGAACCTTTGGTTGGGTTAATGAATATTGCTTTGTATTTTTGAAAGCTGTGAAATCTGTTTAGAAAATCGGTTGTGTTTAATATGTCATTTTCTGCTTTTAGGACTAAGTTAGGGAATGGTGTCACATGGGCCTCCTAAGCTTAAATAGTTTTCTCTTTGCCAAAATAATTCGAGCTCTCCTTTGTACTTTTTTGAAAGAAGTGATTAGTTCCCGAGGCCACGCCCAAAACATGTGGTGTGTGGCCGAAAAAATAAATGTGTGCGCCACCACCGAGAATGTTTCAGTGAGTCGGTGCACCACGGCAAGGGTTGGTAGCGGAGGCCCGCCGAAATATTGCCATGCCAGATCTTTTTTAAGTTGCTAGCTTCACTATAGAAAGGATTTTATATGGAAGGTAAAAACTTTTAACTATACTGGATAGATAGTGTCTGCTAGAATTGCTACAGTGAAAAAAAGGAATGAATCATGACTTAGCTACTAAGAAAGACGACTCTATAACCTGGCTCGGCAGAAGGAAGTTAATTTTCTGAACATATTCTTTGGAGTTTCATTGATAGAAATTATTTCAGGTTGCTAGATATGAAAAACACGTAGTGGTTAGTTTCTTGAACGGATTAGGGGACTGAACATGGCTACGATCTCATTTAGCAAGTCGACCCTTGCCTAAGCTAGCCTCGAATTCTTGCGATTTTTTGATAATTCTATGGGTGAAGTATTCCCTGTCTGTCTACTCATTGTATTCCCTAACTGTTTTTCTTCTTTGAAGTTTACCAAGCTGCTTGGCAGGCTGCTGGTATTCTGATAATTATTTCATGTGCTAGGCAACAGTGTGGCCGCAGCTCTTTTGTGTTGACTAGCACTACATCAAGTACCACCCTGTAATCTATCTATTCACAATAAAATGCCTTCCCAAAAATTTAGTTGCAAACACATTTAATCGCCACACAGCTAAAACCATATGGACGGATTATCACACTAAATTCGTGACAAATAATTGAAAGCTTGCTACTTGGACAGCACGAAATCGTAGTGACGGGATTATAATGTCCATGAGCTTATTATAGAGACATTTAGTCACAGGAAGTTTAAACTCAGCAGAGTGATAGACTTAAAATGCTCAGAAATTTTCTTCTTACCTGAAATATTTTGAGATCTAGATGCAGTTTTTGATGTGTATGCCCATTTGCCATTTTTTTAGTTGATGATGACCTCCCCCCCCCCCTCCCTGTGAAGGAAGCAGGTAAACAGTATAGATCACTGAATCTTGACTTTGAAGAAGGCAAATTTAGCTTTAGAATAAGCTTTATAAGCTTAGATAATTTATCAGTATAAATTTTCCCTATCAAGCATCTTTTTCAAGATAGGAAAACAAGACCTAGATTTAGGTGATTCGACCTGTGAGGGTTCTTTTTATCCCGCACTCCAGTTTTAATGACTGTAGAGGCCAATGAAGGTAAATTTACGCTTCGAAAGGAGAAATTGAGGAATTATCTTGAATTTCTATTTGGATTCAGTTTGAATCTGTGAAATCTAGTTCACAGATGCGCTTATAAATTTCGAAATATTCAAGATACGAGCAAATGATGACCATTTGGCTGTCACTAACGAGCCAGTGATAAGAGGAGAATCTTCTATCTACAAATGATTCCAATATCCATCCTCAACCCTTGTACTTCAAATTTTAGACAAGATCCAGGGGTTGAAAAGATTCTTCCATATGAACAAGAAAGCTCCCAGGAAAAGACAAAATGTAAGTAATATTGTCTCAGCTATTCACAAACCACCACTTTTGACGTCATATGTTGATTCCTTTTTGGGGAGTAGATGTTTCAAGTCTGTCTGTGCCATATTTTTTTTTTTAAGAAAATAAATTTAAGCTAATAACGATGTTAGACTTTGATGATAGTGATAACATTAGAATGTAGCGACATTAAACATCAGACTGTTCTCTGCCAAAGTCCATCAACACACCCAAAAAGAGCCAAGGTTCTCACTTGTTTTAAGCTATTAATTCCTTTGTTGGCTTCTGGAGAAAGCATTTGTCTCATACATTTTGCGCCATACATAACATTTTTAGGCATGGAAGGTACTATCCATGTTAGTTACCCCGATGACAGTAGAGAGGGTATTCAGTTGTGACTGATTTTAACAATTAAATGATGTATGTTGGAACCACAAAGGTGAGGAAACTTATTCTTGATAACTTCAAATTTGTTAAGGCCTTTGAAGAAATTATTTTTTGATCCGTTCAACATACATTCAGTGCTTGTCTTCTCCTCAACGTGTCAGTTAACATACAGTTAAGTTTGGATGAGTGAAATAGATCTTTGAGGAACCTTTTGTATTCGTATTCTTTCATTTTTTACAGAAATATATTGTAACCACTAATGGGGTGACTTTCCAGGTATTCTTCAGTATTGATAAGTAAGTAAGTAAGTATGACGGCAGTAGATACTCAAGGTCCAAACCGGCGGTGCTGATTTCCGTTTTGTGGCCCTTCAGTCAGGAAGTGCAATGGGGGGGGGCGCACGCAGAAAATTTTTCAGCGTGGTGCCGCTGATTTAACTTTCATACCGCCGCCGGAATCTTTTTCGGGGCAGCTGGGGACTAGTAATAGTATGAGAAAGTTGGCCCAAGGCAAAGACATTAAAAGCTGATTTTAAACTGAATCAAAAATCCTTGACTAGCTGATTATATGCTACATTAGATTTTTATCCAAAGTTTTGCTCGCGGATATACCATTTTCAGGGTTTAAAGGAGATAACAACTTCGTTGCTGTGGAAACAAACAGGATAATGATTTTAGACAAAAATAGAGCTAAGCCTTTATTGATTGCGAAGACAAGCTAGATGTGCTAACTGGGCCTGTGGGCCCTCCATCGCCGTTTATTGTCAACTCTTTAGTATAGTAGGAATGTTGCTCCTTGTTTGAAGCAGATTGACACAAATGTATTATCGAAGGTAAAAATTTGACCCTTGGCTACTCGGAACACCCCCCCCCCCTTTCTCCTTGCTCTCTCACGCCCAATTTTTGCAATCAGTACAAACATGAAACCGTATAGGAATCGGAATCACACCAGTATCTTAGATTGGTGCTGCTTTAGAAACGAAGGACCAGAGCCCCTTCCATCTCCCTTCCTACCAACTTTTTAGTAGAAAGGTAGGTATGCTGCACATCATTTTAACCAGAACCATGCAATGATTTAAATTGTGTAATTGGAGGCCCTTGGACCAACTCACAACAATCTCTGCACTCTCCCTACTACATGGCAGAATGACTGACATGTTGCAGCTGATTTGAAGCAAAATCTCCGAAGGATTTCAATCTGTGTTATTGGGAGCATAAAATTGAATGATTACTGTTCCTAAATCCCCTGGCCCCTGTCACGCCAATTTTCTTGCAAAAAAGTTGGCACATTGTACCTTTTTAGAACCAGAATCACACAGTGATTTTTAAAGGCTACTATTGAGAACCAAAGTAGTACAGAAGCCTCTTCACTACCCAGCCGAAATTTTAGCACAAAAGTGAGCATGTTACATCTTGCATGAACCAAAAACATGTGAGATGTTTAATATCTATGATTGGAGGATCAAAGAGGGTTTGAGACCCCCTGAAACATCCCTTGACCCTTAAACCTTCAACATTTTACAAGAAATGTAACCACTCTTCACCTTTATTAAATCAAAAACGGGTAATGATCTATGATATATTTTATTTAAGGCACAAAATGAGTCTGCTCACATCCCTGCCAATATTTAGCAAAAACGAGTGAGCGCCTTGTTTGAACTTGAACCCTACACTGATTTTCGCTGTGTATGATTGGAGGCACAAAGATGGCGCTTGCTTCCTCGCCCACTAACATTTAGCAGAAAGATGTGCATGTCTTTTCCCTTTTTTTTGGGGAGGGGGATCGTTCCAGCTAGAAATATATAGGGCAAGTACGCTGGCCAAATGGGACATGACAGTCCTGATTTCAAAGTCCTCTTCACTGATATTTGTATGAAGGTGCTTAGATTCACTTGAAACTTACTGGGGCAAGTAATTTCGGTTATGGGGCTATAGGGATTATAGGGACATAGGGGTTAGATCCTCATCTACCTTCCGTATTCCAGTATTTCAATTAAATTAAAATTTGCCAGGCAGTAGCCTATCTTTATAGTCCTTTATTGTCCAGATGCCAAGTTTAATCGTTAGGGAATTTCTGCTCTGTCACCGAGAGTGTCTCATAAGTAAGAATTGCTAAGCATGTTCATCTTCCGAAGCGAAAGGTAGGTAAATGTTATAATTGCCCTACCTATTATTCGTTTCCGATACATTTTAGGCTAGGAAAATTCGTCTTCATGCTAATGCAGCGTTAGATTATATTTGTGTCGTATCTTCAAATAACAGATTGATTTTTTGTCAGGAAAAAGAGAATACCATTGGTTATAAGCACAAGTAGCGTATTTCGAAACCATCTTTAGGGAAGGTTATACCTTTTTCTTTTTTCTTTTTTTTTTATTTCCCTTAGTATATACCATTTTAAGTGTTGATGAATTGCAAACTACAGCAGCGATCCCTTCCCTGTATAAATCCCATAAAAAGCCTTATATTTTAAAAATGGGCAACTTGCTTAAGTTACAGTCCTTGCGCAAGGGGTGTGGGAGTTTTTTTTCAACTCTAATTTCTGGTTATTTGACTTTTCGACTATTTTTAACCAAATGGCTATTTAAAAGTTTTGACTGGATACATTTGAAGAAAAAAGGGCGTAAAGGGGGGGGGGGGGGAGGGGTGGCCGGCTACCTCCCATTTTTGATAATTTTCAACTCTTAAAAAGGAAACTAATTCTTTTCATTTTCAATCAAATGAGTCCCCTCAATAAAAAACATATGTTAGCAGTTCGCAGCTAGCATAGTTTATAGCCATTGCCCCGAGGGCTGGGGTGTTTTCAAACCAGGAATCTTAGTAAAATTGAGACTTGGACTATTTTGAAAAAATGGCTATCTCAAAATTTTGATCAGAAGAGTAGGAAAACATGCATATCCATTTTACATAGTTGCTGTTTTGTATTTAGTGGCTGTAGTTTTAAGCAGTATAATAGATATATGTATTCCTATATAGATATATCATTTCCTAGCATGTTTTCAATAGCCAAAAAATTTGAAAGTTAAGAGTGACATAATGGTTGGAGTGAAAACTATTTCTCATGAATATGACGTCATTTTCTGTCTTAGACTAGCTACATCCATTTCATATATATTATCTATATCCTAATCAAATACCTTGTGACAGTGCAGTGAATAAAGCCGCGCCTGGAATGTTTCTGGTAGAGGTTCGATCCTGACTGTTGCAAGGAATTTTCCATACTGTTGTATCATCAATAATTTTTTTTAATCACTTGGTTATTGTATGCGGAAATATACTTGCGTTTATTTTTAACCACCGCTGGCTAGGGATTCCACCTCAAGGTTTATGAAATTAAAATACAATAATATCACAAGGCTAGTCAACTTTTACAAATAAGAGTGATTCTGCCTTTATTTTGATGATCTCCCAAGCAATTCGTGAGAAATGGTGGACTTACATAGCGTCTTTTGATTTAGTCAGCTACGCGTGTCGTTTCCATAGAAAAATGGTTACAAAATTTTGATATCTCGGCCTACCGAACGATCACTTTAAGCTCCTAGCTGTTAAGATGACCTAGAACAAATAGGACCTCCTTTTCTGCTATTAACCAAGAATAACAAGTATTATCAAATGAAAGTAAAGAGCAATAGAAACGCTAAAACGAGCAGAATTTTTTCCGTATATGTTCCGTAAATACGGAATAAATTCTGCTCATTTTAGGTTTAACATGGCTCTTTACTTCCCCGTGATAATACTCTCTCTATGCCTGCTAAATTTTGTATGTGGGTGGAATTTTCAGTGGGGCGGGAGGAGGGTCTGGAGGAATTTTCTGCGGGGTGGAATTTTCTCTGGGGGGGGAGGATACGCCGGCCTGGTTTCATCAGACATGAATAGTAGGTTGGGTACTTTTTGCACCTTGTTTAGCTCGGAATTAAGGAATTAAGCTATGGTTTTCAGTCAATATGATCTGATGATGAGAAGGACCCCTAGGGTCCTTGGCCCCGGGTGCTGGAGTGTTCAACCCCGGAAGCATAGTTATTTGGCCTTTAGACAATTTTTAACCAAATGGTTGTCTTAAAATATTGACCGGATGCATTTGGGAAAAAAGGGATGGGGCTGGTTGCCCACTGATCACTTGACTCTTAAAAAAGAACTAGATTTTTCAATTTCCAATCGAAGGACCACCCCCCCCCCCTCCTTCCAAAATCAATATGACCATCCCTCCCATAAATAGCCTTATATGTTAACAATGGGCAACTTGCTTAAGTTACAGTCCTTGCGCAAGGTGTTTGGGAGTTTTTTTTCTACCCTAATTTATGGTTATTTGACTTTTCGACTATTTTTTAACCAAACGGCTATTTCAAAATTTTGATTGGATACATTTGAAGGAAAAGGGGCGTAAGAAGGGGGGCTTGCTACTTCCCACTTTCGATCACTTTCAACTCTTAAAAAGGAAACTAATTCTTTTCATTTTTAATCAAATGAGACCCCTCTATAAAAAAAACATATGCTAACAGTTTGCAGATAACATAGCTTAAAGCCATTGCCCCGAGGGCTGGGGTGTTTTCAAACCGGGAACCATAGTAAAATTGAGACTTGGGACTATTTTGAACAAAACGGCTATCTCAAAATTTTAAAACCATATTTTGATACCAATAGATACATCATAAGAATCGAATTTTAATGCTGATTTTAAATATATAAGTTTCATCAAGTTTAGTCCTACCCATCAAAAGTTACGAGCATGAGAAAATTTGCCTTATTTTCGAAAAAAGGGGAAAACACCCCCTAAAAGTCATAGAATCTCATAAAGGTTTCAAGCTCCTATCTGCAAAACCGTCGATTTTTTTTTGCCAGAAGAAAGATCACGGATGCATGTTTACTTGTTTTTTGTTTGTTTGTTTGTTTTTTTTCCTCACGGGTAATTGTATCGACCCAGTGGTCCTAGAACGTAGCGAGAGGGCTCATTCGAGTGGAAATGAAAAGTTCTAGTGCCTTTTTTTAATTATTCGGGTTGCAGCAGTAGCTAGCAACCTAGTAAGAGACGATCATGCCCCACAGTAAAAATGAAATAGGTCATAACTCCTAAAACTAGAATCAGATAAAAAAACAAAGTACACTATTAGAACCGACTTGTCTGAAACCCCCTATTTACGAAACTTATAGTCCCTTGGCTTGAACAACAAGGGAAATATACTGGATTGAAAATCAAGAAAAGTGGATGCAAGCACGATATTCTGCTTAAACGGTATCTTTTTTTCCTTTTCTTTTTTTTTCTCCTCAGCTAGCTGGGCCCTGGAAAATCGTAGAAACCCCCTTTATAGGAAACTTAACGTCCCTTGGCTTCAACAACAAGAAAAAATATTTTGGTTTGAAATTCAAGAAAAGGGGCTACAACCACGATATTTTGCATATAAGGCATCTTTTTTGGTTTCCGATTTTTTTTTCTCCTCAGCTAGCTATGTACTAGAAAATCATAAAGAACCGTATAATGTCTCATTTTAAAGGAAATTGCTAAATCTAGTGCATTTTGTAATTAAAATAAATATTTTTTAAAATAGAATGAATCTTGACAAAAAAAACAGGAAAAAGCCTATGGCTTTTTCTTAATTGGTATAGTAAGAGACGACCTGGCTACAACCTACGATTATGACATCATTGATCAATCTTTAACATGATCAGCATAAAAATCCGATCCTTTTGATGTATCTATTGGTATCAAAATTCCGTTTTTTTAAAGTTTCGGTTACTATTGAGACGAGGCGCTCTTACTATACAGTTCGTTACCACGAAATTTTTGATTGTTTCAAAATCAAATTTCTTTGAAAAAAACTGCAGTATGAAAAGACATCAAAAATGCGGTTTTTTTTGTAAAAAGTGATTCTATTTTTAATTTGTTTTGGTTTTTTGATTAAAAAAGGCATTAGAAATTTTAATTTCCATTTGAATGAGCCCTTTGGCGACATTCTATGACCACTGGGTCGATACGATCACCCCTGGGGAAATGAAAAAACAAACAAATAAACATGCATCCGTGATCTTTCTTCTGACAAAAAATACCAAATTCCACATTTTTGCAGATAGGAACTTGAAACCTCTACAGTAATGTTTTCTGATATGCTGAAACTGATAGTGTGATTTTCATTAAGATTCTATGACTTTTAAGGGGTGTTTTCCCCTTTTTTTCGAAAATAGGGCAAATTTTCTCAGGCTCTTAACTTTTGATGAGTAAGACTAAACTTGATGAAACTTAAATATTTAAAATCAGCATAAAAATCCGATTGTTTTGATGTATCTATCGATATTAAAATTCCGTTTTTTACAGTTTCGGTTATTATTGAGACGAGGCGCTCTTACTATACAGTTCGTTACCACGAAATTTTTGAGAAAAAAACTGCAGTATGAAAAGACATCAAAAATGCGGTTTTTTTGTAAAAAGTGATTATATTTTTAATTTGTTTTTGTATTTTGATTAAAAAAGGCATTAGAACTTTTAATTTCCGTTTGAATGAGCCCTTTCACGACATTCTATGACCACTGGGTCGATACGATCACCCCTGGGGAAAAGAAAAAAACAAACAAATAAACACGCATCCGTGATCTTTCTTCTGACAAAAAATACCAAATTCCACATTTTTGCAGATAGGAGCTTGAAACCTCTACAGTAATGTTTTCTGATACGCTGAAACTAATATTGTGATTTTCATTAAGATTCTATGACTTTTAAGGGGTGTTTTCCCCTTTTTTTCGAAAATAGGGCAAATTTTCTCAGGCTCTTAACTTTTGATGAGTAAGACTAAACTTGATGAAACTTAAATATTTAAAATCAGCATAAAAATCCGATTGTTTTGATGTATCTATTGATATTAAAATTCCGTTTTTTACAGTTTCGGTTATTATTGAGACGAGGCGCTCTTACTATACAGTTCGTTACCACGAAATTTTGATTGTTTCAAAAATCAAATATCTTTGAAAAAAACTGCAGTATGAAAAGACATCAAAAATGCGGTTTTTTGTAAAAAGTGATTATATTTTTAATTTGTTTTTGTATTTTGATTAAAAAAGGCATTAGAACTTTTAATTTCCGTTTGAATGAGCCCTTTCGCGACATTCTATGACCACTGGGTCGATACGATCACCCCTGGGGAAAAGAAAAAAACAAACAAATAAACACGCATCCGTGATCTTTCTTCTGACAAAAAATACCAAATTCCACATTTTTGCAGATAGGAGCTTGAAACCTCTACAGTAATGTTTTCTGATACGCTGAAACTAATATTGTGATTTTCATTAAGATTCTATGACTTTTAAGGGGTGTTTTCCCCTTTTTTTCGAAAATAGGGCAAATTTTCTCAGGCTCTTAACTTTTGATGAGTAAGACTAAACTTGATGAAATTTAAATATTTAAAATCAGCATAAAAATCCGATTGTTTTGATGTATCTATTGATATTAAAATCCCGTTTTTTACAGTTTCGGTCACTATTGAGACGAGTCGCTTTATAGGGATAACAAATCTCAATCTTAACAAAAGATAGGAAGAATTATAGACCTCCCAATAAAAACTATATTTTGGCCATTACTGAACATTTGTTACTGATATATTTTTTTTCTTTTTTTTTTTTTTTTAGTTCCTTGTGTTTCCATTTCTAGAATGAACTACACAGAAAACTTACAATAATGCTTTTTCTATGGATATTCTTTTGATATTATATTTCTCTATAGATTTGTCACTACCGTTTTGCGTTGTTAATACAAATACTGAATATTTTTCTGTGTTTTCTTCTTCATTACTCTGTTTTTTTTTTTCAAATAACTTAGTCGGTCAAAATTGTTATTAGCTAACATTAAATCCAGTCGTATACCCAAGTGTAATTATCTTTTTTCTGTTCCAGAAGTATCTGGAAACTGCGACCGAGCTTCATATCGATCTGAAGTAAACACATGATTTGGAGGATTAGCAACCAACGTGATGCAAAAATATTGATGCTTTTATATTGAAGTAGCAAATTCATGATCATATTTGTTTATTTTTGGTTAATGAAAGATCTTAAGCCGAACTGGCCAGCCATGACAAAAAACCAACAAAGAGAAAAATCTCAGTGAAAAAAAAAACAACAAACGAGACTGCGGCCAGTGGAGAGAAAAGAAACGACAAATGCAAAACAACGCGGATATTTCACCTGTATCCAAACAAGGCGTCTTCAGCACGAAGACGCCTTCGTGCTGAAGGCGTCTTAAGATCTTTCTTAAGACGAGTGAGAAGCCATTGAAATTAAAAAAACATATGTTTGCTAGCCTTTCGATAAATAGGGACACGTGTAGTTTAAATATTGACCCAATTTATGATAATCTTCTAAAGAGTGAATCAACAGTCAATATGGGAATTAAGATTATAAATAATCACCAGGGGACTGTTTTACCTGCTAGACCAAAACGATTTGCTTCAATAATAGCCAATAAAAGGATTATTTCGCAACAGAATTGTTAAAGTAATTTCCATTTTTTTTATTTTTCCTCAGTTGCTCTGGTGTTCTCACTGAAGTAACTCTTTAATAGCATTTTTCCCTACGTGGATCAGTTTGCGCCAATTGTATATATATATTTTTTTTTTTTGGTGGTGGTTGTTTTATTGGTTTTTTAGTTTTAGCTTGTTTTTTTTTTTTGTCTTGTTCCTCTTCTGTTTCTTTCGTGCTGAAGACGCCTTGTTTGGATAAAGGCGAAATATCCGCGTTGTTTTGCATTTGTCGTTTCTTTTCTCTCCACTGGTCGCAGTCTCGTTTTTTTTTTTTTTTCACTTAGATTTTTCTCTTTGTTGTTTTTTTTCTTTTTGTTTTTTTTTGGAAAGGGGAATATTTTCGACGGAGCTTAAATTAAAGTTTGCCGGGACAGTGAAAAAGCACTTAAAAATGTTAATGATGCTATCGCCAAAATAAAAGTAACGACTTACCTTTAAAATGCTTGAATTTCAAATAATCCCATCCCAACTAAACAGGAAAGGGCCAAATTATATTGAAAGAAAAGCCATGGACTGCAAAACAGGAAAGTTAACCATTATATTACGTCGTTAAGCTAGTAATCATACAGAAAAATATGATTAATTATCATTTTAATTGCGCAGTTAATATATTTAGCAGCCAAATCTTAACATACAAGCAAAACCAAATGTTGTTGTCAAAGATGGGTTGAAAATTTATATATTGAAAAAGAATGACAGCAGTTCGTGAAATGTCTTTTTTTATACCCAGGATCTTGTCAACAAGTCCCACTGTCTGAGTTGATGCTTAAATACAGCATTCATATGTGTCTTTTTTCTCATCTGATAAGGGACATAAATACTTGGTGTCATTTCTGCTTTCACATTCCATTCACAAAAATTTTTGCTAAGAAGACAATGTTATTCTGTGTCTTTACGGTAATATTTTACCATCCCTATAAAAACTTCAGGGCAACAGTCGGTGCTGATGGATGACATGTGGCCCATAGGCTGCATGGTCCACAGGCCTGGTTCAAACCTCATGCCTCTTTTGCACGGGCCCGTAGACTACACGTTCCACATGCCTGGTTCAAACCAATTGCTTCTTTTGCACGGGCCCCTAGGCTGGACGTTTTATCTATCTGGTTCAAGCCAGCTGCTTCTTTTAGATGGGCTCTTAGGCTGAACGTTTTGCAGGGCTGGTTCAAACCAGCTGCTTCTTTTGCACGACTTTCAGAATACACGTAGAATTTAAGACGAGGGTAAAGAAACAGTTTTGAAAAAGAAAGATACCCAGGCTTTTTTCATTTTTTTAGGAAAACTTTTTGGGATTAAACTGATTGATTCCGTTAAATAACGATAACTTAAGTTTGTTTTTGCCAGAAGAACAAAGGGGATATAATAGTTTTTATGCTCAAGTTCATTACTTTTAGGGATCCATTTTTTGGATTAAGCTATTGGATTATCTTATAACTAAAAAGATCCTTTAAAAGTCTTTGGTGTGAGTCATTTTAATTCCTGAATCCTGTCTTTCTATCATTCTACAAGACCATCTTGTAGTCTTAGGGGATGGTGTTGGGACATACATGAGCCAAATCCAGAGCTGTGTCCAGCATAGCTCTGGACCAACCCTATATTCTCACTAAACGGTTCGAACTGTATTTGTTTTGTTTTTTTTAATATGTTTACCTGCCTTCCTCTCAAAATCTGGCTTTCTTCTGTTAAACTTAGCAGATCAGCTTATGTGAGTAAGGTACATCCTAAGTTTTGTAAAAGCAAACATTCAAGAATCATTTTGTACAAAGCCAGGTTTGTTAATAGCGACATTTGGCTAACAAAACACGAAAATGCTTCATTTACTTATCTGATCCAAGAACAGAAGACCAATCATGATCATCAATGAGCTTATGTAAAGACTGAAAATTAATCACTTCTATCCGTGAATCTTTATTCTTTCCTGAAGGCTTTGTCTATCAGGAGAGTTTTGGGCAACATCAAAAAGAGCACTAACTGGGAAGTGGTCAGACAATATCACAGACGACTTTACTGCTATCAATGAATGGGCATAGAAAAATATATTGTCCAACAGTGTAGCAGTGGCGTAACTCTAGTAGGCAGAGAAATGCTAGGTAGAAAACCTGTTGAAAGCATATTTTGAAGAAATTCTCTGTTAACATTAGAATCCAAAGTTAATAGGCCAAAATTGAAATCACCCGACATAAGAACTGGTTTTTTACTTTTTGCCAACTTAACAAGTACTTGTTCAAAAACATAAAAAAAATCTCGCTGGATTAATAGAAGGAGGTCTGTAAAAAGAACATAAAATAAACGGCAATCATCCCGATGGAGTAACCTCTAGGAGTAAGCTCTCACATATACCTTCTTCCCAAAAGACATATCATGACAGAAGACCAACCATTTCGAACTTAAGCTGCTAAGCCACCTTTTGCACTAACTGTCAAAGCTAGTAAGCACCTGAGTTCGTTGTGAGAATTGTGTAAACCTTGAGCATTTAAGTTTAGTACTTTTAGAGGAAATTTACACAGGCCAAGAGCACTGGGTAGCTGGTGACTGTTAGTCGAAAAATCACATTCCAGCAATTCTTTTACACTTGGTAGGTTACCGTCCCTGCCAAATATGGTGTTTAAAATAATATCTAATTTTAACTTTGAATCTAAAAATACTTGGAAACGGTCTATATCAGAATATAACTATACTTTATTCAAACGGATGGTCGGGTCTCCAAACTGCAAATATCGGCAATCGTCTTACAGGGTACAATATGTGAACCATTTCTCACATATATAACACCTCTAAGTGTTCACACATTTTTTTTTCGCAAATTTATTGCGTGCTTGTCTAAAAACATCTTGTCTTTATTTTATGAGCGCTTCATTAACAAAAATCCGAGAACCTTTCAGGTTGTTACTGTTTCGCAAAATCTCAACTGACGAAGCTTCAGAAGCAAGGGTAAGCTCAATAGGAGCCTTAGTTTTGATCAAAGCTCCAAGACGTTTAGTATTTTTGAATACAGAAATGTCAAAATGAAGGTCTATAAGAGTGTTTAAGCGATCAGTAACCTTTTCTCCAAGGTTGACTAAATCACGAGCAGAGAAAAACTGTGGCTATACTAATAACATATCTGTTATGTCAGCATTAGTATACCTAAAATATTTTCAGATTTGTAGTCTAACCATAGTAAGTCGAATCTAATATTTCTCTCGGAAACTAAAACTGTTGAGAAATTATGCTTTAGATTTTAATCGTTGCATCAACTGGTCAGGCTCATACGCAAGATTTTTTTTTTATGGGAGCATGAGGGTGGTGGAAGACAGCTTCGAAAAGGGGGCGGAACTCGATGGAAATATAAGAAATCTTCGTAAAGAGAAAATCGTAAAAAAAATCGAGATTTAGGGGAGAACGAATCCAAGAATGTCATCCATTTTTTTGGGGGGGGGGGGGTGAGGGGGGCTTGTTCATTCCTGCCTCAAGTGTTCGTTTTTATTATTTTTGGACCCCTGACTGAATGAGCTTATTTGAATAAAAAACGTTATGGAAAATATCTCAGGCCCTACAATTAAATTAAAAACGTTTTGGGAGCATAGAAATGAACCATTGTGGAACACTAAACTTGAAACTTAGTATCGTCATCGATATTAAGGTGTTATTATAATTTGGACCAATCTTCGTATTACTTTAATCTTTTCTTTGATTGTCCATTTGTATTGTATCTTACAACACATTCCAATATACAATTCTTGTGATGATAATACTTAATTATATGCTAAATTTCATACTTTGTAAAAAAAATCAAATGAATAAACTTTTACAGATACTTTAATACAGCAAGTTCTGTATTTTTACAGCAAGTTGTTCGTCTAGAATCATAATACATTTCCCGGAATAAATAATCCGTGAGCAGTTGTGGAAGTTACGGGGTTAAAATCCGACCATGAAGTTTTGAAGAATCTAGCCTCTGTTTTATTTTTATGATTTTATGTATTATCTAGTAAGTCTTCTAGTAATGACTCCCATCCCCGATAAACATGAAAGATATCGGGAGAGTTTTGTTGAGTTATATAATAGCCAGGAAAATTAGTTATTAATTTTATTGTTATCTATTTATTTTTGACTTTTTAACTAAGTGTTGACTCTTTTTTTTATGTATTTTGTACAATGAATTATGTTTGACGTGAACGTCAAATTCTTTCGATGATATTTTTTGACGTAAAAGTCAAATTCGGCATAAAATTCTATTCTATTCTTCTCTGTTAATGAATCTATGGAAGATTAGCAAAGATGACAATTTCTTACAACAAATAAATTTGGTTTACTATTTTAAAAGGACACTTATTTTTTTCCTTTTAATTCCATTCGTTTCAAAAGCAGAAAACTAATAGCTAAATCAAACTTTTGAAACGTCAGTCTTTGAATCAATCTGTTTATTTGACTAAAATGCAATTGACGTTCGTAGCCTTTAGGGGGGTCCGATGGACTACAGTCTGTTTTTCCCTTGTGATAATTTCGGCTTGTTTAAAGGTTGACTTATTATGTGACTATGATTGTTCGTTTCAGGTTTTAATATCGATCTTTAATTTTCTTTAAAACTTATTTTAAAAAATCAATTTATTTTCTGTCTTTTTTCAACTGAGATACTATTCTGATGAGCTGATTGAAAAAATATTTGTAATTTAACTTTTTGTACGATTTTATATCCAATTAAAGTTCTATGTAAAATTTGAATGTACCAACGGAATTTCCAATCATTTGAGCTTTTTATACAATAATATTTTCATGGCAGCCTGTCACAAAGTCTAGTACTTTAAATTTTTTCAAAGATAATCGTTAAAGTAATAAGTTTCCAAATAAAAACGTCTTTATAAATTTAGAAGAAAATACTTAGCAGTAAAGTAATCACAGCAGACAGAAATAACTAGTCAGAAAACAGCATTATTTACTGAGGTGCCTTTTATGAGTTTAGATGATTTCAGAACTACTGGACTAAAGACTGCGAAACTACTTTGATGAAAATTGAACACTGTTGGCGAATTATATGCTTAATTAGTTTTTATTTTGGGCTTCTATATTTTTACAATAGCCACAGATCTCTAGTTACCAGCCTCATTAATCCTTAAATACTAACTTTGATGGAAAAAAGATCACTTGCCAACAAGGCCGTACCCAGAGGGGGGGAGGGGGGGGTTAGAGGGGGGGGGTTAAGGGAAGTCGAAGACGGAGCGTACTCACTGCTGACAAAAGAAGGTTGGAGAGGGAGCGACACAATATCGGACATAAGGGAGTTAGAGACGCAGCTTCCACCCTACTAGCATAATGTTGTTGGAGACACAGTGTATGCACAATTGACCATAAGGCACCAGAGGCGCTTACATAATTTCGGAGAGCACACTGCCTTTCCATGACGATAAATAAAAGTTCAAATAGGGATAAAATCCTTTTAATAGACAGTGATGATGATAACAGTGGTAGAAATTCACAAAAATACCAGATATTTCGGTCGCTGCATATGTGACCGAAATATCTGGTATTTTTGTGAATTTTTATCACTGTCTATTAAAAGGATTTTATCCCTACTTGAACTTTTATTTATCGTCAGAGGCACTTCCTGTCTCCCAAACTGAGCGAACGCATTGTTGCCCTACAGAGTGAATACTAGGCACCTGTACTATTGACTGATGAAGGTTTTGACACAGAATTTAGGCACAGTTGACCAAAGGGTCCACGAAAGATAGTGAATAAAAATAAAAGTATAAAATGTTTATATTTGAGACTTTAGAATAAGGGGAATTGAAGGTGGAACGGAACTAAGAGACTTACTTTGTACCCTTCAACTATGCAGATTAAAACCGTTGTATAATTGTGATCTCAGTAAGGCGTAAGATCTGTAGTCAAAAACTTGATGGGAAATCGTACGTCAAATACTACCATCAAAACTCAGTCAATTTGATTTTCACTTGACGAGAAAAACAAATATCATCTGTAAAATATCCTCTTAATATTTTCTTACTTTAAGCTTCTTTGCTGCAAAAGTGCCCTAAGATAGGCAATCAAAAAGCTTATACACATTGAATACTAACTTTAGTGTAAATTAAACACCATTTGTGAAGTATGCACTTACTTGTTTTTATTTAGGACAGTCATAATGCGATCTCGATAAAAAAAAAGGTCAAAGACAGAGTGTTTTCACTGTTGAACAAAGGGTTTTGCAAACGGAAAAAAACATTAAGCCAAAGTATGCAGGCTGCTGACAAAAGGGGGTGGAGTCAGGGACGCATCATAAGCATTATGTCCCAAAGAAGGCCGGAAACGGACCAAACGCATTGATGATAAAAAAAAAAGCTGAAGACGAAGCGTATACCGAAGCGTATAAGCGTATATGTTCACCAAAGGGTGTCAGAGACGTGACGTATGCACTCTTTACCAAAGGGAGTTGAGGACAAATCTCACATGCTGTTTTGCAAAGGAGGTTCAGACAGAAGGTACAAGCTATTTCCCAAAAGGGCTCGGAGACGAAGCGCCTAAGTTTAACTATACGCAGAATTAAAAGAAAGTTAACACAAAAAATCAAGCTGCAGATTTATAATAGTACATATAGACTACACAACACAATTGTCCTAGAATAGCAATACAAATATCACTTACAAAATTTAATAAAAGAAAAGAAGAGCATTTTTTTCAATGTGAGGTGTAATGCATTTTATGTGCCTTGATATTTTTCAGCATCAAAAGCCTTCCGTGCTTTCTTCAATTCCTCATTCATAGTCAGTAGGTCTTTGATCCTTGCATATTTCCGCGCATCTTTTCGAACGAGAAAAACCAAATCTTCCACTTGTACTCGACCTTGTCTTCCAATCTCCATAGCTTTATGAGTCTAAAACATAACAACAACATAATCTACAATGAGTAAAATGAACATGGTTTAGTCAAAGATAATTTCTTAGACCGCACTGGCCTGCCACGCCCCAATATTCGCTTTGTTTTTCAGTATTTTCGTTGGCCTTAAAAAAACATTTTTTGGTCGCTTTTTCATTAGAATTTTTATTACGGTTAAGTGACAAATCGGAGCTTTTTGATGATTTCAAAAGTGTAGTTATCTATTTATCTTTTTTTTTAAAGAAATTTCAAAGGTTCTTCCTTTGAATGAAATTAAAATAAAAAAGAATATTACCATCCAACTCTCGATTCTTTTTCAAAATATAACGTTCGTTACCAAGCCCATTGCATCCCCCTTCTTCCCCTAATGGAGTGAGACTATTTTTACTTGAACATTCTCGAAATTTTCAATCACATACTTATTGCAAAACTGAGAAAGACGCAAATATTTCAAATATAGATGTATAGAGTGGATAAATATATTGTTATAATTCATCATAGTATTTACTGTTATTTTACTATATTATTACATGTGCTATAATATATTATTATCATCGCAAAGCATAAAACATCTGAACATTTAGATGGGAACCTGGACCAAAAAGATCTCCCCACCCAGAACCGTCCACTTGTATTTTGCAAGAATTAAGAGAATAAATCAGTCTCAAATTTTTGTCATGTAGCAAACTGGACCGTGTTTAAAGATTTCTCAATAGTTATTTTTGCTATAGTTGTGGTTCTGCCATTATCCAAATAAGCAAAAAAATTATCTTGCATTACGGATTAGTCGGATAGGCTATTGTTGGGGAACGCATCCCTGACACTGAAGTAGGATAAATTAAAAAAGGTAATGTCGGCTCGGGGCTAGACATAGATGTTTGGCCCTTTATTCCATCAAATAAAGGAGCAACAGGTAAAATAACAGCAAATTGACAAGAATGAATATCGGTTTAAACTAATAAGCGTGTAAGTCTGATCCCATAAAGGGGTCTCATTTTTATGGTTTTAGACACATCAACCAGCATAATTTGGCTTCTATTTACATAAAAAGACCTAATTCAACGTTTGCAACTAAAAAAATTACATGTTGCATGACAAATTAGCTTCTGTAGAAACATGGGTATTAATAGGCCTTACATGTATATGTTTAGCTTTATTATGCATCGTCACTCACAAAAACAGCTGATAAAGAAAAAAACTTAAATCAGCACTTATGCGACAAGACTAGCGTAACGAACGAATTCAAACATTCATCGATCGCTAATACATATCTTTTCTCATTCAGACATCATCAAGAGGGGACAGCAGCCCGGATTTAATCGATATAGCAATGTTAATACCCCGAAGAGGCAGTCAAAGAAACTACTTTGTTTAAGATACTCTGGCAGACATAGTACGTCACTAGTTTCGCAAAGTATTCACATAAAAAAAAACTTCGAATTAACATCTTCATTAATATTCTATGACATTATTTTGATACCATTATTCAGTTAGTAGGCTACAAAAGCTTCTGAGGTAAATGATATAAATATCATCTGCAACAAAGCAACGAACACCATGATCAATAGAGTTTTCATCTGGGGCTTCAAGAGGCTACTTTTGGTATTCGTTGAATTTGCTATTGTGGTCACAGAACTTTTATCACTGGCAAAGAGTCGCTAACAGTTTCTCCCAGGTCTGTGTTCACTAATTGCTGACTTGGTAATCATAATAATATATATATATATATATATATATATATATATATATATATATATATATATATATATATATATATATATATATATATATATATATATATATAGTACCCCGGGATCCCTACGGCTTCGCCGCCGGGCCCCCACACTCGGCAGGCTTCTATATATAGATTCTCACCGTCGCTTGTCTTATAAACGCAGACAATTTGAGCCTTTTCTTGATGTCATGACGTCCAAATGGACGTTAAATTAAAAGTGGTGTCTTCGTAAAATTATATTTTTTATCGGACCTTTAACTTTTGCCTCGGCTTGTCTTTTGTCATTATGAAAGACATATCGCCGAACCTTTGTTTCTTTTAATCGTTCAGGTTCTGGGACAAAAACTTCTTAATCTTTCAACGATTTATCTAGTACAGGTTTTTTATTTTCAAAGGTATGGAAGGTAATGACGACCACCTTTGTTTCTTTTAATTGTTCAGGTGTTGGGACAAAAACTTTTCCTTTTACCTTGGCTTTTGTCATTATGAAAGGAATATCGCCGAACCTTTGTATCTTAATTGTTCAGGTGGTGGGACAAACACTTTTTTTTCTTCCAACGATTTATCTAGTCCATATTTTTGATTTTCAAAGGTATGGTAGGTATCGATGACCTTATCCATGTCAAAATCCAAAACCCAATCATCATCGCTACCATTTTCAATTTGTTTGGTTCGTTTTACCTCGGCTTATCTTTCGTCATTATGAAATACCTATCGCCGAACCTTTGTTTTTTTAACACAGGTATATATATATATATATATATATATATATTCCGTACAGCAATGCTCCGAGAATAAATGGACTCGTGTTAGTGTAATAGCTTTAAACAATAAAATATAATTGCTCTAAATATGACGGAGATTACCCCTGCTCTGTTGCTCTTCATACTAGATTTAAACCTTACAGGACAGTTCTTAAATTTTTATAAACCAAAAGGGGACTTGTTACCCTTTCAGTACCCAGAATGCAAGCTTAGTTAAAACATTCTTACCGAAATGAAGAGAGAATCGAGCTGTTAAAAACCACAGAATTCGGCTGCAATAATACATTATCTGCATGCATAGACACATGTGAAACATTGAAAAATAATGACCCATAAATGCACATTTTTGCGCCTTGAATCCTCCACCCTGTGACAAAAAATCATCTACCCCCCTCTCTCCCCCATCCAATAAGAATCAAACCAGTATGCACCTAAGTTTATTTATATAGTTTTCTTTGAAAAAATAGAGTAGTTGACTTATGGGGTTGGGATCAAATACATTTTTAGGAGTTTCCTTTAGGTAGCTTTAAGTGGGAGAAGAGTGGCATTTTCTCTCATATGGGTGAACATATACACTAACAACTAGTAAAAAAGCCTACTTCTTCGACCCAACGGAAATAAAACTAATATGCTAATACATGCACACTTGATGTATAGAGATTACCATATCTGTTACGTATTCTATGACCAAGTCTTCCAACAGGTCAACAGATTCTGTGTATGGATTTTGATCGTCACCAAACCCGTACATCATGCATCTCAGCTCTTTACTAAACCACCTTCTTCGGCCAGAAGACGTCGAACCATATTGCAATTCTGCTTCTTCTTCATCAATATCCTGAATTTAAAATTGTTTTAGCCAAACAGAAAAATAAATTAAACAAAACAGGAATTTCAAAAGTTGCTCATTCCATCCTTGTTTACTAGTAAGTTCTATGGTTGACAATTCTCCTTCAGTTACTAATAAAATATATAGAAAACACAAAAGAATATATACTAATAGAATTAGTCAAAATTCAATTGCTCCTTTACATTAAATAATTCAAAATTAACTAAACAGTTTAACAATGTTAAATCAACTTGAAAGCAAGACAAAGTAGAAGTTACAAAGTAAATCTGCAGTTCTATATGACACGCCATTAACCATATGCTTTCTTCTTTACTTCCAAAATAACTACAACGCATTATTCTAAAAAGATACAAACACAGCAGGAGTTATCATTTTCTTGCTATAATATTTTTACTTGAGAATGAATGGTCTCATATAAATATAAACATAAATGGTTAATTATGCTTATATACAATAAATTGTTAGTTATACGTATACAAGGAGAAAATATTGAAATTTGGATTCCACTCATGAATCTTAATTTGCTTATCCTTCAGGACCATTTATTATAAAACAATGCCGAAGCTTTAACTCACCAAAGAAACAAACAAATCAAATCGATAGTAAAAGAGGAAAAAAAAAAAATAAATATTCAATGTTTCCAGGCAAAAGAAGAATATAGAAAAAGGAAAGAACTACTTCATTTAATAATACTACAGCAATAATCTATTTGAATGAGGTTGTAACTGATCAACAGCAGGAAAAAACAGCCAAAATCAACAAACATACACAAAAAAGCCAAAAGTGAATATAATATAATTTATTTTATAGCAACAAGACTTGTAGGCATTTTTATTTGCCCTTACATGGGAAGAGTTCCCTCTAAGATCAGTCTAGATAAGCCCTATGTGATATCAACCTTCGTCTTCATGATATGTAAGATTAAATAAAAAAAAAAAAAGTTTTTTCAACTGAAAGTAAGGAGCAACATTAAAACTTAAAACGAACAGAAACTATTACGGATATGAGGGGGTTCACCCCCTAGTCAATACTTCACTCTTTACGCTAAAGTTCGAATTTTACTCGAATCACAAATCCCTTAATCACAAAGGCCGTTCAATTAGAATAGATAGCTCTTTTGAAAGAACTAAAAAACTTTAAAAATACTTAAAAAAACCGTCCTGGCTAAGTGGACGTGCGCTGGCTCGAGAATTCTTTGTCCAAGGGGCACGGGTTCGTTCCTGGCGTGACCAGCTATTTGGTCTGGGACGCGGGTCAGTGGTATGACTCTGTAGGCTTAGCCAGAGTTGACCCAGCTCTAAATGGGTACCTGGAGAAATCTGGGGAAGGTAAGCAGGAAGGGTTTGCGAAAGCACAGGATGGCTGGCCCCCAGCCCCCCGTTGCACTTACTGGCTGAAGGGCCACGAAACGGAGATCAGCACCGCCGGTTCGGACCTTAAGGGTCTAGTGTCGTCACATTTACACACTTACTTACTAAAAAACTTTAGGGTAAAGAGCGAGGTATTGAATAGGGGGCTAACTCTCTCATATACGTAGTAATTTTATCAAAATTCCCGATCACGCTTTTATAATAATTCCCGATCACACTAAATTTGTGACATATAATTGAAAGCTTGCTATTTGGACAGCACGAAATCATACTGACTGGATTATAATATCCATGAGCTTATTATAGAGGCATTTAGTTACAGGAGGTTTAAACTCAGCAGAGTAATAGACTTAAAACGCTCAGAAACTTCCTTCTTACCTGATACATTCTGAGATCTAAATGCAGTTTTGATGTCTATGCCCATTTGTCATTTTTTCAGTTGATGATGACCTCCCCCCCCCTCCCCGTGAAGGAAGCAGGTAAACAGTATAGATCACTGAATCTTGACTTTGCACAAGGCAAATTAAGCTTTAGAATAAGCTTTATAAGCTTAGATTATTTATCAGTATAATATTTCCATATCAAGCATCTTGTTCAAGATAGGAAAACAAGACCTAGGTTTAGGCGATGATGAATGTCGACCTGTGAAGGTTCTTTTTATCCCGCACTCCAGTTTTAATGACCGTAGAGGCCAATGAAGGTAAGTTTACGCTTCGAAAGGAGAAATTGAGGTATTATTTTGAATTTCTATTTGGATTCAGTTTGAATCTGTGAAATCCAGTTCACAGATGCGCTTATAATTTTCGAAATATTCAAGATACGTGCAAATGATGACCATTTGGCTGTCACTAACGAGTCAGTGATAAGAGGAGAATTCGTATTCAAAATGGTGAAAATATTTGTGTCCAAAACTTAAATCAAGTTTTTTATCTGGATTCTTCTATCTACAAACGATCCAATATCCATCCTCAACCATAGTATTTCAAATTTTAGACAAGATCCGGGGGGTTGAAAAGATTCTTCCATATGAACAAGAAAGCTCCCAGGAAAAAGACGAAATGTAAGTAATATTGTCTCATCTATTCACAAACCACCACTTTTGACGTCACATGTTGATTCCTTTTTTGGGAGTAGATGTTTCAAGTCTGCCTATGCCATAAATTTTTTTTAAAGAAAATAAATATAAGCTAATAACAATTTTAGACTTTGATGATAATGATAAAATTAGAATGTAGCGACATTAAACATCAGATTGTTCTCTGCCAAAGTCCATCAACACATCCAAAAAGAGCCAAGATTCTCACTTGTTTTAAGCTATTAATTCCTTTGTTGGCTTCTGGAGAAAGCATTTGTCTCATACATTTTGTGCCATACATAACATTTTTAGGCATGGAAGGTACTATCCATGTTAGTTACCCCGATGACAGTAGAGAGGGTATTCAGTTGTGACTGATTTTAACAAATAAATGATGTATGTTGGAACCACAAAGGTGAGGAAACTTATTCTTGATAACTTCAAATTTGTTAAGGCCTTTGAAGAAATTATTTTTTTATCTGTTCAACATACATTCAGTGCTTGTCTTCTCCTCTACGTGTCCGTTAACATACCTTTAAGTTTGGATGAGTGAAATAGATCTTTGAGGAACCTTTTGTATGCGTATTCTTTCGTTTTTTTACAGGAATATATTGTAACCACCAGTGGGGTGACTCTCCAGGTATTCTTCAGTATTGATAAGTAAGTAAGTAAGTATGACGGCACTAGATACTCAAGGTCCAAACCGGCGGTGCTGATCTCCGTTTCGTGGCCGTTCAGCCAGGAAGTGCAAGGGGGGGGGGGGGCACACGCAGAAAATATTTCAGCGTGGTGCCGCTGTCTTTCAATGCCGCCACCGGGATCTTTTTTGGGGAAGCTCGGGACTAGTAATAGTATGAGAAAGTTGGCCCAAGGCAAAGACATTAAAAGCTGATTTTATACTGGATCAGTAATCCTTTACTAGCTGATTATATACTACATTAGATTTTTATCCAAGGTTTTGCTCGCGGATATACCATTTCCAGGGTTTAAAGGAGATAACAACTTCGTTGCTGTGGAAACAAACAGGATAATGATTTTAGACAAAAAATAGAGCTAAGTCCTGATTGGTTGCAAAAACAAGCTAGATGTAATAACTGAGCCAGTGGGCCCTCCATCGCTGTCTCTTGTCAACTCTTTAGTATTGTAGGAATGTTGATCCTTGTTTGAAGCATAATGACACAAATGTATTATCGGAGGTAAAAATTTGACCCATGGCTACTCGGAACCACCCCCCCCCCCTTCTCCCTGCTCTCTCACGCCCAATTTTTGCAATCAGTAGAAACATGAAACCGTATTGGAACCGGAATCACACGAGTATCTTAAATTGGTACTGCTGTAGAAACGAAAGACCAGAGGCCCTCCCATCTCCCTTCCTACCAACTTTTTAGTAGAAAGGTAGGTATGCTGCACACCATTTTAACCAGAACCGTGCAAGGATTTAAATTGTGTAATTGGAGGCCTTTAAACCCCCTCACAACAATCTCTGCACTCTCCCTACTACGTGGCAGAAAGGCTGACATGTTGCAGCTGATTTGAAGCAAAATCTCCGAAGGATCTTAATCTATGTTATTGGGAGCATAAAATTGAATGATTACTGTTCCTAAATCCCCTGGCCCCTGTCACGCCAATTTTCTTGCCAAAAAGTGGGCATATTGTACCTTTTTAGAACCAGAATCACACAGTGATTTTTAATAGCTACTATTACCAAAGTAGTACAGAAGCCTCTCCACTATCCCGCCGAAATTTTAGCACAAAAGTGGGCATGTTGCACCTGGCATGAACCAAAAACATGTGAGATGTTTAATATCTATGATTGGAGGATCAAAGAGGGTTTGAGACCCCCTGAAACATCCCTTGACCCTTAAACCTTCAACATTTTACAAGAAATGTAACCACTCTTCACCTTTATTAAATCAAAAACGGGTAATTATTTATGATCTATTTTATTTAAGGTACAAAATGAGTCTGCTCACATCCCTGCCAATATTTAGCGAAAACGAGTGAGCGCCTCGTTTGAACTGAAACCCTAGACTGATTTTCGCTGTGTATGATTGGAGGCACAAAGACGGCGCTTGCTTCCTCGCCCACTAACTTTTAGCACCACCCTCGCCCACAAACTTTTAGCAGAAAGATGTGCATGGCTTTTCCCTTTTTTTTGGGTGGGTGGGGGGGGGGTTGAGAGGGGGATCTTTTCAGCTAGAAATCTATAGGGCAAGTACGCTGGCCAAATGGGACATGACAGTCCTGATTTTCAAAGTCCTCTTCATTGATATTTGCGTGAAAGTGCTTAGATTCACTTGAAACTTACTGGGGCAAGTAATTTCGGTTAAGGGTCTATAGGGACTATAGGGACATAGGGGCTAGATCCTCATCTACCTTCCGTATTCAAGTATTTCAATTAAATTAAAATTTGCCAGGCAGTAGCCTATCTTTATAGTCCTTTGTTGTCCAGATGCTAAGTTTAATCGTTAGGGGATTTCTTCTCTGTCACCGAGAGTGACTCATAAGTAAGAATTGTTTAAGCATGTCCATCTTCCAAAGCGAAAGGCTAGGTAAATGTTATAATTGCCCTACCTATTATTCGTTTCCGATACATTTTAGGCTAGGGAAATTCGTCTTCATGCTAATGCAGCGTTAGATTATATTCGTGGCGTGTCTTCAAATAACAGATTGATTTTTTGTCAGGAAATAGAGAATACCATTGGTTATAAGCAGAAAGAGCGTATTTCGAAATCATCTTTAGGGAAGGTTATACCTTCTTCTTTTTTTTTCTTTTTTTTTATTTCCCTTAGTATATACCATTTTAAGTGTTGATGAATTGCAAACTACATCAGCGATCCCTTCCCTGTATAAATCCCATAAAAAGCCTTATATCTTAAAAATGGGCAACTTGCTTAAGTTACAGTCCTTGCGCAAGGGCTGGGGGAGTTTTTTTTTCAACCCTAATTTATGGTTATTTGACTTTTCAACTATTTTTAACCAAACGGCTATTTAAAATTTTTGATTGGATACATTTGAAGAAAAAAGGGCGTAAGGGGGGGAGAGGCTTGCTACTTCCCACTTTCGATCACTTTCAACTCTTAAAAAGGAAACTAATTCTTTTCATTTTTAATCAAATAAGCCCCCTCTATAAAAAACATATGCTAACAGTTTGCAGATAGCATAGCTTAAAGCCATTGCCCCGAGGGCTGGGGTGTTTTCAAACCCGGAACCATAATAAAATTGAGACTTGGACTATTTTTAATAAAATGGCTATCTCAAAATTTTAAAACGAAATTTTGATACCAATAGATACATCAAAAGAATCGAATTTTTATGCTGATTTTAAATATATAAGTTTCATCAAGTTTAGTCTTACATATCAAACGTTACGAGCCTGAGAAAATTTGTCCTTTTTTCGAAAAAAGGGGAAAACACCCCCTAAAAGTCATAAAATCTTCATAAAGGTTTCAAGCTCCTATCTGCAAAAATGTCGAATTTTGTATTTTTTTTGCCAGAAAAAAGATCACGGAGGCTTGTTTATTTGTTTTTTGTTTGTCTGTTTTTTCCCCACGGGTAATTGTATCAACCCAGTGGTCCTAGAACGTAGCGAGAGGGCTCATTCGAGCGGAAACGCCTTTTTTAATTATCCGGTTTGCAGCGGTGGCTAGCAACCTACTAAGAGACGATCATGCCCCACAGTAAAAATGAAATAGGTCATAACTCCTAAAACTAGAATAAGATCAAAAAACGAAGTACACTATTAGAACCGCCTTGTCCGAAACCCCCTATTTAGGAAGCTTATAGTCCTTTGGCTTGAACAACAAGGGAAATATACTGGATTGAAAATCAAGAAAAGTGGATGAAACCACTATATTCTGCTTAAACGGCATTTTTTCTTTTCGTTTTTTTTTTCTCCTCAGCTAGCTGGGCACTGGAAAATCGTGGAGCCGTATAATGGCTCATTTTAAAGGAAATTGCTAAATCTAGTGCATTTTGAAATTAAAATAAAATAATTTTTAAAATAGAATCAATTTTGATAAAAAAAAAAAAACAGGAAAAAGCCAATGGCTTTTTATTAATTGGAATAATAAAAGACGACCTGGCTACAGCCTACGATTATGACATCATTGAGCAATCTTTAACATGATCAGCATAATAATCCAATTCTTTTGATGTATCTATTGGTATTAAAATCCCGTTTTTTTAAGCTTCGGTTCCTATTGAGACGAGGCGCTCTTACTATACAGTTCGTTACCACGGAATTTTTTATTGTTTCAAATATCAAATATCTATGAAAAGACTGCAGTATGAAAAGACATCAAAAATGCAGTGTTTTTGTAAAAGGTGATTCTATTTTTTTTTCTTTTTTTGATTAAAGAAGGCACTAGAACTTTTAATTTCCGTTTGAATGAGCCCTCTTGCGACATTCTATGACCACTGGGTCGACACGATCACCCCTTTAGAAAAGAAAAAACAAACAAATAAACACGCATCCGTGATCTTTCTTCTGGCAAAAATACCAAATTCCACATTTTTGCAGATAGGAGCTTGAAACTTCTACAGTAAGGTTTTCTGATACGCTGAAACTGATAGTGTGATTTTTATTAAGATTCTATGACTTTTAAGGGGCGTTTTGCCCTTTTTTTCGAAAATAAGGCAAATTTTCTCAGGCTCTTAACTTTTGATGAGTAAAGACTAAACTTGATGAAACTGAAATATTTAAATTCAGCATAAAAATCCGATTGTTTTTATGTATCTATTGATATTAAAATCCCGTTTATTAGAGTTTCGGTTACTATTGAGACGAATCGCTTTATAGGGACTAAAAATCCCAATCTTAAAAAAAAGAAAGGAAGAATTATAGAACTTCCAATAAAAACTATATTTTGGCAATTGCTGAACATCCGTTACTGTTATTTTTTTTTTTTTTTAGTTCCTTGTGTTTCCATTTCTAGAATGAACTACACAGAAAACTGACAAAAATACATTTTCTATGGATATTCTATTTATATTGTATTTCTCTATAGTTTTGTCGCTACCGTTTTGCGTTGTTAATTCAAATACTGAATATTTTTCTGTGTTTTCTTCTTCATTACTCTGTTTTTTTAAATAACTTAGTCGATCAAAATTGTTATTAGCTAACATTAAATCCAGTCGTATACCCAAGTGTAATTATCTTTTTCTGTTCCAGCAGTATCTGGAAACTGCGATCGAGCTTCATATCAATCTCAAGTAAACACATGATTTGGAGGATTAGCGACCAACGTGATGCAAAAATATTGATGCAGTTATATTGAAGTAGCAAATCCATGATCATATTTGTTTCTTTTTGGTTTTTTTTGGAAGGGGAATATTTTCGACGGAGCTTAAATTAAAGTTTGCCGGGACAGTGAAAAAAACACTTCAAAATGTTAATAATACTATCGCCAAAATAAAAGTAACGACTTACCTTTAAAATACTTGAATTTCAAATCATCCCATCCCATCTAAACAGGAAAGGGCCAAATTATATTGAAAGAAAAGCCATGGACTGCAAAACAGGAAAGTTAACCATTATATTACGTCGTTAAGCTAGCAATCATACAGAAAAATATGATTAATTATACGTTTTACCTATCTGGTTCAAACCATCTGCTTCTTTTAGATGGGCTCTTAGGCTGAACGTTTTGCAGGGCTGGTTCAAACCAGCTGCTTCTTTTGCACGACTTTCAGAATACACGTAGAATTTAAGACGAGGGTAAAGAAACAGTATTGAAAAAGAAAGATACCCAGGCTTTTTTCATTTTTTTAGGAAAACTTTTTGGGATTAAACTGATTGATTCCGTAAAATAACGATAACTTAAGTTTGTTTTTGTCAGAAGAACAAAGGGGATATAATAGTTTTTATGCTCAAGTTCATTACTTTTAGGAATCCTTTTTTGGATTAAGCTATTGGATCATTTTATAACTAAAAAGACCTTTTAAAAGTTTTTGGTGTGAGTCATTTTAATTCCTGAATCCTGTCTTTCTACCATTCTACACGACCATCTCATAGGTTTTGGGACATACATGAGCCAAATCCAGAGTTGTGTCTAGCGTAGCTCTGGACCAACCCTATATTCTCACTAAACGGTTCGAACTGTATTTGTTTTTTTTTAATATGTTTACCTGCCTTCCTCTCAAAATCTGACTTTCTTTATATCTATGTGTTAAACTTAGCAGATCATGTGAGTAAGGTACATTCTAAGTAATTTCCGTTCAAATGAGCCCTCTTACGATATTCTAGGACTACTGGATCGATACGATCACCCCTGGGAAAATAATAAAAAAAAAACAAAAAAAATAAATAAATAAACAAGCATCCGTGATCTTTCTTCTGACAAAAAATATAAAATTCCACACTTTTGCAGATAGGAGCTTGAAACTTCCGCAGTAGGGTTTTCTGATACGCTGAATCCGATGGTGTAATTTTCATTAAATTTCTATGACTTTTTGGGAAAATAAGGCAAATTTTCTTAGGCGTGTAACTTTTGATGGGTAAATCAGATTCTATTGATGTATCTATGGGTATCAAAATTCCGGTTTTTAGAGTTTCGGTTACTATTGAGCTGGGTCGCTCCTAAACAGTTCGTTACCACGAACTGTTTGATCGGTGCAGCAACTGGTCAGGCGCATACGCAAGATTTTTTTTATGGGACGTGAGGGTGATGGAAGACAGCTTCGAAAAGGGGGCGGAACTCAAAGTAAATATAAGAAATCTTCGTATAGAGAAATCGTGAAAGAAAATCGAGATTTAGGGGAGAACCGATCCAAGAACGTCATCCATTTTTTTTTTGGGGGGGGGGCTTGTGCATTCCTGCCTCAAGTGTTCGTTTTTATTAATTTTGGACCCCTTACTGAACGAGCTTATTTGAATTAAAAACGTTATAAAAATATCTCAGGTCCTACTAACAGTTAAATTAAAAACGTTTTGGGAGCATAGAAATGAACCATTGTAGAACACTAAACTTGAAACTTAGTATCATCATCGATATTAAGGTGTTAATATAATCTGGACCAATCTTCGTATTACTTTAATCTTTTCTTTGCTTGTCCATTTGTATAATATCTTACAACACATTCCAATATATAATTCTTGTGATGACAATACTTAATTATATGCTAAATTTCATACTTTGTAAAAAAAAAAAAAAAAAAAAAAAAAAAAAAAAAAAAAAAAAAAAAAAAAAAAAAAAAAATCAAATTACTAAACTTTTACAGATACTTTAATAAAGCAAGTTCTATTACTTTCACAGCAAGTTGTTCGTCTAGAATCATAATACATTTCTCGGAATAAATAATCCGTGAGCAGTTGCGGAAGTTACGGGGTTGAACCATGGAAATGACAGCAACAAGGCGCTTTGAACAAGAATAAACAAGATAAGGAGACACCTAGTGATTTCACCAATCGATACTATAAGATGGACAACCAAAGATAGTAAATTCGGCTCAAAACCTGGTTTTGTTGGGAATGTGTTTTAATTTTAGAGAGTTGATGTATAGCCTAAGAAACTTCGAAATGTTGGTGTGTAGGAATTTGTCCTCGCAATATACTTACCTATAACGTTAACTGCTGAGTGATGCTGCCCAACTCTATTGGGAGTATCAATAATAACCTACCCTTTCCAAGGCCGACGAGACTCAAGACTTAGACCTGAGGGGTGGGGGGAAGATTATATTTAGAAATTTCTTCAATGTAAATTATCGAATAAGAATGATGCAGTAGACCTCTTTGAGCCCTAAGAAGAACAGAATGCGAATAGTCTTATTGATTCTTGAAAATTAGTGCTGAAAAATAAGAATTACTCAACAATGATTCTATGATTTGATCTTTAAAAAAGCAAATTGTAATGAATAGACTACAGACAGCATGTGCTTTGGTAATTTCCTTGCGCTTTTTCTTCCATTTCACCCACAAGTCGTCACCATGTCACCAGCGCTTCCATTCCACCAGCAAGCTCTTTTCAAAAGTTTGAAGTAGCAACGAACACTGTGGGTTTGCCTTCTCGAAAATGTAGGAAACACTGTTACCAGACGTCTGATATAAAATAGCGCAGCTATAAAAGCTCGAACGCACCGTTTTCGAGCGAAAAACACCAGAACTGGCAATTTTTCAAAAGAGCTCTGGGAAAATACACTGATTTGAAAAATTCAATGGACAACCATCTGAAAAAAGTGCCTAGCTGGCGCAAATTTGTTCTGTCTGAAAGCAAAACTCTGCTTTTCTATTGTCATTTTGGTGGCTCTTTAAATGCTTGCGGTTGGAATCGTAGGGATATATAAAGAACAGAGGCTGAATTGGCTTCCATTTTCTGTGGTCTCAACAAAATCCGACCATGAAGTTTTGAAGAATCTGGCCTCTGTTTTATTTTTATGATTTTATGTATTATCTAGTAAGTCTTCTGGTAATGACTCCCATCCCCACTAAACATGAAAGATATCGGAAGAGTTTTGTTTAGTTATATAATAGCCAGGAAAATTAGTCGTTAATTTTATTGTTATCTATTTATTTTTTGTTTTTGACTTTTTAACTAAGTGTTGACCCTTTTTTTATGTTGTACAATGAATTATGTTTGACGTGAACGTCAAATTCTTTCGATGATAAATATACATATATATACATATATATATATATATATATATATATATATATATATATATATATATATATATATATATATATATATATATATATATATATATATATATATATATATATATATATACATATATATATATATATATATATATATATATATATATATATATATATATATATATATATATATATTATATATATATATATATATATATATATATATATATATATATATATATGTATATATATATATATATATATATTTATATATATATATGTATATATATATATATATATATATATATATATATATATATATATATATATATATATATATATATATATATATATATATATATATATATATAAATATATATATATATATATATATATATATATATATATATATATATATATATATATATATATATATAAATATTTATATATATATATATATATATATATATATATATATATATATATATATATATATATATATATATATATATATATATATATATATATATATTATATATATATATAAATATTTATATATATATATATATATATATATATATATATATATATATATATATATATATATATATATATATATCTATATATATATATATATATATATATATATATATATATATATATATATATATATATATATATATATATATATACTAATGCTTTTTTGACGTAAAATTCAAATTTGGCAACCATGCTGAGATAGTAATTTTTAAAATAAGATTCTATTCTTCTCTGTTAATGAATCTATGGAAGATATTAGCAAAGATGACAATTTTGTATTTTTTGTTAGAAGAAAGATCACGGATGCGTTTTTATTTTTTTATTTATTTTTTTTTTTTTTTTTATTTTCCCAGGGTGATCGTATCGATCCAGTAGTCCTAGAATATTGTAAGAGGGCTGATTTGAACGGAAATTACTTAGAATGTACCTTACTCACATGATCTGCTAAGTTTAACACACAGATATAAAGAAAGCCAGATTTTGAGAGGAAGGCAGGTAAACATATTACAAAAAAAAAAAAAAAAAAAAAAAAATACAGTTCGAACCGTTTAGTAAGAATATAGGGTTGATCCGGAGCTACGCTAGACACAGCTCTGGATTTGGCTCACGTATGTCCCAAAACCATCTCCTAAGACTATAAGATGGTCGTGTAGAATGATAGAAAGACAGGATTCAGGAATTAAAATGACTCACACCAAAAACTTTTAAATGGTCTTTTTACTTATAAGATGATCCAATAGCTTAATCCAAAAAAGGATTCCTAAAAGTAATGAAATTGAGCATAAAAACTATTGTATCCCTTTTGTTCTTCTGGTAAAAACAAACTTAAGTTATTGTTATTTTACGGAATCAATCAGTTTAATCCCAAAAAGTTTTCCTAAAAAAATTAAATAAGCCTGGGTATCTTTCTTTTTCAATACTGCTTCTTTACCCTCGTCTTAAATTCTACGTGTATTCTGAAAGTCGTGCACAAGGAGCAGCTGGTTTGAACCAGCCCTGCAAAACGTTCAGCCTACGAGCCCATCCAAAAGAAGCAGATTGTTTGAACCAGATAGGTAAAACGTCCAGCCTACAGGCCAATGCAAAAGAAGCAATTGGTTTGAACCAGGCATGTAGAACGTGTAGTCTACGGGCCTGTGCAAAAGAGGCAGGTGGTTTGAACCAGGCCTGTGATCCATGCAGCCTATGGGCCACATGTCATCCATCAGCACTGACTGTTGCCCATGAATTTTTTATAGGGATGGTAAAATATTACCGTAAAGACACAGAATAACATTGTCTTCTTAGCAAAAATTTTTGCGACTGGAATGTGAAAGCAGAAATGACACCAAGTATTTTTGTCACTTATCAGATGAGAAAAACATAGATAAAATGAATACTGTATTTAAGCATCAACTCAGACAGTGGGACTTGTTGGCAAGATCCTGGGTATAAAAAAAGACATTGCACAAACTGCTGTCATTCTTTTTCAATATGTAAATTTTCAACCCATCTTTGACAACAACACTTTGTTTTGCTTGTATGTTAAGATTTGGCTGCTAAATATACTAACTACGCAATTCAAATGATAATTAATCATATTTTTCTGTATGATTACTAGCTTAACGACGTAATATAATGGTTAACTTTCCTGTTTTGCAGTCCATGGCTTTTCTTTCAACATAATTTGGCCCTTTCCTGTTTAGTTGGGACGGGATTATTTGAAATTCAAGCATTTTAAAGGTAAGTTGTTACTTTTATTTTGGCGATAGCATCATTAATATTTTGAAGTGTTTTTTCCCTGTCCCAGTAAACTTTAATTTAAGCTCCGTCGAAAATATTCCCCTTCCAAAAAAAAAACAAAAAGAAACA